>CM070686.1:19175008-19666476 GCA_036346265.1 Melocanna baccifera
GTCATGCTCATACTCCTTTTTAGAGTAAATCTGCTCTGTTTGGCTTATACTACGACTATTCTTTCCTTGTTCATCAGTTCGCGGTGAATACTGTGATTCAAGATGAGAAGGAATTTTTTAATCAAATAATCAAGTCAACAAGCATGAAGTGTCACACCACCGTAAGTTTCAAAGAAAACTGACCTTTCACATTGACTACTAGAATTATACCTGCTTTGATATGTTAATACTACATTTATCTGCATGAATGTCATGTAAACCTGCATAATGCACAGCCACATACAAAAGCATGATATTTATTTAAATTACACAAGCATGAATTGTAAATTCACGACTTCTTTACGACTTTACTGTTTATGTATGCCAGATAAACCAGACTATTGACTGTTCATTTGCATTGCCCATTTCGGGATACAATGTTGATCTATTTAGGCCAAGATAGCTTTTAGTTTTTGCTAGGTTTCAAACCTAAGATTCTTGTATAGTTGAGGTGCTTGTGTTATATGTTGGAATGAAGGTCATTCTGGGGTTCTTCTGCTGCAATTAAGAACTGAGCATAGGATCACACAAACTAGAAGAAATGTACTTGTTCATTTCACCAAACCAACCTTGCGCACACAGGATATCGGGCATCCAAATAGGCCGCCAATTCTGATCATTTTATACACAACTATCCTTTAGGCAAGGATGCTCTAGGACTATCCAAGCGAGCAAAAGGTTTATATTTTCCTTGTAGTAGAAGTACAAGATTAATCAGTAAAACAGAAAAACTTGGCACTTTGAGAACTGCATTTACTAGGGTGAATTGGTTGGATAACTGGAAAGTTGTTAGGCTGAACATAGCCAATTTCTTACTAAGGGTTGGGGCTTGGGAGTTAGAACATGCCAAAAACTTGTTCTTTACATTCCACTGCTTGTCTGATTGCTAATACAGTTGTCCTTTTCTACTTTTGTATATAAAACTTTACATTTTTTTTAGATAACGGAATAACAATATTCCAACCTCGATCATTCCACGAGAATGACTACAGCCGATAAGATCCAGACACAAACTCAGACACCACTCCACCAAACTGTTTACAGAAACTCCTAAACAAAGAGCTCACGACAAAGGACTTAATCTTTTAACCTAAAACAACTCCTCCACCCGAACAAGTGGAAAAACTCCATCACCACTCTCTCAAGTCTTTTGCATCCGTTCAAGAGTGTACTTCTCGCTTCCTCTTTATATAGTTGCGATCAGCACCTGATCCAGTAAGTCCCCTTGAAAATGACCTGCAAGAAAGAATAAGAAGCGAACCTTTTGAAAACGGCATCATTTCTATGCAACCACAAGGCTCAGCACAGAGCCGCTATACCAACTAGAACCTGATTTCTAAGCTTTAAAGAAAAACTTCTAAGCCAAGAACCAAACAACCTCGCAACACTAGTAGGTGGTTGAACTCCAAAACTAATGGCTACCACATTCCAAAGAGCCCGAGCCACATGGCATTCGAAAAAAAGATGCTGAATGCTCTCATTAGAGGGACAAAAACAGCATTTGGTACTTCATTGCCACTGCTTCTTTGCCAGATTATCCTTTGTTAAAATAACTCCTTTCTTCAAGTACCAAAGGAATACTTTGATTTGTAGCGGTAACTTTGCTTTCTAGAATAAATTCTTTTCTGGAATGCTATCTCTTTCCATGAGATCTCTGTACAGGGAATGAACAGAAAAAGAACATGTCTTGTGCAAGGTCCACACTATAATATCTTCTTGCTCATTTAGAGAAACTCATATTATCAAACTCACCAACTTAAGCCACGCATCCATCTTTTCACCTACTAATGCTCTCCTAAAAGAAACATTAAGCGGCGTTGTACTTAGCACTTGTGCAATCGTCATATTCTTCTTTCTGACAATTCTATATAAATCAAGGAATGTCGTCATTAGAGCTTCCTTCCCAACCCAAATGTCCTCCCAAAATCTTGATTGTTGATCATTGTTAACCTTGAATCTGCTTCTTGCTAAAAAAAGATTCTTGACCTCCATTAGACCACTCCAAAAATGTGAATCCCCTGGTTGTTTAACTACTTGAGACAAGGTCTTACCTTTGAAATACTTTTTCTTAAGCAAACTCTGCCAAAGGCCATCCTCATTTAATAACTTAAACAACCATTTACTTAAAAGACAACAATTATGTATTTCCATGTTCAAAATACCCAAACCCCCCACACACTTTGGTTGACTAAGAATACCCCATCTGGCCAATCTATATTTCTTCTTGTTCCCCTCATTTTGCCAAAAAAATCTGGATCTATAATAGTCCAGTTTTTTGAGGATTCCTTTAGGAACTTTGAAAAAGGACATCATAAACATCAGAAGACTCGATAAAACTGAATTGATTAAAACAAGTCTACCACCCACTGATAACATTTTGCTTTTCTAACTACTAAGCTTTTTCTGAAACCTTTCTTCGATTTCCCTCCAATCCTTATTCATAATTTTTCGGTAATGCATAGGGAGACCTAAGTACCTAAATGGTAAAGACCCCTCCTTGCAACCAAAAATTTCAACAAACAAGTCCCTTTTGCCCTTAGCGTCCCCAAAGCAAAAGACCTCACTTTTATGGAAGTTTATTTTGAGCCCTGACAACTCCTCGAAAGTACTTAGTACTAATTTTAGGTTCTTTGCCTCTTCCAAATCATTTTCCATAAAAAGAATGGTATCATCTGCATATTGGAGAATTGACAGTCCATCATCAACCAAATGAGGTACTAAGCCCCTAAACTGTCCACATCCTTTGGCTCTATCTAATAGAATTGCCAACATATCAGCTACTAGATTAAACAGAATGGGCGAGAGAGGATCCCCTTGCCTCAAACCTTTTCTAGTCTGAAAGTACTGGCCTATGTTGTCATTCACTTGAACCCCTACACTCCTTGTTTAGCTCATGCAATATTTCATGCAAAACAACTGCACCTTCCATAATATTCCTTCCCGGAAAAAAAGCCGTTTGTGAATTTCTAATCACCTTGCTTGCAACCCCTGTAATTCTATTAGCCATAACCTTTGTGAAAATTTTAAAGCTGACATTAAGCATACAAATTGGTCTATACTGTTGTATTTGCTTAACCTCTTTTTGCTTTGGAAGGAGAGTTATTATCCCAAAATTTAGGCTAAAAATTGAGAGCTTATTCTTGTGGAAATCTTTGAACATGGCCATTAGGTCATCTTTTATAAGACTCCAAAACACTTGATAAAACTCAACAGGAAATCCATCAGGTCCTGAAGCTTTATTGTGTTTCATTTGAAAAATGGCATCTCTAACTTCCTTCTCAGCAAAAACCTCCGTTAGGATCATATTCTCTGCTTCAGACACTTGCGGGACATCATCTTTGCGCGATTCGTCCAGAGACAAGCTATTTCTCCTGGATGTTCCAAAGAGGTTTTTATAATACTTTGTAATATATACTTCTCCAGATTAACATCTCCTTCAATCACCCCCTCTTCTTGGTCAAGCCGAAAAATTCTATTCTTTGTTCTTTTACCATTTGCTACCATATGAAAATACTTTGTATTGTTGTCTCCCTGTAGGAGCTCCGCAGTCTTAGCCCTTTGGAACCATTTAATTTCCTCCTCTCGAAGCAACTGGGCTAGCCTTTCCTTCACACTTTGCTTCAGGTCTACCTCATGTTGACACAGAAGCTGTGTTTTTGCTTTTTTTATCAAGCTTGTCCGCTATCCTGACCAACTCTTGTTTTTCTTTCTTAAAAGCCCCACTCTCGTTCTTTGCCCATCCTCTCAAGAATTGTCTCAATCGTCTAATTTTATTTTTCCACCTTTGCAGAGACGAATTACCCTTTCTTTCTTCCTTCCAAACCTTAGACACTAAGTCAAAAAAATCCCTCATGTAAGAACCATCCGAGTTCAAATTTGAACATTGGACAACTCTTATCCTAGGTTTCTTCACCCGTGCTAAGCAAGAGCGGAGCATGATCCGAAAGACCTCTACTCAAAGCCTTTATCGTGGAGAGTGGGAACTTTAGTTCCCACTCCGTGCTTACTAAGATCACTTCCACCTTTTCATATGTTGGTTCTTTCAAGAACTTAGCCCAAGTAAATTTTCTTCCCGACAGATCAATTTCCCTCAAATTTAAGCTATCTATAATTGCATTAAAAAGGAAAGACCATTTTCCATCAAACTTGTCATTACTTTTTTCACTCAGATGTCTAATGATTTTAAATCCCCACCAACCATCATTGGTAGCGTATCCTTACTACAGGCTTAGACCAACTCGGTAAGAAAAACTTCCTTGAATACTGGTTGTGCTGCCCCATAAACAGCCACCAAATTCCACTGAAAGCCATCTTTTGTATTTCTGAGAAGGAATTTCACATAGAAATCCCCTTCCGTAATACTGCCAATATCAAAGACATCTAAATTTACTCCCAACACAATACCTCCTGATCTCCCATGTGGCCCCGTCCAATGCCAGAGAAAGTTTCTTCCCCCCACACAATTTACTAAGCTTTGCTTGTGAGAAATCTTTCTTCCCGGTTTCCAAAAGAGCAATAAAGTCTAAGCTCTGCTCTCTAGAAGTTTCATATAGAAATCTTGATTTAGCCAAGTCTTTAAGACCTTTGCTATTCCAGAATATTCCTTTCATGATGAACTCCGTTTTGATATTTTAACTTTTCTTTTTCCACAAGTCCTTTTTCCAAACGACTTAGCGTTGGACTTGTGTTTTTTAATAACAGTCTTCGCATCACAACTTAGTTGATAACTGTCATCATCAAAAATCTCATCCACTAGATCTCCACACAAGCGATCTATTGTCCCAATTTCTAGTTCCTCTAAAAAATCCGACTCGCTATCAAAACGCAGGGAACCCTCACTACAACTCTCTAACTTGTCCAAAACTCTAGACCTCTCTAAACAAATTAAACGATTAGTAGCTGAAAACAAATCTTCCTTACTATCACTCGCAACCACCCCCAGCTCACTAATCCTTCTAACCGCAGAAAAAGCAGGAAAAGAACGAAAAGAATTAACTGTTTCGTTACCTTCCAATTGCTCCAGGTTGCGTGTCACCGCCCGCCGTTCTGCCCGCAGCAAAACATGCTCGTCAGTCACCCCGGCCAAGCGCGGGCTCGCCCTAGATGGTGAAACCACCACCTCTCTTATCGCCGCAGCCTCCACCACGTTGCCATCGTGCCCGGACAGGAACTCGGTCTTGCCATCATGCCCAGACAAAAAACTCGGCCTGACCTGACCAAGCATCTCCCCCCTGCAGATCCTGTGCCTCCAGCCCACCAACCGAGCCCTCCAGATGGCCCGACTGCACTGCTCCAACTGGAACCTTCACCAACTCTTCCTGGCAAATTCCCTCCATAACCACTTCACTGACCTGCTCCATGCCTCCTTCCAATGCTTCAGCCGCACAACCAAAGCCACCCAAATAATCCTCCTTTTGTGTTACCACCTTATCTGCCATTTCATCTATCACTTTGTTAACCGACTCATTCAGAAACTCCTCCGCTTTTTCTTTAAGAAAAACTCTAAACTCATCCTCACTCATACATTGAACCTTTTCATTGAGAGATTCACTGCCCAACCTTTCCTCCTTTGAAGGCTCCCCCTTATTTTCTCCACCATTTCCCCTCAAGCGCTTGTGTTCTCTAGCACCATCCAAATCCTCCCCCGACATATCATCCTCCTCCATTCCCTCCTTCTCATTCCCAAAACCATCATTGTCCCCTCCATTCCAATCCACCTCTACTTCTTCTCCATTTTCATCAAAACCTTTTTTTCCACCTCAAAATCCAACTCGAAGTAATGATCTCCAATGACCACATCCAAATGTGCAGGAATCAACTTCGAATTGAGGACAGATACAAAAATTCTTCCAAACACATTTTTCCTGGTAGACTCCATATCCACCGTCTGTGTTGAAACAATCATAGACCCAACTGCCTAAAGATTCAGATACTCTCTCAAAGCTTTTTGAAGCCCAAAAACCTTGATCCACACTTTAGGAAGTAAGAAACCTTCCTCCTTCTCATGCCATTCCTCAAAGTTCAATCTAACACCTGTAGACACATCAACCTCCCTAACATCCGCCCCCCAAAAGCAATCGACCGTTGCAATTCTGATTTTGAAGGAAACTGGGTGATAAAAGCATTCTCCCCACGTTTCTCTAAAGTCCACTTCCACCTTCCTGGCACAATCCTCTGTAATTGAGCACAAACTTGCTCCTCAGATAGCTCTCCTCCAGTGATGGTAATCAGCGCCAACTTTGAATCCTTTTTCCCCTTTGGCAAAGGAGGATGCTGTATATGGAAGAACCCCAATCCATGCACCGCATATCCGACAGCATGAGTCACTGGCCTCGGCATTTTGAGTATTGGGCACCTATGGTTCACATGCGCGTGACTGTCATAAATGACCCAGTATACATCCGCCGAGCATCCTGTCGCCAAATGCCCTTTCTTTGTGCATTTTGAACATCTAATTCCTGCCACCACAACCTCTTCCTCCTCCTCTACACCTTCCACAACCCCCTCCATCTGCACATCTCCCACACCCGTCCGTAAGACTCCATCACTAACCTTGCCAAAAGCATTTTCTGCCACTTTCTGTGAACTTGTAGATCCTCCCAAATCACCCCCACAATTAGGACCCTCACGTGCAGCAGGTTGCCCATTCTGCCGCGCCACCCCGCGCCCTTGCCTGCCACCAAAACCTCCGTGTGGTCTCCCAAAACTCCACCCAACACCTCCGCCCTGGCCATGCCGCAACCAGCTCCTTCCCCGAAAATCAACACCTCCAACATGGGGTCTCATCCCCCGCCCTTCAACCTGAGCACCAAACCTGACCCCGCAAAAACCACCACCACCGGGAACCTCCTCTCCAAACTCCACACCCTGCCCACGGCCACACCCAAACGACCCTCCCCGCCCATGGGACCTCAAGCTCCCATACTGGCTCGGATTAGCACCCCTCCCCCCAAGCCACCGCGACCTCCTCGCTGCATCCTGTGTTCCTACCGCCCTCCTGAAACCGGCGCCGAAAACTCCAACTCCCTCACAACTTCTGCAAATGAATGACTCCAGAGAACTGAGGCGCCCAAAGACCTCGGGAAAGAGGCAACACCTCTCTGTTTTCCCAATAAAAGTCTCGGCCACCCCTTTCTGGCTAGCAATTCGCCCAAGCATCGAAGCGCCATATGGGCTCCTACACGGCCCAACGGGCCCATCACCTTATTTATCTTTTTTGGCCCATGTTGACCTTTCGCCTTTCCAACCCGAAAATCCGGAGCCATCTTCTCTGCCACCGACCCAACCATCGCCGCCTCCGGCGGCGCCTCCTCCACCGTCCCGACCACCTCTCCTAAATCTACTCTGAGATCCTCCAGTCTGATTTCCCCCTATGCATTCCCCCTCAATCTTAAATCCTTCACCCAGCAGTCTCCCAGAAGCAACTCCGGCGACTCCCGCTTCCCAGGAAGAGGCCCCTTCCATGGCTTGATACCTGGCGGCTTCCTTTTCTGCACCACCGAGCCTACAATCTGCGATTCCCTCGACCGAGGACAACCCACAGACCCAAAACAAGAAGAAGAAAATTCATTTGCAAATCGAGATTCAGCTCTTACCAGTTCTTCCATCGGAGAACCCACGCGCGAAGCATTCCGCTCAAAATCCACGCTCATCACAACAGAGCTGCAATTAGTCTCTACTTCTCCCTCCTCTGAGCTCCCAACACCGGCCAGAGACCAGAATCGACATCCACTCCTTGCCCTCCTAACCCCAACTAGCGGATCAGAGGAAGAAAGCAAAGCCGGTACCGAAAAACTCCGAGAGCCACCCCACTCCGCCTCCAGCTCCGACTCAACAGCAGCCTCTTCTGGCGATGAGAAATATTCCCCACCGGGGGAGGAAACAAAAGGCGGAGAGAAACCTTGCAGCGGCGAAAAAGAGAGTACCCTCCCCGACTCCGCAGCCTCTACCCCCAACACTGACACCGGCGACGACAGTGTCGACGAGGTCTCTCTCACCGCCTTAGAAACCGGCGAGTATAGCCGAGGTGCAAGGGTGAGGCGACGCCGGCGAAGCTCGCCCCTTCGGCCCATCTTCATAAGAATCCACTTCAAAAAATCATCAGGTCTGTGCTTGATGGAGAATGTGGGTTTCTTGCTGCTAATCTCTACGCCAAGAGTGTGTTTGGCGAGGATGCTTTGGTGAACATCGGCGTTAAGAAGCAGGACGACGGTAAGCTCAGAGGCTACATCAGAATAAGAAGCAAGACCCAAGGAATGGCACTCAGCTTAGGAGACAAGATTACCCTCAAACAGGAGGGAGGCAGCAGTTAACTGAGCCTTGAGCCCGTGACAGCCGTGTCACACGTATGTCTCCCCTACAAAGGCCCAATTTGAACTCAATTTTTGCTACTTTCCCCGAATTTTCATGAGTTTTCAATTGTATGTATGACAGGTGGTAGTAGAGATCCTACATGAAAAAGATTGTGTAACTTTGTGTTGTTTTTAGCTTACAAAACCAAGATATGTTATCTCGATTGATGTTGCATGATGAAATTCTCTGTGCTAACCAGGACAGACCACATCGCACTAACCAAAAGAATCAATCATGTTTGTTCTTTGCATCACCCTCTTTTGCGATTCCGTTGTAACGTTACGGGTATTTGACTAGTTGTAGTACTTGGTGCTGTATCAAGGAGGGAGAAGAAATTTGAGCTATCCAATTTGCATCCAATGGTTAGGTTCATGAAATCTACTTCCTATCTCAAAATATAGATCGTTGTGGGTCCCGATTAAGTTTTTCAAGTTTTAAACATTAATATATATTAAAATATATAAATTGACTACATAAAAATAATACTGTTGAATTTATCTTGTAAAATTCTTTCATAATATATATTTTTCTATTATTATATTTTTGCTAGTATATAATAATAATAAATTATAGTTAAAGTCTTATTGAAGACCATAAAAAATAATCTACATTTTGGGACGAAAGAAGTAGGGAGGGACTACAAACCGTGCGTGCAATCGCTTTTTTTGATGCGCACTAGCACTTGCCATATTTGGTTACATAGTGACTACTAATCGTTTTCTAAATCCATCACATATCTCCACATACTTCTACAGTTGTGAGCCCACCTTTCTCACCACGACATAACTTGGTTATGTATATAGGTGAGATAATTTAAAAACAAATCGGTATAATCGAGATAGTAAATCGTTACAATTTTGAGAGCATATATGAGCCATGCGAGAATCAATCGGTGAAAATTTGGGGAGCAAGTTGTTGCATTTTTTGCGAGCAAATCCGTATAGATTTGTGTAAATTCAATCAAGATAAAAAAAGCAGATAGTATTTCGAAAGCAAATCTGGGAACAATTTGAGAGCAAAATGATACTAATTTGGGGAGCAAATTGGTGCAATTTTGGGAGCAAACCAGTATAAATTTGTGTGAATTCAAAAATCAAATCCTACAGCAAGTCGTTGCAAAATTTGGGAGCAAATCAAAACAAATTTGTGCAAATTCAAGAGTAAATCGGTGTGAATATGGGAGCAAAATAGATACAAATTTGAGAGCATAGTGCAAATATGAGAGCACATTGGTGCATAATTTGTGACTGCTCTGAGGCAGACAAAGTAAACCAGGGCTATGATGCAGATAGAAGTGAGCTAGGGACTAAATTGGTAGAGAGGAAAGCCGCACAATGAAGTTGGAGGTGGCGAATACTCGCCGGATGGTGAGACCTGGCGGCGCACGTGGATGCGAAGCCGAGGAGCTTAAGGTGGTGATCGTTTTAGCGATGGCTTCTGGCTTTTGGCTGAAATTTTACTGTAGCTAGCTGAAATTTTACTGTAACTAAGTTAGTGGATAGTGCAGTGAATAGTGAAAAAAAAGTTAAATCTAGAAGCTGAAACTGAAAAAAGTCGAAATGATCATAGCCTAAGTCAGCTAGAGACCAAGGTGATTTAGGCGAGGGAGACTCCATGCGGCACGGGATGAGGGCTGAGGCACCGATTCCGACCATCGTCGGCGCTTCTGGATCGACATGGTAATGGAGAATGAGAGGGCATTGTGAGTGTGTATACACGATGTGGGGGAAAGTGACGAGCCAGTGGCAAAAATGCGTTGGAGTGGGACCCACAGGGTGCAACGAAGTTTTATATGTGTGAAATCGTATGCCTATGCCTTCATCGGACGGTAGGCAAAGCGTGTGTCCGATGAAACCAACACGCGCACGCGCAGAATTAGGCATTTGCGAAGGAAGTAATAAACCTGTCGTTCAGCCACAAATAGACAATCCGAGTAGACGGCGTACTGACATTCTCCGAAATATAAACAGTTCTTCTTCAGTCGGACTTGGCGTGCGTACGTGCGCGCGCGTCCCGGGCTCCAATGCTATGTAAGTCTACCCGTCCTCCCCTCCAAAGCCAATTACCCACGCGACGTCGCATGCAAACCCTACAACCGCGCGCCACCACCATGGCTGACACCGACCACCGCGCACATGTCGTGTTGTTCCCATTCATGGCGCAGGGCCACGTTGCGCCGTTCCGCTGCCTGGCCGCGCTCGTCCGCCGCTGCCGCCCTGACGCCCGCATCACCGTCCTCGCCACCCCCGGCGTCGCCGAGTCCCTCCGCGCCCACCTCGCCGCGGACGGCGTCACTGCAGCCGGCGTCCACGCGCTCCCATTCCACCCCGCCGACCACGGCCTCCCCGCGGACGCCGAGACATCGGCCAGCATCGGCTTCCAGCAGCTCATCACCCTCTTCGTCGCCTCCGAGTCCCTACGCCCGGCGTTCCACAGATTCCTCGCGGAACTCAGGGCCGCCAACCCCGGCGCTGATATACACATCGTGGCGGACATGTTCTTGGGCTGGACGGTGGACGTCGCCCACGAAGCCGGCGTGCCGCTCTCCATCCTCCTCACTGCCGGCGGCTACGGCTCGGCGCTCTACTTCTCGTTATGGAACAGCGTTCCGCTCCCGGCGACCACCTCCCATGACGACGACTTCCCGCTGCCGCAGTTCCCGGACATCCGCGTCCAGCGCTCGCAGCTCACCAACCACCTCGCGACGGCCGACGGCAACGATGCATGGTCTACCTTTATCCGCAAGCAGATCGCCGCCTTCTCCAGCGCCGACGCGCTGCTTGTCAACACCGCGGAGAATCTGGAGCCGAAGGGGCTAAGGATGCTCCGGCAATGGCTCAACGTCCCGACATTCCCGGTTGGACCTCTGCTCCGTGCCACGTCACCGTCGTCGGAAGCGAAGACTAGCCCCATCTTGGCGTGGCTCGACAAGCAGCGTCCGGGCTCGGTGCTGTACATATCGTTCGGGTCGCAGTACACGATCAACGCATCACAGATGATGGAGCTTGCAATGGGGCTCGAGCAGAGCACGCACAAGTTCATCTGGGTGATCCGGCCGCCGTCGGGTTTCGACGTGAACGGCGAGTTCAGGCCAGAGTGGTTGCCGGAGGGGTTCAAGGATAGGGTGGAGGCGGAAGGACGCGGGCTGGTGGTGCGGTGCTGGGCGCCACAGGTGGAGATCCTAGCGCATCCGGCCACCGGCGCGTTCCTGACGCACTGCGGTTGGAACTCGGTGCAGGAGAGCCTCGGCCACGGCGTGCCGCTGATCGGGTGGCCACTCTCGGCGGAGCAGTTCTACAACGCCAAGATGCTGGTGGAGGAGATGAGGGTGTGCGTGGAACTGGCGCGCGGGAGCGGCGTGGTGGCGAGGGATAAAGTTGCGGAGGCGGTGGAGACGGTGCTCGGCAAGACAAAGGAGCGTGTCGCAATGAAGCGGAAGGCGGCGGAGATGAAGAAGGTGATAGAAGCGGCGAGGGACGGCGACGGCTTGTTCGTGAAAGTGATGCAGGAGTTCTTCGATGCGATGACGCGTAGTGCTTCATGATTGTTTTAGTGGATTGCGGCGAGATGGCCCTTCTTGTAGCCTCTTGAAATTATTTTGGAACATCTACGGTAGATAACTTGGTGTACTATCCTCATGTTCTCTAAAACATAACTTTAATCAATATATACATAACTAGGTGAAAATTATGATTTTTTAGATGAATATATACATATAATTTTCGGTGGTGTTTTAGAAGTACTCAGGTGTTTTTTGAAGTTAGGAGCACTCAGATTTTTTGGATGTTATATCTCTATCCAACGTCTTAGATTTAGATTACTCACAATTTTTTTTGGAGGAGACTATAGAGGGATTTGTTGGATAGAGATCCAACGCCTTAAAATCTAAGTGCTCTCAACCCCAAAAAAACACTAAGCACTCCTTAGTACTTCCCAAAAAAACACTAAGTGTCCCAAAATCGAAATTTTGAAATTTTGACTGTACATATTTCAAAACAACGTGTATTTATGACTGGAGGGAATATATATCTAGAAATCTCATAAATAGTTTAGAGAAGTGCTATACAATATTCGCATGTTTTGTAGCTCAGATCAGTCAGATTTTTTTGGCGTTAGATTTCCATCCAACGGATCCCTCGTACCCTCCTCCAAAAAAAAAAGAATCTGGGGTATTGGATCTCTATCTAACGGATCCCCTATACCAACCACCAAAAAAATATGGGTCCTTCTAATTTGGAGCATTGGATGGAGATCTAATTCCCAAAAAATCTGACTAATTTGAATACAACGTCCAAAAAATCTAACTGATTTGAGTCCAAAAATATAAAAATATTGTATAGACACTCCCAATAGTTTATCAACCGTGCTTTAATGCGAGTTTATTGAATAGCATATATTTATAAATTTCAAAAAGTGTCATAAAAATGTGCTATGTGTCTTTCCAAGAAAAAGACATGTTTTCGCGAAACAATGCATACAGTTTCACAAACTTCCACCCTTTCAACTAAAATATGTCATCTATTATAACCAAAGCATCGCTTCGATATTTAAGTCCAGGGTTGATATCCTAATTGAATTCAATCTCATAGCTATCATTTTCAAAGGTGACCTGGCATAACGAGGATGTTGCGTCAAGAATATATTTTAGAATAAAGAAGGATTGTGGGTTTATTTATGCAATATGTAATTTAAAAGAAGGGATTACAAACCTCACACCCATCATTGAGAAATCACCGCACGCGCTGATATTTATAAATTTGAAAATATGGCATCTCCACGCATATAGATCAAAAATAGTTTTCGAAAGCATCATGCATATAAAAATTCAAGCCAAAGGAAAAATATAACCAAAGAAAATTGCGATGGTGAAGTTGTATCATCATCATCTTTACTATTATAAAAGAAGGAGTTGGTGGTTGATCCGTCGTCACTCCTCTCTTCTCAGCTATTCGATCTGATTACGAAATTAAATCCGAACCGTCCGTCTACTAAACCCTAACTCTCCCCCGCCGCCCACCTCCCTATTTCACCGACGTATGGACCACCAACTCCTTCGGCACCAACTCCTTCTGCTCTCTACGCTCCACATCCATTTTTCCTCCTCCCCTCCCTCCCCACCCCGCGCAGCGCCTTCTCCCATCCCTTCCTATTCCTGCGCGTCCCCTCCTCCCCTCTCCCTACTCCGCGCACCGCCTCCTCCCCTCCCTCCCCACCCCGCGTGCCGCCTCCTCCCCTCTCCCCACCCCGCGTGCCGCCTCCTCCCCTCTCCCCACCCCGCGCGCCGCTTCCTCCCCTCCCTCCCACTCCGCTCCGCCTCCCCACCCCACGCCGCCGCACCGCCTCCTCCCGCCGCACTCGCTACTTCCGCCGCCCTCACCTCCTCCCGCTGCACTCGCGTACTCCTCGCCTTGCCGCCCTCGCCTCCTCCCGCCGCTGCGCCGCCCTCGCCTCCTCCTGCCGCCGCGCCGCCCTCGCCTCCTCCCCTCCGCCTCCGCCCTCGCGCACAAGTGTTCTTCGGGCCAAGTTCTTCGGGCGGATGGCGGTATTCTGGTACTTCGCGGCCAAGTTCTTCGGGCCGAAGCCCCCCGCGGAGCCAGGGGTGCTCATGTCCAACCTCTTCCAGAAGGGAGAGCCGCTCCCACGAACTTTGGTTGGTTGCTACATATGCGAGATTTTGGGTAGAGGAGGCGTGCTAGGTTTCTATTGCGGTTTATTTGTTGGTGTGCCAGTAAAGGATGTGGATTCGGGTTGATGCCGTGAGGAGAATTTGGTTGTGTTTGCTCCGATGAAAAAATTATGTAGGGTTTTATTAGAGTTTTTTGTTACTGTGATGATCCGGGGACTCTTTTTTTGTTAATTGCTCATGGATATCAGAACGCAAGACGGCGTGTTTGGGCTGAGTAGTATGGTTTGGTAGGAGAGCTGATTTAGTTGGTTTGATGCGAAAACTTTGGGGTTTGGGTGCGTGTTGGATGCTGTCGAACAAGTAGATCACGTGAAGGTATCGGCGCTCTACAATATTGTTCAATTTTGATTTATTGAGAAAGAAGGTCATGCCTTTTGGCATGTTTGTTGGATATTCTAAATTGAGTGGATCTCGGGAGGCCAATTTGGGGCTGATCGTTTTTTCGAACTATAATAGAGTATGCAACGAAGAACATATACAAGGGTCCTGTGAATTTTGGTGAGGTGGTGTACTGTATGCCGCCCAATTGAGTAGATGTAGATCATGTGAAGATGTTTGAATTGTTTTGCAGTCTTAGGTAGGGTTTTGACTTTTGAAGTGTTTGTCCACTATGAAGCTGAGGATGTCACAGTAGGCATGGATAATATCTGGGGTCCCTTTCGGGTTTGTTGTGTACATGAAGTTTAGTGAGGTAAAATTGGTGGTATGGACTGGGTGTTTTGAAAAAAGCCGACCGTATGATAATATTCAGTATGTTGTGAGCCATTTGTGTTGGTGGAGAAGTGACTTTCTTGTTTTAACGAGTGCACACTGAGCTGAGAACTTGGTATATGATATTACTTCAAGTATTTGATTGAGGAGATGCAAACCCTTTTTTGGTCAAATTGATGATTCAAGAGGGCATGTGTAAATGGCTCATGCAAGTCTAAAGTATTATGCATTAAGGATCCCAAGGTTGCTTCTTTGCGATGCACATTTGATAGATCAAGTTAAAATCAGTCCCATTTGATGTGGTTTGATTCCTTTTGTTGCTAAGTTTGTGTATTTGGCATTTTTAGATATATGTGTAGAAGTATATGGTAATAGTCAAACGAAAGGACATTCCTAGATCTGTACTTTTAATGGAGCAAATACAAAATTTCGTTTCAATTCTTTTATAGTGTCACCCAATTTCATGCCTCGTTAGTATTGGGCTAATGACAGAATGGAGGCAGCATCGTTCATGCTTTAAGCACTACTTGCGCTTTCCTAAACACATATTTCGTGGTCGTTGTGTTGCTTCAGGATATGTGGATGTATTTATCTGAGAACGATAAATTCAATGACTTCAGTAATGAGGATGCACTCATCTGGCATGAGGCTAACATACCATATGCAGTCTGGGGGCCTACCAGTACCAGATCACACTCATTGACATACTATCCTTCAGAGGTAGGATATTACTTGTAGTATTCTTATAGATTATGCTATAATTACATGTTTTTGGTTTTAACTAATTTTGGGACTGGTATATGATTTTGCCATATGCTCTCAAACACAATGGCTCTCTGTATGCTCATGTTTACTTTGCCCGCTCGGGTTACCCAGTGGACCCTACTGATCCTGAAATGACCAAAAGTCTACATTTGGGAGGATGCATCGTAAGTTTTGTTTTTCATTTCACCAACCTTCCTTTTTATTGATCTCATTTATATAGAATGCTCACTGCATTATACCTATTTTACCTGTTGTTGCATTCTTGCGAAAATCAAAAGTCGGTAAAAGAAGAGCTTGGGATATTCGAATAATTACAAGAACAACCACCATCTAAGGTCCTTATCCCCATTATTTGTTGTTTCGATTTTTGAGTTTTGCAGTGTCCGCATAGATTTTTGAAGTTCTTTGGACTAAATTTTTAACGTAATTTGATTGGTTTTGTTAGATAAATAGCACGGAGAACAGTCGGTGCTTCATGTAGCTCTAAGTTCTCCAAGAGATGCAATCATAAGCGAGTGTGGTGTGAATGTGGTCCCCAAGTTTGGAGTGTTAAAGATAAAATCAAACAGCTTTGAAACTTTTAGGAGTGGATCATGGTACGCTTGAAACAATTCTTGAACTCAGTAAATGTGGTAGACTGGTAGAAACGTAAAAGATTGTTCATCGCTACTTCTTGGAATGCGAGTTGGGGCAACTTGAAAAGCATTGACGAATGTTGTGTCGGTTGGAATAGGTGGTAGCTTCCTTGGGCCTCTGTTTGTGCATACGGCTCTCCATACCAGTAAACTATTATCTTTGTTAATTCGTAGGTTCTCCAGTCGAGATTATTTTATCGCAAGTTGCAAGTTTTGATCTACCCCGCCTGAAAATGTTGGTAACTTTCAGATCGAGAGCGTGAGAATCGCCAAAGGGCGACAAGCGAGATTGTAAGTGTATATGTGGGGCATGCTTTATGTATTGTGAATATTTATTGGCTTGACACTTTCTTTCGATGCTTGCAAAGAATTAGAATCTTTGCATAAGTTTCTAACATTGTTCTCTATCATCCTATTGACTAGTGAAATGTTCGATGTTACATTTGCTTATATGAAGGAAACTAATATGTCGTTGACATTCCAACGCTAATTGATAGGCAAACCACTTGTTGTAACTTTCCGTGCTTATTCCAAGGATCAAATATCTGACATAATTAAGCACAGGCTAAAGGTAATTCGTTTGTCATGTGACCAATTCAGGCTTATAAGTGTCCGTTAAATTATTTAAATTAAAATTGCTTGCTGTTAGCTTTTTGTGATGCCACTTATACAGGTTCTTGAGTATGATGTTTTGAACCACCGCCATAGAGTTTTGTGCTAGGGTAAGTCCTATTATCCTACAAGAACTCTCATTTATAGTTTCATCCTTCATGTTGGAGTATGTCAGTTTATCAGGTAGTATAGATTTTTTTTGAGGAGCTATATACATTTCTGTTTAGGAGAACACTGGGATGTATTCAATGGTGGCATCAGCATGCTCGTTTATTAACATTGTTTGCTTAATGTTCCTTTATCAGAAAGTCGCTGCAGCCTCTGGGACATGAGAAAAGCTCTTGGTGTTTGCAGGTAATCCACTTATTTTGCTGAGGCAACAATCATATTGTTTGCAATCTGCCACCTCCATTATTAGAGCTGGTAAGATATAACGCATAACCTATTTCAAAACCAAAAGAATCCCGAATATAGTTGATGCATATGTACATTATTAGAGCTGGTACAAGGAGTAAAGATTGTTGTATGTGGTGTTTGTTCTATCATGCTTCACTAATATGAAGCTTGATTTATTTACGAGTATGAACATGTATGTTTTGTTTGATACATGATGACGTAAGAAAAAAATTGATATTTATTATTCAGTTTGAGATCATATTTGATAGTATGCATCACTTTTATTTAATTTTCCGTTGCAACGCACGGGCACCTTACTAGTTTTATAAAAATAGTGACGGATCTAGGACAAAAGTTTAGATCAAGCGGAATGGACAGCTTGAGTCCCACGTTGCGTGCACCCGTCAGCCGCCACCGTGCCTAGCTTGCGCCGCCATCGCTTGATGTGCACGTGCCCGCAGTCCACCTAATGCCACGCACTCCCGCCGCGTGCCTGTGCCATGCGCGCTCGCTGCCGCGCATCCTCACCTTCTCGGTCCTCCACTTGTCCTAGAATTGATAGTGTCTCTGTCCTCTGTTGCCTACTACTTGTCTGTTGCTTTTCACTTGGGAGTTGGCATTGCTTAATTGCTTTTTTACGTCGGGCCTAGCCTTTGGTAGTTGGCCCAAAAGTCACTGAGGCAGCGCGTGTTCGGCATTTCGGCTATGAGCTATCTCTTGTGTCTGTAACTCATCTTCTTCCTCAAACGTCTAAACTCTGAAGACCTCAACAGCCGTGGGCGGCCATGGTCAATGTGACTATGTTGAGATGGAGGTGGCGGTGGATGGTACCGACGGTGTGATCAACCTCAGACAACCGCTTATACTTGCCCTATAGGTAGATATACCCCTATATAAAAAGGCTATCCATATATAGCTCGTTCTCTTAGCTCTTCAAGCCAGCAACATCTTGTCATCAAGGAGAAGGCCGACCGCTGACCAGGGTTTTCCAAATCGGCCCATTTTGGGCCAAAAATTAGGATAATCAGAAATCTCAGTCAAAAAATGTTTTTGCATGATTTTTATCAAATATAAAGGAAATTCGTAACCAATTTCAAACCACATGTGTGTGCATAGCCTGGTAGTTAGGTGTCCAGCCATGGAGTAGCAGGTTTGGGGTTCAAACCCTGCAAAAACTGCAATTTTTTCATCAGCCGGTTTGGGGTTCAAACCCTGGAAACTGCAATTTTTTCATCTTTTTCGTTTGAACTTCAAAAATAATTAAATTTTGATTTAAAAATTTCGGACAAAAAATTCCAAAAATTGGAAATATCGGAAATTTTGCCCCCGGTAAAATTTCAAAACTGATTTGGAAAACACTGGCGCTGACACATCTATGCTATATCAAACTCATGGCATATCAACCGACCACCTCTCTTTATGTGCGTGTTTGTTTGCTGTAAAGCACTATATATAGTTACATAATTATTAATTTCTACACCTAGCAGCTAAGCTGATATGGATTTCTTATTTCTCCGTCTAATTTGCATGTCAGGCTTACACAAATTGAACAGTATTTCTATGTAATCGACAGAAAAACTTAAAAGAAGGTATATCAAGATTTATATTAGTTTGGAAAAATGCGTTCTAGTAATCAGTTCAGCGAGGAGCAGTATGTGATCCTATTCAATTAGGCGTGTACAGAGGCAGAGTGTTTTTTTTTTGTGATAGTCAAATTCAACTCCAAAGTATTAAAGATTTCAGTGAAGTCGTCATAAAAAAGGTGAATTGTCCAAACAGCTCGCATACTATGCTAACGGAAAGATAAATGCCATCACAGAAAATTTAACGTACATATATATTCTTTTCAGCTGTGACTAATGACTTATGGCTGTAATTGATATCTTTTGGTCCTAAAGCAAACATTTGTACGGACGAACTGAATACCAATAAATTGCTTCGAAAAGACTGTTATGATAAGTCGCTTTGAAACGACGACGAAAAAATCATCCTGTTTGTTAGAGAGAAACTATAATTAAGCTAAAAAGAATTAGACTATAAAGGAACCGACATGGTTGTAGGTGCAACTAGTCTGCTCCTTAATTTCCCGTACCATCCATATCGTCGTGTGGCATCTCGACTGTGCAGCCTTGTCGGTGATGGCGCTGCAAACCCTAGGTTTGGGGGCGGGGCGGCAGCGGCGCTGATGGAAAAGGCAAAGGCGATGGCTTGAATGGATCCCTGTGATTATGGGCAAGCGAGATCGGGAGGATGGGAGGTCGTGGCATTCGGGTGAGGAGGGGTAAGATAGTGGTCTAGTGCAGGGGTTAAGGGAAAGAGAGAGAGGGGAAGGGTTAGAGGCAGGGTTTTTCTGAAAAAGACACCAAATTGTTTGAGGCGGTTTCTAAGAAACATGTAAGTGGTTTGGTATGTTCCAACCGCCTCCATCACAACCATGTACGCAAGATCCGATGGCTATCGTTGCCCTTTACACTTCAGCACCAAATTGCTCTTTTACGCTAGAAATGTTGCCTAAGGGGTTAGCACTAGATACATTGACTTAGTGCCTTAACTAAAGGGTTTAGCACTAGTTACATTTCAATTACCGTTCTCACAAAATATTGACCAGCACAAAAAAACGGAGAATACACATGAGAAGCTGCATATTTTTATCTTTAAAATTTGTGGAGCTTGAAACCAGCAACGACCCCCAAAACTTTATGCTTTTAACACCAGACTATGTGATCACCTGCGTCCCCATATAAATAACTAATAATATTCCATTTACTATATCTTCGCAAATAATGAAAGGATAACCATTTGTCCAACTAACCGGCAGATACTATTATTCACTCGTAAGAAGTACGGTTGAACTCTGAAAATGGCGTTTCGTTACTTTATGAGGTCAGTCAATAGACCTTTATTGATCATAAGTTACGGTCTGCAGAGGTCGACACAAGAGACCTTTATTAAGGTGCCGCTTCAAATAATTTCGAAGTTTGGCTTCTATTTTTGATTTTTTGCTGTAAATACAAGGTGGTTAGCCTTTCCGAATAAAAAATAAGAAAAAGATAAAAAAAAGAAAATTAAAAAAAACATCTTATATCTTCAAGATAATGCAAAGCAGTTGGGAGGAAAAAGAAAATTCAAAAAAGAAAAAAACGGTTGGAGCATGGCCTAATTCACGAATCTTCGAATTAAACTCTTTTCATGACAAATCATGACACGTAGCGTCTAAGCTTGACCGACATGTGCGGAAGATCACTAGCAGTTGTTGCCGGAGATGACACGCACCAATAGAAAGGTGCCGCTACGTTTAGCCGTGCTGGACCCATTATTCCGAGTGCTGGACCCATTATTCCGAGTCAGTCAACTGTGAGTGCGAAGCTATCGACAATGTTTAGGAAACTTCTTACTATTGGGAAACTAAAGATAAGGATCCTCGTTTAAACGGATCCTCTCCGTTTAAACGAGTCTTTATCTATAATGGGCACCTCATCCCACCCCCTATAAATAGAGAGCCATATGGCTGATTTTGTACTCAATGCATATGAAGCAATAAAGAAAGACCATGAGTTCTCTCTACCTCTCTGTGTTCAATCTATTATTCTGTGTTTCTGTGATTGATTCGTTCTTATTCTAAGCAGAGGAATCGCTCGGACTGGTCGCCAGCGAGAGTTCCTCAACACGTTATCAGCACGAATCGCTCCGGTGAACGAAGGTAATCATCGAAGCACTTAATAGATTGGTTTTTCTAGATCGCTTTGAATTTGCTTTTCTTCGCGTTCTAGATTGTTTTTCTACGGTGCAAATCCCCCTAATCTACCGCGAGCGACACTCAAGTCGCGGCACAATGTCGATCGGTGATTGCGAAACGGGTAGATGTTGATTGCATCAGAGAACGATGCAAATCGCCTAATCTACCGTGAGCGCACTCAAGTCGCGGCACAATGTCGATCGGTAGATTGTGAAAAGGCGCGATGTTGATTGCATCGTAGATTAGAAACGAAAATTTTATACATCTTTTACGCTCGATAATTGCACAAGAAAATTCGCAAGGGCGGCCTGCATGGCCACCGCGCTGTATCGCACCGTCTCCGGCATGAGGCAACACTCGGTCGCCGTCGCACTCGCATGTGCACCAACACCGCCCCGCGGCCGTCGTTGTCGTAGTCGTCGCATCGACCCGGCGCGACGCGCCGCGACGGCGCGCCACTCGCCCCACGGTGCCACCGCTGCCGGCCGGCCCGCGCAACGCCCGCATGGCACGCCACCGCCGGCCTCCAAGCCGCGCGCCCGCGCGCGGCGCGCCGCGCCGCCGCTTCTCGCTGCGCCGCGCTGCGCCGCGCCACGGTGGCCTCGGCTCGCGCGCGGCGAACGCTGCGCCGCGCCATCGGCGCCTCGGCTCTCGCTTGCGCTGCATGCGCGCCGCCGACGCCGACGTCTCGACTCCCTCCACCGGCGCTGCATGCGCGCGGCGCCGATGACACTCGGCCCTCCGTTGCGTGCCCGCGCGACAACGCATCTTCCGCGACCGCCGTCGTCGCCACGCCGCGCGCCCGAGCGGCGCGCGCCCTCACCGGCCTCGCTGCCAGCGCGCGCGCCGCCGCCGGCCTCGGCTCCCAGCGCGTCGCGCCGCCGCGCTTCGCCGCCACCGCCTCCCGCGCCCGGCCTCCTCGCGCCGCGCCCGCATGGCGCCGCCGCCGGCCCGCACACACGTGCCCGCATGGCATCGCTGCTGCCGCCTCGCGCCGCCGCCGCCGCCTTCTCTCGCGCCCGGCAGCCGGCGCGCCGCTCCCTCGACGGTGGCGCCGCTGGCTCCGCCACAGATCGGCCTCGGCCCACCGCCGCGCTGCCCGCCCGACGGCCGCGCCGCATGGCCGCCCGCTGCCCCCCGCGGCGGCCGCCCGCATGGCCGCCGCTGGCTCCCCGCGACGGCCGCCGCCCGCATGGCCGCCCAGCAGTTCCCGCAGACGGCCGCGCCGTCACGGCCTCCTCCGCGCAGCTCCATTCTTTGCCGCCGGCCGGCCCCGCGACGCCGCCCCGCACGTTATGCCACTATTATTTTATGTATTTTCTGCAATTATTTACTGTTTTGATTAATTGTAATTATTTAATTGCTTTTAATCACCAAAATTAGCAGAAATTATGAAAAATACATAGAAAATTATGGAACATTACGAGAATTTATTGTACCATTTATTTACTGCAGAAATAATTCCATGCATGTTTACTCAAGTAAACTTATATGTCCCATTCATCACATGTAGATGATCGCATCACGAACCGAGTTCGAGGAGCTTGCCCAGCATGGGAAGAACTATCTGACGTGGGCATCCGATGTCGAGATAGTACTTGGAGCTAGGAAGCTCCGCGCAGCTATTGGGATTGGCGGACGGCATGACGCCAAACCCACACCGAGAAAATGATCGGGCACTTTATTTCCTCAGGCACCACCTGCATTACTCTCAAGAATGAGTATATGGCGGAGAAAGCGCGCTAGCACTCTCGACCGCACTCAAGAAGCGGTTTGAGAGGCTAAAGTACACCATTCTTCCTCGAGCGAGTAGGAGTGGATCGGATGAGGTTTGCCGATTTCAAGATTTGTCGGGAGTACACCGCGCCTTGCACGAAATTTGTACCAATTTTCAACTCGTGGCAAGCGGATCACGGATGAGCAGAAGATTGAGAAGTCCTTGTCCACCTTTCACCCCAATCTTTGTGCAATCCGCCCGCAACTATCGCCAAGACGGCTACAAGAAATACGCCGAATTGATTGATATGATGCAGTAGCGGAGGCTCGGGCGAACTTCTCCGCAAGAATTACGCCACTCGGCCATTGGGAGCTCCGCTGGCCGTGAAGCCAATCTTTGGGAGCTATAAGGTGCGAAAGCCCTTGATGAAAAGAAGGGGAAGAAGGGTAAGACCGTTGCCCGTAAAGGCAAGTCGATGCTCCAAATGACAAAAGGGCTAAGGAGAGTGGCAAAACCTATGGCCAGCAGAACCAAGGTTGCTACAAGTGTGGCAAGTGGGGGCATTGGTCGCGGATCTGTAAAGCATCGCAATATGTCATTGATGCCCACCAAGCCCAGAAGAACAATGGCAAAGGGCAGCCTGAAGCTAACTTTGCAGCTGTTGAGGGGGAGCATCATGAGCATTGCTCAAATGATGGAGGTTGAGTCCATCCAGGTAGCAGCACCCCCTTACGACTTAGAGGCAGCCACCTCCATGATTTCTCTCGAAGAGAACATCACTCCTGAAAAGATAGCCGAAGAAGTCAATGACTTTCTAGTTGATTCCGTCTGATGCACAGAATGCATGAGACGTTAATTGTCATTTATTTTGCATTAAATGGACAAGTTAGATCTTGCATGGATGGTACTTTATTTTTGTCTTCTCGTAATGGTTGGATGATTTTGAAATAATTCATTCATTTATTCAGTTTATAATGGCATGAACACGTGTGGCTATATTATACCAACATTAAGGCGCTGCGGCGTACATCGCCCCGAAGATGATTCGTAAGCTCGAACTATTCTGCTCTCGCAGCACGGCAGTTAGACCACCTGTGTCTTAGGATGATGAGAAATATAATTAACAATTCTCACGGGCATAATATTAATGTGAAGAATTTCCCGAATCCTGAAGATTTTGTGTGCCCTGCATGTGCCACCGGGAAATTAATCACTAGACCATCCACTCTGAAAGTGAAGGATGAAGTCCCTGCATTCCTGGAACGCATCCAGGGAGACATTTGTGGTCCTATCCAGCCCATCTCAGGTCCATGGTGCTCATTGATGCTTCCTCAAAGTGGTCATATGTGGGTTTATTATCCACAAGAAACCATGCTTTCGCCAAATTGATCTCGCAGATCATTCGCATCAGAAATGTGTTCCCTGATCATCGCATCAAGTCCATCAGAATGGACAATGCCGGAGAATTTACTTCAAAAGCATTTGATGATTATTGCATGGCGATGGGAATTGCAGTTGAGCATTCGGTACCACATGTCCATACCTGAATGGTTTGGCGAGGCATTGATCAAGAGAATTAAATTTATTGCCCGACCCTCTTGCGAATTGTAATTTCCAGCTACATGTTGGGGACACGCGATCCTACATGCAATAATCTCATCAATTTTAGACCTTCGCCTACAACATCCATTCACCTATGCAACTAGCGCAAGGGTCACCACCAAAATTTCTCATCTCGGGAGGTTTGGATGCAAGGTTTATGTACCTATACCCTCCACAAATGACGCAATGGGTCCTCTCCGTAAGATCGGATATCGTTGGTTATGAGATCGCATCCATAATCGGTATTTGGAACCCGTGTCGGAGATTTGCATCTTGCCGCCATTGATCGCATTTTTGATGAGGATAATTTCCGACATTAGGGAGAAATCAACCCTTTCATGAAAAATGCCGGAAATTACGTGGGAAGCCACGGGAATTCTGCACATGACCCACGCACTAGTAAATCAAATAGAAAGTCCGAAGACAATAAAAGTCCGAGAAGACAAGAGAAGTCCGTAAGACAATAGAAGTCCGAAGACAAATGATTTGTAAGCATTAGCGAATCAGCTGCCTAATCACTTTAGTGATTTGAAGAGCGTGACTAAGTCGCATGTGCCTGCACGCACTGCACCGGAGAGGGTTGAAATACCAAAGAAAGCAGAAGATATCCCCAATCTCGTCCGGAGGCCTCGAAAAAAGGGCGAGAACTCGGCCTCGAATCCTAAGTAACCGGGGCGCTGGTGAAAAAGGATAAGAAAGACTTATCACAGCCGATCACCAAAGTCCCCCAGAATGAGAAGGGGAGCCAGTTGAGACCTGGCACAAGTATGACACCTCTAGTAGAGGGCATACCGGATCTGAATATCCCGTCGGCATGGATGTGTGCGCACACATCGGAGCCGAAAACTAAAGGACTTGCCACCGCAATGGAAAGAAGCGATGCGCAAGATGAAGCTCCGAAGAAGCAACTCATGAATAAATAGCTATAAATTATGTGCACACGGAGAGTCCCCGAGCAGGACAACGACCAATGTCGATATCTACTTCAAAAGAAAATTGCCACAATCATTGATCTTGATCCCGAGCTGCATCGCTCACGAATGTAAGAAAAGATCAGATTGGGAAGATTGGAAGAAGGCAATAGCAACCGAATTGATATCTCTGAACAAAAGAGAAGTGTTTGGGCCCGTATGCCGCACTCCTCCCCATGTGCACCTGTAGGGCACAAGTGGGTATTTGTTCGAAAGAGAAATGAAAGAAACGAAGTAGTGAGATACAAAGCAAGGCTAGTAGCACAAGGTTTCACTCAACGTCCCGGAGTTGATTATGAAGAAACCTACTCCCACCATGAGTGGAATTACCTTTAGATACTTGATCTCAATGGCGGTGAACTTGAATTTAGAAATGAAATCGATGGATGTTGTGATTGCATATCTTTATGGTAACTTGGATTCGAGATTTATATGAAAGTCCTCAAGGAATTCCTCTCCCAACCAAGACAGAGCAAATAGAAATCATGCAGTGTGAAGCTTAGAAAGTCCTGTATGGACCAAGCAATCGCGAGAATGTGGTATAATCGCTTAAACGACTTTCTCTGCAAGAAAGGCTACACAAACAATGAAGACTGTCCTTGTGTATTTATACGGCGATCCCAGAATGGATTCTGTATAATCTCAGTGTATGTAGATGATCCGAATATCATCGGGACAGTGGATGATATAAAAGAAGCAAGCTCCTACTTGGAGTCAGAGTTTGAAATGAAAGACTTGGGCAAGACCAAGTTACGCTTAGGCTGCAGCTTGAGCATGTCCTGGAGGAGTCTTAGTACATCGATCGACCTACACCTGAAGGTGCTAGAAAGATTCGGCTTTGAGAAAGCATTCCCATCAAAACCGATGATCGGAGATCTTTGCAGCAAGAAAAGATCCTTTCCGACCTAGGGAAGAGGGGAGGAAGTCTGGGACCGAATTCCCATACTTGAGTGCGGTTGGAGCACTCATGTACTTAACAAACGCACTAGACCGGATATTGCCTTTGCCGTGAACCTATTGGCAAGGTATAGTGCGAGCCCACCAAAAGGCATTGGCGGGGCATAAAGGACATCTTCCGATATCTCCAAGGAAGCAAGGACCTTGGATTGTTCTACGAAAGAATCAAGATCTGAACTTGATTGGCTATGCAGATCTTTGGTACTGTCGACCCGCATACCGCAAAGTCACAAGCAGGCTATGTATTTACGTGTGGTGGAACGCAATTTCACGAAAATCGTCTAAGCAAAGCCTTGTAGCTACCTCGGCGAACCACTCGAAATAATAGCGCTATATGAAGCCGCACGTGAATGCGCTTGGCTCGCCGAATGGTTCACCACATCCAGCTGATCATGTGGAATGAACATTGTGCAAAACCCCACAATTATCTATGAAGATAATGCCGCTTGCGTTGCACAAGTACAAACAGGCTATGTGAAGAGTCATCTCACAAAGCATATCAACCCCAAGTTCTTCTATGCTCATGAATTGCAAAAGATGGACGAGATTAAAGTATCTTGCATACTAAGTCTTGTGAAAATCTAGCAGATTTATTCACAAAGTCCCTCCCATCTAGCTTTGAAAGGTGCGTGCGAGGATCGGTATGATGAGACTTAGAGAAGTGCAGAGAATCTGGGAGAATTCTCTCAAGTCCAGTTAGTAAATCTTGATCACGAAGATCAAGTACCCAAAGAATAAAAGTCCTGAAGACTAAATGAAGTTGGGTGAATTGTACTCTTTTTCCCTTGACGAGTTTTCCTGAAGTTTCTTGATCAAGGTTTTTAATGAGACAATTCGTGCAATCGCAGCGTAACATGCATCATGTACTCTTTCTCCAAATTTTTCCCACTGGGTTTTTATGGAGTTTTAATGAGGCATGAGTATGTCGGATGAGTGCCCAAGGGGGAGTATTGGGAAACTAAAGATAAGGATCCCCGTTTAAGCGGATCCTCTCCGTTTAAGCAGTCTTTATCTATAATGGGCACCTCATCCCACCCCTATAAATAGAGAGTCATATGGCTGATTTTGTACTCAATGCATATGAAGCAATAAAGAAAGACCAGGAGTTCTCTCTACCTCTCTGTGTTCAATCTATTATTCTGTGTTTCTGTGATTGATTCGTTCTTATTCTAAGCAGAGGAATCGCTCGGACTGGTCGCCAGCGAGAGTTCCTCAACACTTACCTCCATCCGAAGACAATGTGCTTCAAAGGGCTGACAGCCAGGGCTGTTTAAATAGCAGTTGTTAGCTTTTTACAAGTTAAAAAAATAGAAAAAAGTAGTAAAAATTTAGAAAAATTAGAAGATACTGTTAAATCTTTTGAAACAATGTAAAAAGAATATAGAAAAAAAATAAAAAACAAAAAAACTGAATTTTAGAAACTAAAAAGCTAAAACCATTTGGAATGGGGTATACCACCGTCTATGCGTCAAGAATTTCTTACGAAAGGGGCCACTCAGGAACGGCATCAACTACTGCTTTGGAGGGAGTACAGCCCTGTTCAAAATGATATCGACTATTGCTTTGCTGTGCTTTGGAGGGATTAAGGCCCCGTTTAAAATTAATCCAGGGAATACTTTTGGAGGGCGTGTATACGCGGCTCAACCAAAAGAAACTTCCAGCCTCTGAGTTGGAAATCAAAACAAGGGTACAGTTAATTAGGGCTGTGCACAATGATACCGTACCAAAATGATACCGTACCAAAAAACCATGCCAAAAATACCGAATCGAATCGGTCAACTTGGTTTGTGGTATTCAATACGGTTTCTAGATTTTGGTGTTTTTAGCGTTCGGTTTTTCCGATTTTTATCAGCTGAAAATCGAAAAACCAAAAAAACCAAAGACTAAGCACGCGTGCAACCCAGGCCCAGCACACCACCCCATCAGCCCACCCCACCGTAGCACGGCAGCAGCCACTAGCCCACCAGGTCTCTCACTCTTGGTCTCCATCACCATCCAGATGACCAGATCCAGATCCAAGTCTCCACTCAACCTTGTCCTCTACTGCTCTTCCCTAGCAACGCGACACGAGTAACCCTAGGCAAGCAACCACCTGATTGGAAATTGCTGAGTGCTGATGCTCTGCCTCCAAGCGAGCGAGCGCGAGCGCCGAGCAGTCAAGCTTGCTTATCCTCCTCTAGTCCTCCGAGTGCTGAGCCGTCGTCCTTGGGAGAGTGGGAGTGGAGAGCCTCGGAGGTTTGGAGGTTAGAGCGACGAGCCTGAGGAGCCGAACAGAGCAGGAGAGCACCACACGGCCGTGCTGAGCCGCCGATCGACTCATTGCCTTCGCCCGCCATTCACTCTCAAGCCCGACAGCCGCACACTACCGCAATTGGCTGTGCACTCCCTCCATCGGCATCCACCAGACCACCACCACTACCATCTCCAGAATCTAGATCGAAGGTAATGAGGTATATTGTCAAGCATTGTTTTTGTTTATTTGTTTAGGGTGTGCTATGAAGTGAATCAAGTGTTGCATTGTTTATGCTCGTGCTAGCTAGTACATTTTGCATTTCCTCCTTGTATAATGTTTTAGGCTAAGAGGATTCATTAGTTTGAGATTATTAGAGTTATTAGATAAATAACCTTCCTTATTTGCGCATTCCATATATGCGCCTTTCTTTTATATATACTTTTCATGTATGCGCTTACCTTGTATACACCTTTCATGTATGCGCTTACCTTGTATACTTACACCAGGCAATATATATACAGAGCCACCTCAGCACTTTGCTGTGTGGTGTCTGCCAATCCTTCTCTACCTTTCTACACGGTATCATAGCCTACCTGATTCTTTCCGCTGTTCCACCTGGGCCGACACCGCCACTCTCCTCCTCCAGGACGCGCCGCCACTTCCTCTCGGTTCGCCGTCCCTTCTCCAAGCCAGATCCGATTGGACGCCTCCAGTTCGGCCTCCTCCACCCGACCGGCGTTGGATCGGGCTTCAGATCCGACCCCCCAGGCCGCCGCCCTCGCCACCGCCTCCCGGTTGCCGCCTCGTCCTCACACGAGCTGCCTCCCCACCCGGGCCGACCACCGGGGCCTGCCGTTGGACTTCGGCCGCCGTCGACCCCCCACGCCGGGATGCCACCAACCTCCCCCCGAGCCGCCCGCGCCTCCCTTCCTTCGCTAGATCCGATCTGGATCTGGATCTGATCAGTTGAAGTACCTTTTTATAGGTACGTAAAAAAAAAGAGAGAACTAGTTTCGGCCTTGTGTCGCACCTCCCTGACCATGGCGGCCCCTCCCGCCGATCCAGTTGCTACCGCTACCACCGCCAGCGAGATCACGCATGTCGCCCCTCCGATCGTCCTCAACCCCTATTGAACAGTTGTTGTCAAGTCCCATGTGCCGACCACCTTCGATCTGAAGACACCAAACTACTCCCGATGGTCCAAATTTTTTCGAACCATGTGCGCGAAGTTCGGCCTTCTCTCCCACATCGACGGCACCGACACAGCGCATCACGACGAGGCTAATTGGGTCCTCGCCGTACTCAGTTGGTTGTATGGCTCCGACTCCGACGACGTCCTCGACTCCGCGATGACTGATCAAGAAATCGCATGTGACCTTTGGGTCGCGATCGAGGTGTTGTTCCGCGACAACAAGGAGTCTCGTACGATCTTCCTCAACAACTAGTTTCACTCGCTCATCCAAGGCGATCTGTCCATCGTCGACTACAGCCAGCAGGTGAAGGTCCTCGCCGACAAGCTACGCGATATCGGCTACCCTGTCAACGACACATAGCCCCACCGCGATGCCCTCAACCACCACTCAGGCTGCCAATGCTTGTGACGGGCGTCGCGGCAACCGCAACCGCTGTGACAAGCAGGGCGGATCCGGCCGAGGCACCAATGGCGGATTCCAGGGTGGCCACGTACCACCATCTCCACCGACCGGTCCCTGGTTTTGCTTCAACCCATGAACTGCCCCTATTGGTCGTCAGTGGCATCCCACGTCCACTCCCGGCCTCCTCGGCGCTCCACCTGAAGCTCATACCGCCTTCACGCCGTCTCAGCCTTCCACCCCGCAGACCTAGGATCAGTAGTGCCTCATCACCGCGTTGAACCAACTGACTATCCAAGGACACGGCGGCTGGGTTATGGACAGCGGCGCCACCTCCCACATGATGACAGACGATGGTACACTTCTCTCTTCCCACCCCCACCTCATTCAGTCGTCACTGTTGGCAACGGTTCTCGTCTCCCTATCGTTTCTCGTGGTCACACGTTCCTTCACACACCATTAACTCGTTTTCTTCTTCACAACACTCTAGTTATTCCTAACCTAGTTCACAACCTTCTTTCTGTTAGACAATTCACTCGTGACAACCATTGTTCCATCGAGTTTGACGCCTTTGGTTTTTCTATTAAGGATCCCCGGACGCAGCGTGTGATGCTTCGCTGCGATAGTGCGGGTGACCTCTACACCATATCTCCGGTTGCCACCTTAGCTCCACCCAGCACCCACCTCGCCATCTCCTCCCAGTTATGTGCTTTCCATGTATACGCCTTTCTTGTATATACTTTTCATATATGTGCTTACCTTGTATACATTTTCCATGTAGACGCTTACTTTCTATACTTGCACCAGGCAATATATATACAGAGCCACCCCAACCCTTTGCTGTGTGGTGTTTGCCATTCCCTCTCTACCTTTCTATAGAGATGGCTTCACGTGTGCATTAGTTGGAACATCATGGGGGTCAAAATCACAAATATAGTGAAAATTCATGTCATCTTCTTGAGCAAATGAATGAAACGCTTATTAGTCTCAGAGAAATGGTGATATCCTTAAGTAAAGCAAGCTCTTTTTATGGGAGCAAGTTTTAGTACAAAAAGAGTAGGACAAAACATATATACTTGGATGTTGCTGACATTAGAGATTTAGAAGTCACCAATAGAACTGTAGAAATAACCCATGCATGAACAAGTACAACCCTTAAAATTGATTTCTACATATTGTCATACTCTATTCATTAAGACATATTATCATACTCCATTCGTTAAGACATATTGTCAAACTCCATTCGTTAAGACAAATAACCTGCGGAAGTTGTGCTAATATGACCTTCCTGTCGACAAAGGAGCTTTTGCTTAACCACAGGTATTGAACCACTGACGTCTGTACATTTCAAATCATGTCAAAAATTGACTAGGAATAATTCTATGACTGTGATTGTGCGATGTGTATGCTGCTGGCTGCCTAGGAGATTTTTGATTGTGTGATGTGTATGTGGCTCAGGGCTTCCATGCTGCTGTTGATGCCTGCCAAGGTATGGTTATTGGTTAATGCCCATTTTGGTTGTTCAAAGATGAGTAGTTGCACTCAAGATTGCCGAAGGCGTATGGTCTGAAACCTGATCGTAGAGACCAGGTATACCCTATATCTGATCTGTGGCATCTGCCTATCTGGGACTCTGGGAGGTTGGTTATTTATGTTGAAGCATTTGCCCCCTGAAACTGGAAGGCTGGTACACTACCAAGCTGGAGGTCCTTCTGTTGATGTTGTTGTTTTATTGAGGTCCCTACTCACACACAGATTCTGTTCATGTTATGGTTTTATTGAGGGCACCTGTGTTCATGTGTTGTATAATTGCATTATACTATTCTATCACTTTGGTCTCTAGGGTCCGTCTGGTCTAGGCTGGGTATTTGGCTAACAGTCTGAGGCTAAGCGCTTGAGGGGGGGGTGGGCGTTGAGCAGCTGACTTGTTGGCTGACAATCTGAGGCTAAGCGCTTGTTGCCTGTCCTTGGTTGAAACTTGAATGGTTGTTAATTCTTGAGATCATGTCACACGTTGAGCTATATTGTGTCTCACTATATTGCTCGTAATTCGCATCATCTGTGGTAAATATAGTATTTACTGATACTGTACTGAAATAAATTAGGATTTACCAATATCGAACCGTATTTTCTAAAATACCATATTTTACTGAAGTAATAATACTGTACTTACCATAGCTACCGTATATATCGAACCGATTTCCCCGAATAAACCGAATGCATAGGCCTACAGTTAATGTTGAATTATGTGGGCCAAGCCCATACAATAAGAATAATTCCTAAATTAAATCTCAAAGGCCCACTCATGCAAAGGAGGCATGCATGTGAACTTTAGTACCATATTGCTAGTTCTAGGAGAGGAAGACCACCTTAAAAGGGATGGTGCACTCCTAGCCACTTGAGGCATGTGTGGGAGAGAACTAGAGGATCACACGCGCGCGCTCACTCGCCTCGCCTCGTCTCGCCGGCCGGCTAGGCGGGCGAGGCGCGCGCGCCACGACTTTGCGTGAATGGTCCGCCAAAATTGGCTCCAGTGCTTGCTTGCAGACGCGCTTCCTTTTGCGCTTTAATTTTCTTTGTTTTGAGTGGCGGTGATTCCGGATCGATTCTGGCGTGACTAATCCGCTTTGCCATTCTGATTATGGAGAACGTCGCGGCGCCTTGATCACGCGTCCCGATTTCTCTATAAATCCGAGTCGCGCCTCCATACGGTATAAGCAACAATCAATCTAGGTTTTGCCTCATCCATTGTCTTTGCGCCATCCCACGTAGTCTACTCCGTCCCGTCCACGGCGGCGTGCAATGCTGCTCGTTGGAGAGCGGTCTCGGAACCATCGCCAAGTCTTGCACCGAGAGGCGAATAAGGTTTTGGGAAGCGCTCTGCGCGACTGCTTGCTGTAGCTCTGGCTCGTCTTCCTCGTTGTTCGGCTTCAGCGAGTCATCATCGACCTCGTGTCATCCACACCGTGCCTGCAGCGTCAACATCGGCGAACCGATCAGAACAGAACCATCGATGCATGCGAGTCATGTTCTTCGTATTAGATCTGTTCATGTATAGTTTCCTGATTTACATGTCTAGATCTTTTATGCCTGTGATGGTTCTGTTATTTTGCGTGCATGATGTCACGATTTATTTATGGAATAAATTGAACCTACATGTGCTTATGTATTCAACAATCCAAAAACCTTATTGTAGGCACTGTGGTTTTACTATGGCTGGATTTGCCGATGCACTAAGGCCGGATAAGTTCTCCGGTGTGCACTTTAAGAGATGGCAGATCAAGGTCACTCTGTGGCTTCTTGCTATGAATGTATTCAGGTTAGTAATGGCAAGCCCAAGGTGTTCTTGATCTTTGGCGAAAAAGAATTCGAGAATGCCACTACTCTCTTTGTTGGTTGCATTCTTAGTGTTCTTCTTGACCGTCTGCATGCGAGGTGTATATGCACATGATGAGACGCGAAGGAGTTATAGGATGCAATCGAATTCCAAATATGGTGCTATCGATGCCAAGAATGACATGTATGTCATGGAGCAATTTCATGACTACAAGATGGTTGATAACCGTTCTGTAGTAGATCAGGCTCATGAGATACAGGCCATTGCCAAGGAACTTGAACTCCTGAATGTGCCTTACCCGACAAGTTTGTGGCTGAATGTATTATTGCGAAATTACCTTCTTCATGGAGGAATTTCGGAACAGCACTCAAACACAAGAGACAAGAGTACTCTGTTGAGAGTCTGGTTGGGTCTCTTGAAATTGAGGAGAAAGCTCGGGAAAAGGACGCCGCGTCTAAGGGTGATGGAGGGCAGTCTAGTGCCAATGTGGTACAGAAACCCTCAAGCAAGAACAAAGGGAAATTTGTCAAAGCCCAATAGACAACCTATTTCAAGAAGAAGAAGAACAACAACAATCAGGATGATAGAACTTGCTTTGTGTGCGGTGAGGCTGGTCACATGGCCAAGAAGTGCCCACAACGCAAAGGAAAGAAGGCACTGTGGGACGGACTTCTAAGTCATCAACGTGACCATTAGCAAGGCGGAGATGGGGTGGGTATGGTAATTTACCTATTGTTCTTTCAGTTAGTCAATCTACCAATTGGTGGATTGATACAGGAGCTAATGTACATGTGTGTGCTGATATTTCGTTGTTTTCTTCTTATCAGGTCGCCCAGGATTCCTCCGTCCTAATGGGGAATGGGTCACATGCTACTGTTCATGGTGTTGGCACGATAGATCTGAAGTTTACTTCGGGAAAGATCGTGCAGCTGAAGAACGTGCAGCATGTCCCTTCTATAGACAAGAATATCGTTAGTGGCTCCCGTTTATGTAGAGACGGGCTTAAGTTGGTATTTGAGTCTAATAAAGTAGTCATGTCTAAACATGGATATTTTATTGGTAAAGGCTATGAGTGCGGAGGCTTGTTCCGTTTTTCCCTTTCAGATTTTTTGCAATAAGACTGTGAACCATATTTGTGGAAGTATGAATGATGAGGCTAACGTTTGGCACTCACGTCTATGTCATATTAATTTTGGTTTGATGTCTCGGCTTTCCGGTATGAATTTAATTCCAAACGTTTCCATCACCAAAGGTTCTAAATGCCATAGATGTATGCAATCAAAGCAACCCCGTAAGCCTCACAAGGCTGCCGAGGAGAGAAACTTGGCACCACTAGAACTCCTGCATTCAGATCTTTCTGAGATGAATGGCGTGTTGATGAAGGGTGGAAAACGATATTTCATGACATTGATTGATGATGCAACTAGGTTCTGTTATGTGTATTTATTGAAAACGAAAGATGAGGCTTTAGACTATTTTAAAATCTATAAGGCAGAAGTTGAAAACCAATTAAACAGAAAGATAAAAAGACTTAGGTCAGATCGTGGTCGAGAGTATTTCTCAAACGAATTTGACTTATTTTGTGAGGAACATGGCATTATACATGAGAGGACGTCTCCCTATTCTCCCGAGTCAAATGGAATTGCCGAAAGGAAAAACCGCACATTGACTGACTTGGTGAATGCCATCTTAGACACTGCGGGCTTACCTAAGGCATGGTGGGGGGAGGCTTTGCTAACGTCCAATCATGTATTGAATAGAGTTCCTAACAGAAATAAGGACAAAACACCATACGAGGTATGGATCGAGAGAAAACCATCACTTTCTTACTTGCGTACATGGGGGTGCTTGGCGAAAGTTAATGTGCCAATAACTAAGAAACGCAAGTTTGGACCTAAAACTGTGGACTGTGTCTTTCTGGGATATGCTAATCATAGCATTGCTTATAGATTTTTGATAGTTAAATCTGAGGTACCTGACATGCACGTTGGTACAATTATGGAGTCTCGAGATGCAACGTTCTTTGATAATATCTTTCCAATGAAAGATGCACATAACACTACTAATCAACCTTCTGAAATAATTCCCAGTTCATTCACACCACCTGAACCTTCTGAACATACACATGAACTTGTAAATGAGGAGGATGACAGTGAAGCTCCTAGAAAGAGCAAGAGACAAAGGATAACCAAATTCTTTGGTGATGATTTTACTGTGTACCTTGTGGACGACACTCCCAAGTCTATTTGAGCGTGTGCATCTCTTGATGCATACTCTTTGGAAGGAGGTCAGTCAGTAGTGAAATGGATTCCATTATCGCTAATGGAACACAGCCGTGACAGATAGACCTTATGGGTGCAAACCTGTAGAGTGCAAGTGGGTGTTCAAAAAGAAGCTTAGGCCTGATGGTACTATTGAAAAGTACAAGGCTCGACTTGTCGCCAAGGGCTATACTCAGAAAGAAGGTGAAGATTTCTTTGACACTTACTCACATGTTGCTAGACTGGCCACAATTCGAGTACTACTCGCTTTGGCTGCCTCACATGGTCTTCTCGTTCATCAAATGGACGTTAAGACAGCTTTTCTTAACGGAGAGCTGGATGAGGAAATTTACATGAAACAGCCTGATGGATTTGTAGTAGAAGGTCAAGAGGACAAGGTGTTAAAACTATTGAAATCTTTGTATGGTCTGAAACAAGCCCCTAAGCAGTGGTATGAGAAGTTCGATAGAACACTGACATCTGCAGGCTTTGCTGTTAATGAGGCAGATAAATGTGTATACTATCGCTATGGTGGGGGTGAGGGAGTTATTCTATGCTTGTATGTGGATGACATCTTGATTTTTGGAACAAACATCAATGTGATAAATGAGGTCAAGTCATTCTTGTCTCAAAACTTTGATATGAAAGATCTGGGAGTGGCTGATGTTATTCTAAACATTAAATTGGTTAGAGGTGAGGATGGGATTACATTTTTGCAATCTCATTATGTGGAAAAGGTCTTGAGCCGTTTTGGTTTTTCTGACAGCAAGCCTTCTCCAACACCTTATGATCCTAGCGTATTACTTCGTAAGAATAAGAAAATTGCTAGGAATCAGCTGGAATACTCCCAGATAATTGGCTCACTTATGTACCTAGCTAGTGCAACAAGGCCAGACATCTCCTTTCTTTGTGAGCAAGTTGAGCGGTTTACATCTAACCCGGAGATGATCACCGGAAGGCGCTTGAGCGAGTGTTGCGCTATCTGAAAGGTACCTTGAACTTTGGACTTCACTATCTTGGGTACCGTCGGTCTTTGGAGGGTTATAGTGATTCCAAGCTGGATCTCGATCTTTGATGAGATCAAAGCCACTAGTGGATATGCTTTCACTATTAGTGGTGGTGCTGTTTCATGGAGATCTTGCAAACAGACCATTTTGACGAGGTCAACCATGGAAGCAGAGCTTGCGGCACTAGACACTGCTACTGTTGAAGCAGAATGGCTACGGGATCTATTGATGGATCTACCTACGGTGGAAAAGCCAGTGTCGGCTATCCTTATGAATTGTGATAATCAAATTGTTATCGCTAAAGTGAACAGTTCTAAGGATAATATGAAATCGTCTAGGCATGTCAAGAGACGATTGAAGTCTGTCGAAACGAGAAACTCGGAGTTATAACCTTGGATTACATCCAAGCAGATAAAAACACAGCGATCCTTTACAAAGGGACTATCACGGAATGTGATAGATAGTGCATCGAAGGAGATGGGTATGAGACCCATGTGAGTTATCTATGGTAGTAACCCAACCTATGTGATCGGAGATCCGTGAATTAGGATGCAGGAAAAACAAGCCATTAGTTAAGCTGGAGAAGAGTAATTTCAACCCTCTCTATGTGAAGATGCAATACTCTCGAAGCGCAAAGCGAGGTTGGCTAAGGCCTTAATGTGTTCTATTGGTTTTAGAAGCGAACACGCTATCTGTGAGCGTTCTTGAAAGAACACACCTATATGAGCCCGACTGTTAGTCGCAGTCTATGGAGATCTTGGGTAAATCTCCTACTAAGCTCATAAAGAGACCAAGGAGTATGACTTATACACTTTAACCGAGGGGTAGCCTACTGGCGGTCTAGTATCAGTTAAGTCTCTAAGTGAAGCTTGATTGCACCAAACATGCAATTCAAGGCGTAGTCCATTGTTCAAGTTGTGAGTAAGTGTAGCTTGGAGTTCTAGGTGGATGTTCAATCTTAATCGGTCTCCATCGAAACACTGATATAAAAGCAAGACATTGGAATTGAGCAAATCTCGTGGGACTTTGAGATCCGTGGGGATTGTTGAATTATGTGGGCCAAGCCCATACAATAAGAATAATTCCTAAATTAAATCTCAAAGGTCCACTCATGCAAAGGAGGCATGCATGTGAACTTTAGTACCATATTGCTAGTTCTAGGAGAGGAAGACCACCTTAAAAGGAATGGTGCACTCCTAGCCACTTGAGGCATGTGTGGGAGAGAACTAGAGGATCACATGCGCGAGCTCGCTTGCCTCGCCTCGTCCCGGGCAGGCCGGGTGGGCCGGCCAGTGCGGGCGAGGCGAGGGCGCGCGCCGGGCACCTCGTGAATGGTCCGCCAAAATTGGCTCCAGTGCTTGCGTGAGCGCGGCTTCCTTTTCTGATTTTAATTTTCTTTGTTTTGAGTGGCGGTGATTCCGGATCGATTCTGCGTGACTAATCCGTTTGATTCACGAGTTATGGAGAAGCGTGTAGGCGTCTTGATCACGCGTCACGATTTCTCTATAAATCTTGATCGCGCGCTCCATACGGTATAAGCAACAATCAATCTAGGTTTTGCCTCCTCCATTGTCTTTGCGCCGTCCCACGTAGTCTACTCCGTCCGTCCCACGGCGTGCCGCTCGTTCGGGAGAGTAGGTCTCGGGCCGCCGCCAAGTCTTGCACCGGGAGAGGGCGAATAAGGTTTTTGGGAAGCGCTCTGCGCGACTGCTTGCTGTAGCTCTGGCTCGTCTTCCTCGTCGTTCAGCTTCGGCAAGTCATCATCGACCTCGTGTCATCCACACCGTGCCTGCAGCGTCAACATCGGCAAACCGATCAGAATAGAACCATCGGTACGTAACAGTCATATTCTTCGTATTAGATCTGTTCATGTATAGTTTCCTGATTTACATGTCTAGATCTTTTATGCCTGTGATGGTTCTGTTATTTTGCGTGCATGATGTCATGATTTATTTATGGAATAAATTGAACCTACATGTGCTTATGTATTCAACAGTTAATTCCCGATGTAATCATCGGTGTCTACAAAACAATCAAAGTCTATGATGCATCAACCATGATCTCTCCGCACAGGTCGCCTGGAAGTTGAACAAAAAGTAACGAAAAGGTATAGAATGTGGCCTGGTTCAGGTAAAGGCTTATGGGTAGGGATAGATGAAAAAAATTGCCTAGGGATTTTCTGCAAATGGTTCCACCATCTGCTTTGAATCTTACATGTCATGTCACGTATATGAACTATGCTAGCGTGGATAGTTAGGACGGATTAATGACCCACTTATATCACATCGGTGACATAGATATACATTTTGAAAGTTCTATGATCTAAATGACACATCCACCCGAGTTGAATGTCTCTCTATGCATTTTACTCTTAACTTTTATTAGCTAGAGCACAACGAGTCCCATTACTCTGCTGCCAATGCCACAATTTGCGGCCGCTGCCTCAATGGTTTTCTCGTAAGAGGATGCAGATGAAAGAAGATGATAAGGCCTCAAGTGATTGGTGCGAACAAATTCAATCTGGTTCGACCAGATTAGGATAAGGGCAAAGGGATAGGGTTAAACAATTATAATATTGGGGGGGTTTGTATTAATTTCAACGTATTGAATCTTACTGTTAGGATAGACTAATAACTCATTTATATCACATCAGTGATCTAGATGCACATTTTTAAAGTCCAATGACCTGGATGACATGCCATAACAAGTTTAGTAACGCTTCATGCATTTTACTCAAAAAGTTATATAAACCATGAGAAACCTACTATTATATAGTAAAGCCTAAGTAAAGGTGTTTTACAGCTGATAAAAAAGAAATATGCTATAAATTCTCATAAAAAAGAAAACATCTTGTTTTAATTCGGTGTACCGTATAACCACTGAATTTTATTAGAGATGATAGTACGTAATATGCGAGAAGTTCTTCAGCCTTGGAGATTGAAACTCTTATTTAGCTCTAATTACGTATTTTTCAAAATGTATATGCACTACCACACATCAAACATTTCGCGACAGGGTTAAACCGTCAAAAAATATGAATACTGTCAGGAATAAATTTTGCGGTCAGGGAACCGTCAGTAAATAACCATGATGAGAATGAGGACGTATAAATAAAAAATGACTACGGTTAACCGATAGGAAAATAATTCCTGATGGTGTTCCCTAACGATTATTGGCAGGAAAATTTCTCTAACGTGAGGTTTTGGCATAAATATTACTGGCGGTTTCCTGTCAGGAAAATTGGTTAGATAATATTTCTGATGGCTAGTCCCGTCAAGGTATTTGTCATTTCGCTGTCAGTTTAGTCATACCATCAGAATTAATGAAATTATTGAAACGACCCGCACAATTACCAGGGGGTAATTATGCTAGTCAACGGATTATTATTCGTTTTAGTCGATAGAACATCGCGTTAACGAATAATAAACCCATTAGAGTGTTGCAGCGGAACAATAATTAGAGACAGAATACACTATTACAAAAATATCGCCACGCAGGGCAAAAATTCATTACAAAGCCGCAAGGGCTCGAATAATACAATATTTAGGAAGGAAAAAGGTTCTATCTATTGTCTATCTAAAGCAAAACTAATATAACTACACATTATCACAAATGGATTCCCGGAACAATCCCGGTCTTCGCCTCCGCCTTCTACTCTTCGTACTACGAGTCCAAAGAATTCCACCCAGGTAGTACTTAAATCCATCCATGTGGTCTTCACCAGAATTTAGCAATCCTCCAGTTTATCATGCATCTAAAGAAAGGGGATAATAGTAAGGGTGAGTACAAAAGTACTCAGCAAGCGATATTAGCAAAATGCATTGGATGCTCTTCTACAACTCTGAGAATATACATTCATATTCCCAGTCTCTTGCTCATTCTCAATCTCTTTCTCATCCTTTCTCAGGATTATAGAAAATAAGTTTTGTTGTTAAGTTTGAAAAGAAATCCATTTTTATTAATTTAGAAAACTATCCAACATTCGTATGAACGGCAAAAACTCCCATAAGTTTCCGTGATCTCTTTTCCCGGAGACGAGCATGAATTCATGATTTGTATAGCATTACGCAAGCTTGTACCACTTTACCCATCATCATTCTGATCCTGGTGGCTCATGGCTCTTCCGCATTGCCTAAGATGCGGTGCCCAGATCAGAATACAGAACTTTTATATCTATCTCAGTATATTATATCTCCACCTAGCTATTCCCAATCGGTAGCTTGGGCCGGTGTACCACTCGCACCCAGGCTCACCAAAAGTGACATAGCTGTTGGTCAGGCGATTCGACCAAAGCACCCATCACCCCACTACGTAATATATCGCCTTCGCGTACCCCACGCTCGGGTTCTTGCGATCCGCGTCCCCCACTTCTGGCCTACTCACCAGTTCTGGGATCCTGCGGCTGTGGATCCCCCATGCTAGGAGAACTCTGGAACTGCTGACCCTGGGTTCATCTCCCCTAAATAAATACTTACCCATGTGGAGAATATAATAACCTTGATAGAATTACTGATTATGTTCGTCCTCAGACGAAACAATGGTTGATACGATTGATACGGTCCGTTCATACGGATTAAGACTGATTAACCTTATATCTTATCTATATGTAGAAGATCCCATATCTGCCATTTTTCTCCTGCCCTGGGGATCTTCCACCCACCTATTTACTGGCTTGACAGTGGCTTCTCCAACTGTCTGCCTAATCTCTTTCTCTTCTTTCTTACCACAATCATTCGATTTAAAATATGACTAGTATTTTCATGCATGGTGATAATAAATTAATAGGAAAATACTTTATTTTACCGAAGATACTCTGCTTATATGCTCAAAAGGAATGCTTGCCTGAACTTTAACCACATATTTGGATTCAAGTAGGATCAGGTGGAGTCCTTCCCATGACTTTGATATTGGCCAGCAATTACATACGTCTGCTACGACTTAATTTATGGAAATATAATAAAGTGCGAGGTGTTGATGTGTTTGTGCGCCTAGAGTGAGGCTTCGCTCAACTCGACTCTGATCGCAAGAAATTAAGATTAACTTCTATATGATACTCGTTATTGACATCCTCGTATTAGCATCGGGAGCAATGATCTATCTAGGATGTATGCCGGGTGTTTTGTTGTTTCTCTGCAATTTAACGATTAAGCAAGAATAAATAAATGCACGTACAAATATATAACAGCGAGTAATATCCTTAGTTGATTTCACGCATGCAATTATGTCTATTTCCTTTCTCGTAGGCGAGTATGCAACTATCTACCTCTCTAATGGATTTTAGTCTCAGGGTTATTCGCGTGACGAGTTATGTTACAGATATAGAAGAAACCCTATTTTAACTAAATAACTAAATACATTATGCTAAGGCATCCCTATGCGATCCTCGAATGCTATTTTAGCCAGCTTTATGGGTTAACATGCAATCAAAATTCTCGAGTTAGCAATTAGCGAATATAAGCTTTCTCCTACGCACGCTAAATCCTTTTTTTCCCCTCTCCTATTTCTTTTCTATTTTCTCTTCTCTCTCTCCTTTTTCTTTTTCTTCCTTCTCCCTTTTCTTTTCTTTTCTTTTCCTTCCCTTATCCATTTGGTCGGCTCCCCTTTGGCCTTAGCTCTCTTCCTCTTCCATTCCTCTACTCTCTCCTGGCTCTCCTTCTCCTCACTCGATCTGGATCTGGCGCTAGCGCCTCCCCTCGCCGCGCCGCCGACGCCTGACTCCTCCGTGCCTCTTCGGTCTCCGGTCGCCACCCTCACCGTGGCACTCCCCCTCCTCTGGAAGAGGGCGCCGTCATGCCAGCCCAGCCCTGCGCCGCTGCTCCACAGCCCTTCAGCCTCTGCGCCGCCGCCCTGGCCCTCTAGGCGCCGCCATCGCCTCACGCCTCTATGCGCCGCCGCCTCTCTCCTCACCTCTCTCTCCTGCGCCTACACCGCCGCCTCTCCTCTCCTCCCCCTTCACGCCGCATCTCCTCCGTGCCGCAAGACCTCCAGATCCAAGGCCTAGGGCCCGAATCCGGCCCTCTCTCCCTTGCACTCGCCGACAGCCCTAATGACCGCGCCACCTCCTTCGGTTCTAGTGGCTCGCGCCGCTCCGGTCACTGGATCCATGGCCTACAGCCCGGATCCGGCCCTTCTAGGCCCGGTTGCTCTTCTTCCCCTAGTTTTCCTTTAGTTACTATTTACTTTTACTCGGTTTCTTTTGGTTTTGGCTCTAGGGTAAGTCTTGGCTTAGGGGTGCGTTGCCGCGGCTCGGCATGGCGGAGCCCGAAGCCGTGTGCATGCCAAGGGAATGCATGGTGGCTCTCGGGGGCGTGTGCCTGGCCGCTGGTAGCAAGCCGCCGCCGACCTCCCACTACGATAACCTCCCTCTTCTCTACACCCTCTACTGATGGTTGTGAAATTGTGTTGGTTCTTAAGGTGTGGTGTTGAGGCTATGTGCTTGCACGGTTGATAGATGTTGGGTACAAAGTTTTACTGAACATGCTAAGTAGGGATGAGGGTTTGTGTGCTACCTTTTTCTGGTTGAATGCTTGGAGGGTCCCGGCTGAGGTGGTGGTGATGTTGGTGCTTGTGGTCGCCGTCCCAGTTGCTAGCGTCCTAGCGGTCCCCTCGGTGGCCTCCCTTGCCGATGCTTGGTGGTCCTGCTGTCTTGCGGTCCCCTCCTGGTCCCGCTTCTTGCTCCTAGCTTGGCTTCGATTGGCTGCTGCTTGAGCTAGCCTGGGTTGGCTAGTGGGGTTGAGCTATGGTTTGTGTTTGTGGATTGCGGAGGAGAGGAAGAAAAGGGAAGCTTCTCCTTTGTCCCTCTCCAATGAGTTGTGTGTGCTCTCTTTTGTTGGTCCGTGACTGTGGTCTCTAGTGTATGCTCTAGAGCTGCTCTATCGGGAGGGTTGTATCTGCTCTGTTTTTACTACCCATGCTGTTGTGCTAGGCAAAAATATCTTGGGAAAAAGCCGTGTTGGCCGCTGGCTAAGCTGGGGAGGTTCTATCTGGGCCGTGTTGGTCTGTTGGCTTTTGGACATGTGTTGGTCTTGGTTTTCTTTCACTACAGTGCTGGCAATTCAAAATTAGGTTTGGTGCATGAAGGGCTTCACAGGCCGAAGCCATGTTGCCGAGCCCTTTGGCCCCCTCCGTCCTTGCGGCCTGTGACATTGTGTGGTTGTGGGCGCAGATGATTTGGCGCATGTGGGTCCTCGTGGTTCCGCGGAGTCGAGGCCAGGGGGCCGCAGCGGAGTCGCTTGTTGAAGTCTTGCGCTGGGTGGTCGCAGCGGAGTCACGTTTGCGCTGTAGAGGCGAAGACCTCGTCGATCTGAACTCCTCCGACCCGCCCGCGCCGGTGCTACGCAACCTAACATGCATGGAAAGGCATGGAACACATTAGGTGCAAGAACGGTAGTGCTAAGAGTGAAGAGGCATGATGTGCAACGAGTGCCGGGGTCGTTCCGCTGAGGCGAAGGCTTCGGGGAAGGCTGGGTTGGAGTCGCTTGGCGCCATGCTGCGGAGCCGAAGGCGTCGAACGTGCAAGGAGTGGCGTGGAGGCTGCGGACCAGGCCTGCCCGCACAACACTGTGTTGGTGAGGCGAGTCGTCGTGCGGTCCGGAGTCGTTGCACGGAGTGCTGAAAAGCCTGGGGCGGTCTGCGGCAGTCGTACGCATGGTCTCGAGGGAGGGGTACACGCGGCATCGCCTGGTTGGTGCGCCGCGGGATGCCAGCAGACTTGCGACCGCGAGCCCGCGTCTGTTCCCAAGAGATGCAGGACACGCGGCGAGCCATCCCGCGGACGATTACGCTTCCCGATCGTGGGGGGGCGAATCGATGGGCTCCCGCCGGTTGCCCTCCCGATCGCCTCTCGCCTATATAAAGGGTTCTTTACCGGCGCATGGGTGTGCCTCTCGCCTGCGTGCGTTCGCCTGGTTGCTTTGTGCTGCTGCGCGAAATCCACACGCCTTCTGCTCCATCAGTCCTCCGTGCAGGAAGAAGGATGGCAAGCCACGGAGATTCCGGTCGCCGGCTTAGCGGTAGTGCCTCATCGGGCGGCGCGCGCGACGCCGCCAAAGAATTCTGTCCGTGGCTCGTAAGCCATTGCAGGTCCGCAAACGGTACGACGCTAGGCGGAGCTCGCAAGGGCACTGCTCTGGGGTACTAGGGCGGAGCCTTGACACGAAGGAGACAATCGAGGCCCTCCTGCGGGAGAAGAAGATAGAGGAGCGTGACGGAGCTCGCCTGCCTGCCCGCGATGAAGTGGAGCCTCATCCCGAGGCATCAGAGGCGATTATCTTCGCCGCATTTTTCGAGGTTGGACTCCGGATGCCGTTGACGCTGTTTGTCGGTGAGGTCTTGGAGGCTTATGGATTGGAGTTGGTGCGGTGACCCGAATCGATAGTTAAACGGCGGTGTTGCACAGGCGGTCCGAGCGGAAGGCGCTCGTCCCCATGCAAGCTTGTTCGCCCTTCTTCATGACGCGCGCTGTCAGCCAAAGAAGGTCGAAGAGGGGCACTGTCCAATTTTGGCAGCGTGCACTTCGTGGTGAGGTCGGGCTACGCGAATGTGGTCCCCGCTCTGGCGACGAAGGAGAAGTGGGAAGGGTGGATGCGGCTGTGGTTCTACTACCGCGTGACACCTACCAGCAACCTGCAGTGCCGGGGTCAGCCGATAGCTTTTGACTGTTGTCTGGGGTAGAAACCGGTGAGCGATGATCGACGGCAGGCGCAGAGACTCGCCGACGTCACCCTCCGGTTCAACATGTGCGATCTTGCCGAGGAATTTACTATGTACGGGGTGTCTCCGCTCTCCGACCGGCGGAGATATGAGCGAGGTGATACCCGGCAGGATGGCGTCCACCCCTCGGTGTCGTTGCTGCAGCCGCCCCCCGGCCGTGGTAGGTACTTCGACCGTGTGTTGCGTATGTATATGTAACCGTGTTGTAAATGGGACCACACTTCGGATGCAGTGCTTTCGTTGGAAGACGCGGAGCGCGCCGTCGAGGCCTTCTTAGGGCCGTACACGGCGAAAGAGCATACCTTGTGTGAAGCCGCAACCGAGCCTGCGAAGCTAGGGCGGATAAACCAGGTGTGCGAGGTCCTAGGCCTCGCTGTACTGGAGCGCGTAGAGTCGGTGCGGAGTCCACCCCGTCGCCGCGATGGTGCCGGCGAGGCGGGGGCGTCTCCGTGGCGGCGAAGTGCTCGGTCCAGAGCTAATGTCTCTGGCCCGCCCACCGGCGTAGCGGCAGGCGCCGCTGAGCCGGACGACGTGTCGGGCGGCGGGTCTAAGCATGGTAGCTCGGGGGGTCACGTTGCCCCCAGCGAGGGCTTAGGTGGCGGTGAGGCAGGCCTTGGCAGCGACGTCGTTGAAGACGAGGCCGTGTCGCTTGTGTCGGTTGGCGAGGACCTGCCTCCCGCGCAGTCGTCGCCCGTGGCGGTTGCCACGGACCTTCCGCCAGCCCTAGCTCCTGCGACAACTGGAGCGGCGGAGTACCCGTCGTCATCGCCTGCTGCAGCCGACGCGGACGTGCCGCCCGCTCCGGCTGGTGCAGGTACTGGAGCAGTCGAGGGTGTGTCGCCTGACTCTCCAGTGGCAAAGTGCCGCCGGGTGCGATCGTGTTCGCACGCGGGGCAATTCCATGTGGCAGGCGTGGTCGGCGGGGGCCTGGAGTCCGACCAGGAAGCCACTCCGACCGAGGAGGGAGCCATCGCTTCCCGGGCAGGGGCTGAGCCGACACCTCCCCACGCTTTAGTGGGTGGTGACGGAGGTAGGCGTAATTCCTTTTCTCCCCGTGACTTCGCGAAGCTCTCTCCAATTTGCTCGCTTATGCCGTCGTCGACATCAGGAGAGGGGAAGTCGCCCGGACGCGGCTAAGGATCGAGCAGCGGAGGTGTCTACGAGGTCGGCGGTGACGTTGCGCAGGAGTAGCGCGGGCGCTGATCTTTGCGCGCGGCTCCAAGGCTCACCGTGTACTGACTCGTTCCGCATGCGCGCCGTGCCTCGGCGAGCCATGAAGTCGGCGACGCAGCCGGATCGGCAGCCGCCGTCGTTCGGGGATCTTCTTGCCCTTGCACTGGGTGCCACCGGGATGAAGGTAAGCACGTGAGCCCACCATCGACATCGCTTACTGCATGCATGCTAAATGGCCATGTCCTGCTGCTGCTAGGCGGTCGCCATCGGCCGGGCGCTGGATGAGGCACGCATCCGTGAGCGGAGGGCGTTGGAGGAACAACTTCGCGCTACCGATGAGGCTCATGCCACGAAGGATGACCGCATCTGTCTACTAGAGAAGGAAGTCCGCGCGGCGGAGGCGGCGCAATGTGCCACCGAAGAGGCCCAGCGTGCCGCGGCAGAGGAGCGCGCTGGCTTGCTCGGGCAAATCGGCGCGCTGAAGGAGGAGAAAGCCAAGTTGATCATGGCTCTGGGGGAGAGGAACCAGGCTCTGGGGGAGAGGAACCAGGCTCTGGGCAATGCGTCGGCGGCGGCGTGGAGGGCAATGGGGTCGCTGGAGGGGGCTCTCCGGGACCTTTCCGTCGTCGTGCCGGACCTTACTCACGACACCGCGGACGTGGCGCAGTCATTGGCACGGATCGAGGAGGGCTCGAGCCTGGCGCTCCGTGGTGCGAAAGCCTTCGGCGATCACTGCGGCTTCGCCAGTGCTTGCCTCGCCTTTGCCACGCTCCACACCCGGGGGTGTAAGCACGTGAATGAGCTGGTCACTCCCTATCTGAGTGTGCCGACCGGAGCCAGGGTATTGTCCGGCGCAGTCCGCACCACCATGCACGCCGTCCAGAGCTTCTACGAGCGGATCTGGGCCCACCTTGGAGAGGAAGCGGCCAAAGTTCTGTTACGGCGGACATTACACCGGCAAGGTAATTTCCTTCAGTGGTTGGAGGAGGCTCGTCAGCGCAACGAAGACGGCGCTGACCTCTAGTGTGGTGCCAGGAGCTGGTGGTTGTGATGCAACTTTTGCATTTGTTGTTGTTTTCTTTCGGTTGCTTATGAAAGAAAGGACTGTTGTGCTGAGTACTCCATGGCCGCATGCGGCTTGTACAGTTGATTGTTAATATGGCGGAGGCTGGCACCTTCCAGCCGTCTTCGCTTGTGCTAACGGTAACAGTGCCTTATGGGCGAAGAGTGGCGGCGATGGAGCGGGCGTATATTCGAAGTAGGCGCGTGAGCGCTCCATCCCCTATCCTTCGAAGTGGTGGCAGCGGAGCTGACGCCTAGCCGAAGTAGACGCGTGCGCACGCTCCGTCCCCTACCCTTCGAAGTGGTGGCAACGGAGCTGGCGCCTAGTCGAAGTAGACGCGCGCACACTCCGTCCCCTACCCTTCAAAGTGGTGGCAGCAGAGCTGGCGCCTAGTCGAAGTAGATGCACGCGCGCTCCATCCCCTACCCTTCGAAGTGGTGGCAGCGGAGCTAGCGCCTAGTCAAAGTAGACACGCGAGCGCTCCGTCCCCTACCCTACGAAGTGGTGGCAGCGGAGCTGACGCCTAGTCGAAGTAGACGCACGCCGCTCCGTCCCCTACCCTTCGAAGCGGTAACAGCGGAGCTGGCACCTAGTTGAAGTAGACGCGCACGCGCGCTCCGTCCCCTACCCTTCAAAGTGGTGGCAGCGGAGCTGGCGTCTAGTCAAAGTAGACGCACGCATGCTCCGTCCCCTACCCTTCGAAGTGGTGGTAGCGGAGCTGGCGCCTAGTTGAAATAGACGCGCGCGCACTCCGTCCCCTACCCTTCGAAGTGGTGGCAGCGGAGCTAGCGTCTAGTTGAAGTAGGCGTGAGAGCGCTCCGTCCCCTACCCGTCGAAGCGGTGACAGCGGAGCTGGCGCCTAGTTGAAGTAGACGCGCGCGCGCTCCGTCCCCTACCCTTCGAAGTGGTGGCAGCGGAGCTGGAGCCTAGTTGAAGTAGGCGCGAGAGCGCTCCGTATTTTGTACTCCGGAGCACGCGTGGAACTATTAACCACGACTTAGTTAGGCTCTGGAGAGTACGCCAATGCGCGCGCAGGACATCCGTGTCTTGTTTAGACTCAATAGAGTGCGCAGCGAAAACATCCGCGTCTTTGTTTGTACTCCGGAGAGTGCGTGGGACTATCAACCATGACTTACTTAAGCTCCGGAGGGTACACCAACGCGCACGCGGGACGTCCGCGTCTTGTTTATACTCAGTAGAGTGTGCAGGGAAAACATCCGCGTCTTTGTTTGTACTCTGGAGAGTGCGTGGGACTATCAACCACGGCTTACTTAAGCTCCGGAGGGTACACCAACGCGCGCGCGGGACGTCCGCGTCTTGTTTATACTCAGTAGAGTGCGCAGGAAAAACATCCGCATCTTTGTTTGTACTCCGGAGAGTACGTGGGACTATCAACCACGACTTACTTAAGCTCCGGAGGGTACGCCAACGCGTGCACGGGACGTCCGCGTCTTGTTTATACTCAGTAGAGTGCGTAGGGAAAACATCCGCGTCTTATTTATACTCCACAGAGTGCGCGGGGAAAACATCCGCGTCTTATTTATACTCCGCAGAGTGCGCGCGGAGGCGTCCCCCCGCTGCGTCTTATTTATACTCCGTAGAGTGCGTGCGGAGGCGAACCTCGACGCTACGTCTTATTTATACTCCGTAGAGTGCGTGCGGAGGCGGACCTCGTCGCTACGTCTTATTTATACTCCGTAGAGTGCGTGCGGTGTGTGTGCGGAGGTGTCTCCGTGCGCTGCGCGTGCGGAGATGAGTCTCCGTGCGCTGCGCGTGCAGATGTGAGTTTCTGTGCGGTGTACGTGGGAACATCAACCACGTGTTTACACTCCGGGGAGTACGCGTGGTAATAACACTGACGCGTGCGCGGAATTCCGCGTCTTGTTTATACTCAGTAGAGTGCGCAGGGAAAACATCCGCATCTTATTTATACTCCGGGGAGTGCGTGCGGAGGCGAGCCTCCGCGCGTTTTTGGTGGGGGGCACGAATAGCTCCGCAAACAGCGAACTTTATTAAATTCGCGTTTGCTTGGGTGAACAAGTACAAGAAATCAGAGACTGACCATTGGACTCGTTGTCACAATGGTGGCCTTTATTGGCCCAAGCATAGTACCTCCGCAACCTGTCCGCATTCCATGTGTGGCGGAGTGTCTGCCCTTCCAGCGTGGCGAGGTGATAAGCTCCTCGCTGCAGTGCTGCCGCGACGATGTACGGGCCTTCCCACTTGACTCGGCTTGCGGTAGTTATGCGCGGAGTGCCCTCCTGAGGACGAGGTCCCCCGGCTGGAATGCTCGCGAGTACACAGAGCGGTCATGCCTGCATGCCATTTGCCGCGCGTACTTGGCGACGTGTTGGGTGGCCTTGACACGCTCTCCGTCGAGGAGGTCGAGGACAATCGGCGCTCTTAAATGCAGTGCACGGGCGAGAACCTTCGTGAGGCGGCCTGGATCTCTTCGGGCGTCATTGCCTCATCGCCGAAGAGGAATTTGAACGGCGTGAATCCCGTCGGGCGTGTGGCTGTTGTGCGAAGCGACCACAGGACACTGTGGAGTTCGCTGGGCCATTTGCCCTTTGGTAGTCCGACAAAGCGTTTTTTGACCCCGGCGGAGATGGCACCGTTCGCCCGCTCGACTGCTCCGTTGGACTGTGGATGTCCAACCGAAGCGAACCGAAGCGTGATGCCCATGTCGTCACAGAACTCCCTGAATAGAGCAGAGTCAAACTGCAGACCATTGTCGGCGGTGATCTCCTTGGGCACTCCGAAGCGGCATATAATGTTTTGCCAAAGGAAGCGCTGCATGGCTGTCGAGGTGATTTTGGCTAGTGCCACAGCCTCTGGCCACCTGGAAAAATATTCCAAAGCGACTACTATAAAGCGCAAATCTCCTGGGGCTCGGGTAAGAGGTCCGACGACGTCGATGCCCCATCGTGCCAGCGGCCATACAGGGGGGATGGGGTTGAGGCCGATCGGGGGCCTGTGAATGACCCATCCCATCCATTGGCAGCCTTGACATCGGCGCACAAGGTCTTGGGCATCAGCAACGGCGGTTGGCCAGTAGAAGCCCTGCCTAAATGCCTTACCGACGAGTGACCTCGGCGCCAAATGCGAGCCGCAAAGGCCGGCGTGGATTTTCGCGAGGAGGTGCTGTCCCTCTTCGCGCGAGAGGCACCGTAGGAGCGGTGCACAGACCCCCTTTTTTGTAGAGCACCCCGTCGAGTATCTTGAAGGATCTGGCGCGGTACTGTAGGCGGCGGAGCTCAACAGGGTCGTCAGGCTCGGTGATGCCCTATAAGAAGGCGTGAACTGGCTCTCGCCAGTCTCCCTGATGGGTGATCTGGTGGACTAGGGCCGCGTCGCGATTGTCCTGCGCGATGGCCGCCGTGCGTAGGACCTCGTAGAATGCGCCTTCGGGGGCGGGGAGTTGTTGGCTGGCAGCTTTTGCGAGGATGTCTGCTTACTCATTTTCTGCTCGGGGGATGGCCTTGACTGTGACGCCCAGGAAATGTCGCTCCTTGGCTTGCACGGCTGCTAGGTACTTGGCGAGTTCGGGGTCCTTGGCCTGGTATGACTTGTCGACTTGCCCCGCCACTAACCGTGAATCCGTGCGGACGAGGACTCGCCGCACGCCCAGAGCTTTGAGCTTCGCTAGGCCGAAGAGTAGCGCCTCGTATTCTGCGGTGTTGTTGATGGCGGGAAATGCGAGGCGCGCCGAGTATAACAGGCGGTGTCGCTCCGGCTTAGTGACCACTGCACCTACGCCCGCGCCAGAGACGCAGTAGGCTCTGTCAGTGTTGAGCGTCCACACCGGTCCTCATTGCTTTGGGCGTCTTTGGGCGCGGGGTCCACTCCGCGAGGAAGTCCGTAAGGATTTGGGACTTGATTGCTGTGCGCGAAGCATATGTCAGGGAAAAAGGGGTGAGTTCGGCTGCCCACTTACCAATGCGTCCCGTGGCCTCTTTATTGTGCAACATCTCCGCCAGAAGGAAGGAGGACGGCACGGTGATTGGATGGGCGAGGAAGTAGTGTCGGAGCTTTTTCGAGGCCATGATTAGCGCGTAGGCTAACTTCTCAAGCTTTGTGTACCGCGTCTTGGCGCCTTGGAGGGCTTCGGAGACAAAGTATACTGGGCGCTGACGAACGCCCTCCTCGAGAATGAGGATGGCGCTGACCGCTGTCGCTGAGGCGGCGAGGTAAAGTAAGAGGGGAGCCTCTGATGCCGGGGCAACCAGAGTGGGTAGGCTTGCAAGGTGCTTGTTGTGGTCGTCGAAGGCGCTGGCGCAATTGGTGTCCCAACGAAACCCATCACAGACGCGCAGGGTTTTGAAAAAGGGGAGGCCGCGCTCCGCTGCCTTGGACAAAAAGCGATTTAGCGCAGCCATGCTGCCAGCGAGTCTTTGGACTTCCCGTGTTGTTTTGGGCGGCTCCATGGCGAGGATTGCGTCGACCTTGTCGGGGTTGGCTTGGATGCCGCGCCTTGACACCAGGAAGCCCAACAGCTTGCCCGCGCGCACACCAAACACGCACTTGTCCGGGTTAAGCTTGATGCCCGCCTTCCGGAGATTGTCAAAGGTCTCTTGGAGATCCTGGCCGTGAGCGGCCACTTGCTTGGTTTTGACGACTACGTCATCGACGTAAGCCTCCAAATTCCTCCCCAGTTGGGAGGTCAGCGCTAGCGCAATGAGGCGGATGAAAGTTGCACCGGCATTCTTCAGACCGAAGGGCATTCTAACAAAGCAGTATGTTCCTATCGGAGTGATAAAGCTGGTCTTGTCTTCGTCATCCTTGGTCATGTAAATTTGATGATAGCCGGAGTAAGCGTCCAAGAAGCTCATGAGTTCGCAGCCGGGAGTAGCGTCGACCAGTTGGTCGACACGTGGGAGAGGGTAGTCATCCTTCGGGCACGCCTTGTTGAGGGCAGTGAAGTCGATGCACATGCGCCAGGCACCGTTAGCTTTCTTCACCAACACCGGGTTGGCCGGCCAATCTGAGTGTTGGACTTCATGGATGACGCCAGCCTGCAGGAGCTTCAGCACTTCTACCTTGGCTGCCTACTGCCGGTCAACAGACATACGCCGAAGCCTTTGCCTGACCGGCTTGGCATCCTGGTGGACCGCTAGGTTGTGCTCGATGAGGGAGCGGTCCACACCCTTAATGTCCTCCGGGGATCACGCGAAGACATCTGCGTTGTTCCAGAGAACCTGGAGTAGCTCTTGCTCTATCTTTGGGGGCAAGCCGTCGCCTATGGAGACGACTCGGCCGTCGGCCTGGAAGGGTACCCTCTTGACTCCGCCCTCCGGTCGAGGCTTAAGGGTCCATCCCGGGGCGGATGGTGTGTCCGCCTTGTGTTTGCCTGCGAGGGCGTGCACCCTACGGCCGGGGCTCGTAAGCTCTGTGCGTTGGGCGAGGTCCTGGTTGCCGAAGATAGTAATTACGCCTCGCGGGCCCGGGAGCTTCAGGCACAGGAAGCCATGATGTGAGACCGCCCCGAACGAGATGAGGACAGGACGGCCCAGAATGGCATTGTACGGACTTGGGGTGTCCGCGACATCGAAGATGACGCCCTCAGTCCTGATGTTGTTGCCCTGATGTAAGGAGACCAGGAGATATACTTGGCCCAATGTACTTGACGGCTGGCCCCCAAAGCCGCGCAACAGGGTCCTTGATGGCTGCAGGCGACAGCGAGAGATTCCCATGCGGTCGAGGGCCTCCGCGAAAAGCACGTTCGCCGAATTACCTCCATCGACGAGGACGCGCCGGACATCACATCCTGCAATGTCGGCTCGGATGAGCAGAGGGTCTTGGTGGGGAAACTCCACGCCTTGGGCATCGGCGGGCGCGAAGGTGACTTCGCCCTAAGCTACTCTGGGCCCTGGCCGCTGCGAGGCTCCAGACGACGAACCTCCAGAGATGATGTTGACGGTCTGAACCTGCGGGGGTGGTCGCTGCGGCTGCTGCGGACGGGTCCCCGGTGTGGCGGTCGTCAGGGTCTGCGGGCTCCAAGCCTCTTGCATGGCCCGCACGATCTCATGGAGATCTGCCAGCTCCCGCTGGAGCGCATGGAGGGCCGCCAGTAGGGAGCTCTGCACTACCGGCGTAGTCAAAGCGGGCAGCACACCCGATCGCGTTGGCCCGACAGCCGCGACCACTGCCTGTGCCATCGAGTTACCCGCCATGTCAGTGTGGTGGATTCCCGCGTTGCTGACCCAGTCTGCAGTACTGACGGGGCCGCTTGGCACTTCTGTAGCGGGAGCGAAGACGGCTCCCGGCTCCGCCCGGTCGGTGCTGTGGTGGCTGGCGGGGTCGATCGCTATTTCGGCGATGGTGGGGTTGGAGTCGACGTCGGCGATGGCGGTGTTGGAGTCGGCGTCGGCGATGGCGGGGTTGAAGTCAGCGTCGGCGATGGCGGGGTTGGAGTCGGCGTCGGCGATGGCGGGGTTGGAGTCAGCGTGAGTGTTGCTGTTCACTCCCACGACCGCCAATGCCGACACCTCGGCGCTGATGTTGACGCAAGGCCTCGCCGCGACCCCCTTCCTCCTCCTCGTCGCCGACGATGTTGGTGCCATCATTCTTGAGGTCTTGAGGCTTGCTTCCGTCGTCCCCACGGACGGCACCAGCTGTTGTGGCTACAGACCAAACAGAGAGAGGGGAGTATGGTAGTGAAGAGTTAGGTGAGCAAATGACCTCTTCGGTCTTTCCCAAAAGCTGGACATGATATTTATGGTTCCCTCGTAAGGTGAGTCTTTACCATCATAACCTTACATCGAGCCTCCTCCGGAGGGCATTCATGTCATTACACATGTCTTATTACTGCCTCGCTCGATATCTACACCTTCCCACAGGCTAGTTGGGTTAGGTGGGGGCCACCCCTACAACAATAGTGTATTCTTGTAAGAACATACCTATATGAGCATGACTATTGGTCATAGTCCATGAAATGTGGGAACTCTCTAGGAAGCTCATGAAGAGACATAGGAGTTTGACCTATATGCTCCACTCGAGAGGTAGCCTATCAGCAGCCAAGTATTATATTAGATCCTAAGTGAAACTTGTCTGCACAAAACTGTCAATTCAAGGCCTAATCCATTGTGTAGTTATGGATAAGTGTAGATTGGAATTCTAGGTGGATGTTCAACCCTAATCAGGTCTCCACCAAAAAAATGGTATATTAACAGTGCTTTAACGCAGTGAGAAATCTCTTAGTGCTTTTGAGATCTAGTGAGGGATTATTAGAGTATATGAGCCTCAACACAAATGGCCCAAATAATAATTTCCATGAATAACAAAGGCCCACTAATGCATGGCAAATTGTGGGACTAATAGTCCCATATACTCCCCGAAAAAGAGTTACACCCATTTATAAGGAAGAGTGGGTATGGCTACGATGAAGGAAAACAAAGGAAGACTACATGCGTGTGCTCGCTCGCCTCGCCACGTCGTCGCCCACCTGTGCGCGTAAATGGTTCTGTGATTTTGGGCCTGGCTGCTTGCGGAGGCTCTGCATCCTACATAAGTTTTTTACTTGCACTTGTAACTAACTTTTTGCACTGATGACGTATGCATTAATGCAGACATTACAACACAATAAATTGTGTTAATGTATCAGTTACTAGTTCATGGTTAAAAGGGAGGAGGTGACCAGAAAATTGTATAGTCTTGAGCTCTCTTCCTCTCATGTTCACTATTTTCTGCACTTAGTTGCTTGTAGTTTCTTCGTTCTTATGTCGGCATACACTTGTGTGAGAACAGCAGTGTCTCCAGAACCGTTGTCTCTCGAGTCCTGCACAGGAAGGGGCGAATCAAGTTTTTGGGAAGCGCTTCATGCGACTATTCACTGCTTGCTGCAACCCTCTGACTAATCCTAGCGCCCACTGTTAGTACAATGTCATTTTTACTCAACGTTGTCTGATATATGTAAGATTACCATGCTACTGCGCTTGTTGTCTGATAATCTATCAAGAGCCTGCAGTGCACATGTATTTGCAATCTGCAAATTTACATTTTCTGTTGTTTATCGGTTTAAATTAATCACTAAAGTGCACTGTTGGCTAACAGGCTCAACTTGAGCAATGCCACCTGTCGCTTCAAAGGTTCACGTCGGCTAACTTCAACATGTCCGGTGCATCACAATTCGCAAAGGTTCTCGCTGGCCGTCAACTTCATCTCCAGCGACATGGTCTTCCCCTACGTCGTCCATAGAGATGGCGAACTTATGCTTTGGCGATCCCCGTGCTACAATGGTGCAAAGATGTAATTTTTACTTTTTCTTGGGTTTTGTGTAATATTTGCTACCTTGTACTGTTTGAGGAATGAATGCAACAGAGGTTAGGCCCTTCGGTTTGTGCTAGCACCAATAGACATCCAATGGTTGTGTCTGTAACGGGTAATCAAACGGTTTTGTAGATGATGTAGCTCAACCAAAATATTTAGTTTGTTGTCATGGGGCGGAACGCATTGTGAAATCGACCGATGGATATTGGAAAGTTATGACCCTTCGTTGTAACACACCTGATGAATCAAAATATTACTCCCTCTACCCACAAATGTATGTTGTGTTTTTAACTTTTTATTATCTCTAAAGCATGATTTTAACTATAAGTTATTATCGTAATATACTAACAAAAATAATAAAAATATATATATTATAAAAATATTTTGCTAGACAAATCTAATCATATTAGAGCTATAGATTTTTATTTTTTTAGCTTTTACTTCGTTGAGAATCTGGAGCTTTCCCTAGAAAGTGTTTGACTCCACAAACATAAGAGAGGGGATTTGGTACAAATAGTCCATGAGACCCTCGGTTGTAACACTTCATCTGTATTTGTGACTTATTCCTTTATATTTGTACACAAATTATGAATTTTGTTCCAAATTTTGTAAGACAACATATACACAAATTATGATTTTTTTTTTACAAATTTTTGAAGAGCACATATACACAAATTATGAAACTTTAATTCTAAATCTGCAGGTAATTACATTCGAGTGCAATTTGAAAGAACCAAATATTCACATGACATGCTAATGTACAGTATCAAGTTGCAAAAACAGACCATTTTTATTGGTAATTTGCATATGACCATCAGGTCACAATTTGGTACTTGAAATTACAAATGAGCTTACAGAATTAGCATTGCTATGCACAAAAATATATTACAAGTTCATAGAAGACTATGAAGCGTAAGATGCAAGCCTTTTTTCCCCCCTCAAAATTCCTCGGCCAAGATCAGGAAGTTAGTATTGGCACGTCGGTACGAACTACTCCATTATCAAGATTTGTGTCCAAGTAGTTGCATTGCAAATGCTTCACATACTAATAGGCATGTACATGAACTGATTGAACAAAAATGGCAAAACATTTGTATAGAACTCCTGTATACAAGTAATAGAAAGTACAAAGAGCAAGCAGTAACAGACGTACAAAACTCATGTACAAGAAGTAACAGATGTGTTCATGAACAAGTAATAGCTAGAACAAATAATATAAGTGAATTGATCTACTTCGCAGTGAAGTCTGCAATCAAACTCCAGTTGCATTTCCCCTAATTTAAAAAAAAACCCTTCAAAGTTGTGTCAGTAACATGATATTTTTACCATTGTGAATAGATAAAGAAACACAACTAGCTCCATTAGATCGTCATTTCAACAAAAGAAAGTTATGCATTGTAGCTACCGCAGGCTCTCCTTCAATCCTAAAGTTCAAAATTACAGTGGTTTCATGCCCTTCTGCTGACTTCGGCTTCAGGCCCTTCTGCTAATTTCTACTCTACACAATGTACAGGACAAGGCATTAGGTGAGCAACATCACTTATCAGAATTGTCGAAACTTGAAATAGAATACTCTAGGAAGGAAAAAATGTGTATATGGTGTGCCCAAATAAACAGATGACCACAAGCTATATCCACTTGACATCTCTATTCCCATGTTTGGAAGCAGCACGATGCATCTAATCGCGCATTCATCAACTGGATCACAATTGTGCCGACAAAAAGCACCAAACAAAAAATAGATCTAGGCATACCTTGACTGCAGGATGTGCTCGTGCGATGGAGGCCGAGGTCGCCGGTCGTCGTCGTGGATACCAATTGCCTGGTTTCCTGGGTCGAACAGACGAAAGTTGCGAATGGGGGAATGGGGATGCGATGGAGGCCGAGGTCGCCGTCGTGGATGCCGGTCCCCTGAGTCGAACTGATAAAGGCATAACATGTATCTATGCTTAAGTCAATCTGGAATCATAACACAAAGTGATCAACATAAGCATGCGTCATTGTGAAGCATATATTCCTTTGATATGACAAATTTTATTGAATGGAAGATGTAACAGCCCAATTTTGGATTCTAAATAAACAAGCATGATTTTTAAAATTTTTGTGCATTTTAAAAATTTTCGCAAAGCTTGATTGAGCTTGGAGATTTTTAAAATAAATTCCCTGACACAAAAATATGAAATCAAAATTTCTAAAAAAAAATTGAATGCTGAGGAATTTTTCTAAAATTTCGTGTGTAAATTCCCTTGGGAATTCAAATTAGAAATTCAAACTAAAGTTAAATTTTAAATCCTATTTAAATTCCCTCTAGGCCACTGGTCTAAATCTCGCCCGCTAGCCCGACCTACTCCCCCTTTTCCTTCCTGCATCGCGTCCCAACCAGCCGGCCCGCTCCACGCCACACGGCCCACGCACGCGCTGCATGCATGCATGCCAGCCTAGCTCACCCTCACTCTCTCACACGTTGTTGACGAGTAGGCCCGATCCCACCCATCAACTACACTATTCTTCTTCTTCTTCCCCTCTTTCTTCCTCACGCACACGCTTGACCTCATCTTCTCGCTTGTTTGCGCGTGCAAGCAAGCAATGAAGGCTTTACGCCTTGAGCCAAGCACGTCGCGACATTGTCTCATCGTTGCAAGGTAGTCCTGACAATAGCTGACCTCTCTCTCCCTCTCTCATGCACTCTCTTACTCAACGCTTGAGCTCGTTCTCCCTCCTCCCCTCTATAAAAGAAGTGGCCAACCGTGTTACCGAACTCACCTCACTCTTCCTCTTCCCTGAACTCTCCCCCTCTCTTCGCTCTGGTTGAAGCCAATCAAACCTCGGTCTTCAACTTCGTCTGCCAGCTTCTATCGTCGAATTGCTCCACTCTGGTGAGTCCCCACCATCGTCATCGTGCTTCCTAAATTTGCCTCATCTCCGCCTACCCCGTGCTCACCCCTCATGCTCATTTGCCCTGAGGAGCGCCAAACCTGAGACACGCGTGTGTCATCCTCACTTCAAAATTGTCACAGTAGATCTCCCCCACCCCACCCCCCCCACGCGCGCACGTAGTCCTTCGGTAAGCATCTCGTACCCTTATAGTCCATCATAGCATCCCATCATCGTCGCCGCCCAGCCCCAATCACCGTGGAGCTCCTAGCTCACTGCCACCCCTGTAGTGCCAAGGCACTTCCTAGCATCGCAACACAATGTAGAAGCTTAAGCCTGCTTCATATTAGAATTTTGAACTCGAATTTGCCATTGCCATGCACACCATAGCAATCGCCGCTGCCCTCATCGTCGCGTCACCGCCTTACGCCATCTCCGGCCCCACCGTTGCCACCAATAGAGCCGTAGAGGTCTCCGCACCCTATTTTGCCCCTCACGCTAGCACACCATGCCCCTCATCGCTGGTACCAGGCTCGGCCAAGTCACCATGGCCAAGCCAAGGAACAAGGCGACTGGAAGCCACTGGCCAATGGGCCCCAAGCTATTAGTTTAATATGTAGATTAGTTGCCGTTAATGACACAAGCAATGACAGTGTAACATGTGGCCCCTAGATATTAGAAATTCTTAATTAACATAGGATTTAAACCATGACTCATTGACATTCAAGCCCCACATCCCCTAACCGGTCGCATAAACTCATCTTATGGATCACTATCACTGACTAGTAGGCCCCACCTCTTAGTAAATAGCCACATGAACCTAGTCTATATGAGCCATGACCCCACTTGTCAGCCTCAGCCTTTTCCCCAAATTAAAATAAATGGAAAACATAAATAAAACTCTGGACCCTACCATCAACCCCTTAATATTTTCCTTAAGAAAAAAATTACAAAATAAAAGAAAACCCTCAGCTGACCCCACCTGTTAGCCACCGGGCTTTTTCTTAAGAAGAATAATTCAAAAATAAAAAGAAATTCCATATGGCCCCACCTATTAGAATTTTATGAATTTTAGTAATTTCATTTGAGTTCAAACTTTGAAAGGTCATAATTTCTTTATTTCAAAACCAAATCTAGTGATTTTTATTTCTAAATTCACATAAATTTAAAACCTTTCCAACAGTACCAAAATAATACTTTTTGCAATTCATTTGAATTTTATTTGATTTTTGAAATATTTAATTAAATATGGACAATTTCACATGTATAGACTTCGATGCTTCGGATGCCCCCGTCATTGACAAACAAGAAGCCATCTTAGACACATTTGAGCAAGGCAAGTCCTTGTAATTGATTATGTTGAACCCAATTTTCAATTGCAATATTTTGTTTTCAAATATGCATGCATGCTTACTATGTAATTGTTAAAATGCTATGTTAAATGTTGATTGCCTCATTATGCCATACACTTGATACTTAGTATTCCCCTTTCCTTGGTAATTGATATTTCCTTGCCATTTATGTTGCCCTATGACACTTACAAATAATGGTAACTCCACCATTGGTTGAACTCTAGTAAAATATGGTTGTGTTTAGAAATACCGTAGTGGTAAAATGAAGTATGACATAAACATTCCAACAGAACTTGAAAATATGATAATAATAGGAACATATGTTACCATTGGATACAAAAAAATATTTTCTAAAATGGTGGAGACTCAAGCGAGTGATTGGTTGGAGACCAGTGTAGGGATTACACATATTAGATTGGCCATATAGGGATTGCACATATCATTTTTTGATTGGTCATGTAGGGATTGCACGTGTCATGTTTGGATGGGTATGTAGGGATTGCACATGTCCTTTCTTGAATAGCTGTGTAGGGATTGCACTAGCTCTAAGTTTGTGGTTAATCTCGCCTTGGTCATTTAAGGACCCAATTCCTCACTTTAAAAATGAAACTCGAGATGGGAACGTTCTAGGGGTGAGGCGTAACCTGGGAAAGAAGCAGTCACTATCACCAGTGTTGAGGATTAACCCTAGAGTGGGAGTAAGCATCGTAGCGAAGCATTGAAAAGCTCTATTATGATTTTCTCAGTTACACACCTATAGAAGCGTATAGTGGCTGACATTATAAGTTAATTATATCTTATGGGTAAAGTTATACAATCTTTGGAGAGTGTTAAAAATCTATTCGAATAGTCATACCCTCAGACATGGGCAAAAGTGTAAAAATGTTATACTTGTATAGTTTTCATAAATAAATAATAAACTGATAATGGTTGTGATTACTAACTCTTAATGGAAGTGAAAGCAAAGGAATTTTGCTCTCACAGTAATAGAAGTGGAAGGGGGATTTTGCTCTCATAGTAATGGAAGTGGAAGAGGAGGGATTTCACTCTCATAGTAATAGAAGTAGAAGCGAGGGGATTTTGCTCTCACAGTAATGGAAGTGGAAGCGAAGGGATTTCATTCTCACAATAATGGAAGTGAAAGTAGAGTGATTTTGCTTTCAAATTAATGGTCCGGAAAGCATAGGGATCTTACTCTCATGATAAATTTGACTAAAAAAATGATTCAAAAACAAATATGGTTTTAATGTAAAAATGGTTAAGTCATAAGTTTTATGCTAAAAAGGATAAGACTTTTCACTTGGATAAGCCTTTTATGCAGGAATATATATAGAGAGAGTTGTATTCTGCGATAGGGGCTTGCTGACTTTGTACTCATTGTTGCTTAATATGTGTTTTTAGATGAAGGAAGTGATGATCCAATATATGATTTCACCCATGCCTCCGGCTATGACTTGGAAGGCGAATGCTAGGACTAGTTTAGCCCCAATTGATTGCTTGTGGCAAGATATGGAGGACCCTTTTGGTTTACATACTATTCTACTACTTATTCTGAACAATACTATTTGGGCGATCGACCCATTATATAAAACTTAGCCATAAGACCTATTTATGGTTGTCTATCTAATATGAAGTACTCATTTTATTTACTCTATGTATGGATATGATATTTACCGATGTTATTGTATGAATTAGCTACTGATCCAAGCACTAGCTTGGAATATACGAGAGATTTGAATTGTTAATTCTGGATCCCCACAGAAGATATGATAGAGGTTACTTGTTGTAGGTGTGAAAAACCAAACACGTTAGAGGGGCGAACATCGGCTATGCTACGAGTTGGCGTCCACGAAAACGAGAGTGACGCAATGATTTCTATAGATTTGAGGGCCCGAGAGGACCGCCCTACTTCTGTCAGCGACCTTCGGAGCCACTCCTACAACGTTGACCTCTTGGGCATACTCCTTCCACTGACGCTTTGACCCATACCCAGAGGTCGAGCCCCCATTATGACATTTACTTGTCTTTGTGGTGCTTGGAATGAGAGCTCTTGCTCGGCATCTTGCATGTGCCCCAGGAGGTAGATCACCAGGAGCATGTGCCTGGGGTGGTGGAATTGTTTGAAGGGGTATTGCCTCCGCAGCTGTGGGATGCGGTAGAGATCCTCGGTGCGGCTCGGGGCCGTGATTGAGGAGTTTTGCCACCTCAGTAGCATACTGGCAGCATTCATTTGTGTCATGCCCGTTCATTTTGTGGTAAGCATACCAGCGTCCATCTCCTTGGTTGCATTGTTTCTTCTATCTTCACGGCCTTCATTAGGGTGCCTCTTCCAGTTGGCTTTAGGCTTTGACTCCCTTAGATCCCCTGACGGAATTGCCCCATGCTCCTGCGAGGGGGTATCAGTCATGATGAGGACTTTGGAATCACACCCCCCCCCCCCCCCGCCAGAGCGATCCCTCCAATCCTTGTTCTTCTTTCAAGAGGAGCTTTTTGACTTTTTTCCAGGGGAGTCGTCTCTATCTTGTGGGAGAATCCCTTTTTTGGTCAGGTCATCTTCTTCTCCTTGGGTGTATTTCTCCACCACCTCAAAAAGCTCATGGGTCATTCTCGGGGGATCCCTTCCTACCACGCGGTTCAACTCCCTTAAGAGCAGCCCTTCATTGCATGCATTGATAATAGTGTAATCTGGGGCATCTGCACTTGGCTTTGCACTTTGGAAAAGCACTTAAGGAATTCGCTCGTGGATTTTCCCTTCTGCTGCTTGATGGTAAAGAGTTGATTAGGGAACATGGGGCATTTATAGCTTCTTTGGAAGTTTGTGCTGAACTCTTCCCGCGGTTGGTCCCAAAAGTAGATGGAGCCTTTCTTTTGATTAAAGAACCAGGAGCACGTCGTCCCGGAGAGGAATAGTGGAACGCAATTGTACATCTCCACCTCTCCACCTCCTCCAGCCCAAATCGTCGTGGAATATACTTTCAAAAACTACATGGGGTCAGAGTCCCTATCATAGGGCTTGAGATAGAGATGTATCGGGCAAGAGGGTTGCCAGCCTCCGGGATGCCCCTGTCCCCTTGTGCATGAGGTGATGGTGACCGCGCGATGTGTTGATGGGGATATCGGGGCTCCCCCGAGCTGGAAAAGCTACATGCCCAACGGTGGCGACGGTGGTGCTCGTGCACCAACAAGTTAGGGCGCCCGTGCCAACCAGTGGCTTGGTCCGATTGGGAGATCAGGGACTCATTCTCCACTTTTTCGTGGCGGTGAGGACCTTGTCTATCAACAAATTTGGCTGGCGGCACAGAGACACGCCTAGTGCTCGCAGAGTAAAGGCTCTTTTAACCATCTTGGCCATAGTCCTCTTGGCGTGAGCCCATTCAGCTCGAAGAATGTGCTTGAGCCACAGCGGGAGGAATGACTTGTTCGCTTGAAGGTGCTAGATGGATTACCGATGTGGGAATAACTTTTGGCCCCAAGGGCTCTTTAGTCGCCCCTGGCCAGGTAGAACCTTGGGAGCGGAGCCCTGCATTGACTGGTGGGAACTAATTTACCATCTCCAGGTGTACACGTATTTGCCCGGGCGGAGGAACATGGAGAGGAGGCCCTAGAATTCCCGTCCCCAGAGGTATGAGCTCAGGCCTCGGAGGCAGAGGTGATAGGATAAACTACAGTGGGATGGGCTGAGTTCCTCTCTATCCAGAGCTCGGTGGGTACAACGACCAGTAAGGAGCCCCGCTCATTACCGCCGCATGGGAGAGTAGAGGGAGATTGCAAGGATTTCCCCCTTGCCCTCTGCCAAGGGTGAAAGCCCCACACACGCCTGAGTTTGTGGCCACTTGAACTAAAGACAATGCTGGGAGCGAAGAGATGTGCTAAGGGCCATCGGGAGGACGGTAGGCTACCATCATATAGTCCACCACTTGCCGTGTAGTTGCCTCCACCATTGCCTTGTAGTTAGCGGCGTCGAGCACCACAGAAGCGGTGGCTATCCCTGAAGCTTCAATGGTACCTTGGGCTACTTGCTTTTGGTAGGAACCCGCATCAACTAGCGTGAGGGAAGTAGGTCTACATGACGGTCCTAGGACGCGTAGGACATTGTCTGTCCTGGGGTGAATAGCCCCAATCTCCGAAAGCAGCATGCCTCAGGCTCTTCCGGAGGGTGGATGGGTCGTCCACGGGCTCCTTATGCTTCGGAGCTAGGGGAGGATTCATGGACTTGGAGTACTTCTTGGTAGGAGTCATAGCCTTTGTTAATTAGCTACGATCCCCACGAATAGCGCCAATGATGTAGGTATGAAGGACCAAACACGTTAGTGGGGGCGGACGTTAGCTGTGCTACGGGTCGGTGTCCACGAAAGCGAGAGTGATACGAAGATTTATACAGGTTCAAGGGTCCGAGAGGACTGTCCTACTTCTGTTCGCGACCTTTCGGGGGGTTTTGAGGATTCCTCCCGAAGGTACCCCAGTTTGAATAGCTCTTTGTATTCCTTTTGAGCTTGAATTACAAATGAGATACATGGGGATATTTATAGGCTCTAGTGTTTGTACAAATAACGGAAATACCCCATAGGGATAGTTAGCCTACAAGTACAAATGGGGGTATACTTGTCATTTCTAAGTACAACTGTAATACTATGATCTGCGCTTTTGCCTTCTTGTAAGGCAGATCCCTATATCTGTATCACGGGATATTCTTTCAACATAACTATTCACTTAAATTTGCCATTCTACATATATTTTTTGTTCAAATTTTGTATGGTACTCTCGCTACCCCATAATATAAAAGAATGTACAATGTTGTAATGTCAATTATATGTAGGACATGAGATAATGTGAAGAAGAGAGGGATTAATAGAGAATTAAGTCATCTTTCATGCGGTAATCGACTATAATATGGGAAACAAGACACATTGTACATGAAAGAGCTATCATATCCTATTATGTAAAAAGACAATCTATTATATGATATGTCTTTAATGCTCTTTATAGATAATATGGAAAGTATTATAGACAATAGTTATCTGTACTATTGTACATATCCTACATCAATAGCCTACTATACGTACGAACCAAAGAAACACTAAATCTAAAAAAATAATGTTATTAGACAATACATGCCCCTATTAAATAACGTATTACAAACTACTTACATACTTTTTTCAGCATTAAAGGAAGGGTGATGTTGAAAATAGTATAATAACTATATATTTGATCTTTACAATGGATTTATATCGTGAGATGACGTTTCACAAAAATAGGACTTATATTGTGGGACTAGAATTTTTATCATCTTATGGTCCATCTATCAAAGCGTTTTTGGACTTTTTCACAATTATTTGAATGGTTTTTAAAGAAAGAAACACAAAAATGCCCTTAATACACTGATCTGTCATCGCGGCCATCCAGTTTCCAATCGGTGAATTCTGATCCCGTCAAACCAGATAAGCTTCGGCAAACGAGGGAAGCAGCAAACCAAGAAAGCTCTCTCCGATCGGAATCAGAGAAGGAGGCGCCGGCGGAGCGGAGCAGATCGCGATGGGTGCGGAGTGCCGGTACGAGGTGGCGCAGGCGGCATACGTCAAGCTCGCGCTGCACGCGCTCAAGCACCCGGCCGCCGCCGTCAACGGCCTCCTCGTCGGCCGCCTCCTCGACGCAGCCTCCTCCCCCGCCGTCGTCTCCGTCGTCGACGCGGTGCCGCTGTCCCACCACCCGCACCACCTCCCGCTGCTCCCCACGCTGGAGCTCGCGCTCACCGTCGTCGAGGACCACTTCGCAGCGCAGGGTCTCGACATCGTCGGGTACTACCACGCCAACGCACGCCACGACGACGCCAACCTCCCCGCCGTCGCCAAGCGCGTCGGGGATCATATCTTCCGCTACTTCCCCCGCGCCACCGTGCTGCTGGTGAGTGTTGTTTCTCCCGATCTGCGCATATAGGGGAGTGGAGGTCTCATCTGGGTATTAATTAGGGTTCTTCTTTGGTTTTGTGTTGATTGATTAGCTGGACAACGAGAAACTGGAGGAGGCGGTCAAGAGGAAGAGTCGCGACCCGGTCGTTCAGGTAATCGTCCTAATATTTGCGCAAATGCCTTAATAGCTTCCCAATTGATGCCGAGGGATTAGTAGTTTTTGTAGAGAGAGTTTAGTAGTCTTCTACATTTACGCATGATCAAGTCAAAATCTACTCGTCCAAACGAAGGCATAATCTACTGTCGATGAGGATTCACATAAGACTAGCAAGGGCCAGGCTTGCGGAGTGTATTTGCTTGGTGAAGATGGGGATCACTTGAAGTTTAGGTGGTTTAGATTCAGGAAGGTCCAAACGATTTGGAAAGCTCTCCTTTGAGACTTGATATTTTTATACTTTTGAGTGGCTCACCTTAGGTGAGAAGGAAAACTGGAAATGATTTCCAAATTAAAATATAATATATGGGATTCTGATGTATCTTTTCTTTATTTTATAACTTGCTTGTCAAGCGTGTAGCCCATTGGCTGTCCATAAAAGAAATGACCAAAAATAGTTTGTTAGAGTTTATATAATAGTCCAAAAAGTGCCATGTACTGGTTTTAATTTCTTGTCAAAAGAGCAAGTTCCGCTTAAGTGCTGAACTCAGCAATTAGCTAAGGTCTTGAATGATCTTGTTTTGTTGATTTTCTTGATTCAAGCAAGGCTCAACAGTTTACAGGCCATCATTTAGAACGAAAGAGCATAATCATAATGATCTTATCTCATGTTGTGTTAAAGGATTGTACCTGAGCAAAGTGGATTTGGATGGACATCTATGTCAGTGTCTCCATATATTCTTTCATTTACTTTGGATCATGTCCTCATTGTTCCCAGATAATCACATCATCCTGTTATATTTTGATCTTAAACTAATCCGATAAGGTTGGTGTTGTGACCAAATTGTTGTGTTTGCAATATATTTGGTGATTTCTGTCATGTCTTTACTCAACGCCGTGACATTGAAGATGATATTTATATTGCAACTATTTACTTAATTGTCGTATGACCTAACATGCAAGGAATGTTGTGAAGTCATCTCATGTGGTCATATTAATTTGTTGGGTTCAAATTTTTGGGATATGTGGGAACAGATGCAAAACTACAAACTAATTTGTGACTGTGAGTTCTTTTCTGGAAGTTGATAAATCCAGTTATAATTATAGCATCAAATAAAGTGAAATGTTTTGTGCAGCTAATGGCTATGCTAGTAGTGAAGTAGATCAAAAGGGTCATCTAGTAAGTGAATTGTAAATTGTAATTCATTTAACCTTACGTATAAATGGCAAATGACTTGAGATTTTGCTCAATTTGCAATTTTGCATATTTTGTGACTGCACTATGGATTAATGCTAGATAAATTTTCCTGCGCAGCGTGATTTACAGTTTTAGTTCGAAGTATTTTTTTATCATTATGTATGATTTCTGGCATGAATATTTATCAGTCTGTCATAGTCAACTAGTACCGACAAATAGAGATTCAGAGATGGACGATCCTTGACTGAACTTGCTGGAATGTTTGGTTATGCTTATGCATTGCATCTTGCATTATGTAACCAGGCCCTGAATGATTTATGGAAATAATCAAACTTGTTACTACTGATAAAGCCGCTTATGAAAATATCATAAGATTCTTGAAGGACTAATTTGCCTGGCTGAGTGTCATGGTAAACATCAATGCCATTTGGTGTCTTCTTGCATGATTCATGACACATGGTTAATGGCATATGCAGCTATATAGCAGGGATTCATCAAAAAGTTGGCATCAGGCTGGATCAGATGGAAGTAGTCAGCTGACTCTAAAAGAACCATCTACTAATGTGGTCTTGGCTGATCATGTTACTACAAAGAAATTTCAGCAAGTTGTTGATTTTGATGACCACCTCGATGATATTAGCAAGTAAGTTGGAGACTATGAGTTAACACATGCCATGAAGTTATAGTTTTCATTAGATGTTTGGTGTTCATGCTCATCTGGTTTGCTTACATTCTTTTGCCTAATATTTTTGCAGGGATTGGTTGAACCCAACTCTACTTGATTGAAATAGTTTTGTGATTTTATCGTTTTATATTTATTGGAACTTGCTAGAACCAAGGTGTTGAGGCTTGTCCCACCAAATCATTACATTTCTATCAATAGCCAGACGAGTTGTTTGACACGGTTTGTACTTCAATACAAACTAGAAATTTTGTAACAACTAAAAGCGGGTGAAAATACTAAGATCGGTGTTTAAGCAATAGATTGGTACTTTTCGTGCCATTTCTTCCCAGGGACATGTTAAGTGTAAACCTTTTTTTTTCAAAACTGATGTACTTCTCAAATTATTATTGGATTATAGGATAAATTGACACTGCAACTTTTCATAATCATTACGAGTTGTGAGGTCAGAAGCATTACGACTTGCAAGAGCTTTGTATTACCAGGTTCCATCAGGTCGTAAAGGGGGTTGTGGATCTGTGAGGCCTGTGACGGGTTGCTTGCATGCGTGAACCAGGATGTTGGGGTCAAGGCCTCAAGCAGATAGCAGTTGCTTGGCTGCTTGCGTTAGGTTATAATGTCTCAAAATTAATAATATGGCTAATGGGAGCATATCCGGTGGAGCAATTTTTATTAATTAACCCTTCCTTACCAATGTATTAAAAATAACCCCCGCCCTAACTTATTTGAAAATTGACTCATGCTTGCCAGGCCATCCTTCGTGGCATGGCAAATGAACACCACCAGGGAAGACACTATTGCCGAAATTTTGGTGGTTATCAATGAAAATCAGTGTTATTAGTGAGCATCGGTAAAAAAAACATATCGGCCAAAAAATTAGGACCTATTTAAATTTTTATCAAAATTTTAAATAATTTTGCTGAGAAAACCCAAAGAACCGGTAATCGGCGAAATTTTAAAAAAATTGGCCATTTTTCAGTCGATTTTGGCCAGCATAAATTTTGTAATTCAAATTTCAATTCAAAAATTTTGGCCGAAAGAATCGGTAACCGATGGTTTTCGGTTCTGTCTCTGTCCTCTGATAAATTTTGGCAGCTGATAGAGTTTTCCTTGAACGCCACATGTTCAAACTTATTTTTCAAAAATGACCATTTTTGCCTTGCCACCGTTGATGACATGGCAAAAGAACACTGTCAGTAAATTTTATAGAACTGCACTTATTTTTGTATAACTGTAAGAAAAACTATGCATTTCAGTTTATATTTTACAAAAATACATATACGCAGGGATAACATTTCGGTAGACATTTATTAATTCCTGTTAAATGTGATGAAATCTGAAATGTGGGGCCTATTTGTAAGCGTAATTGATTATCTGATGTGTAGTTTTCTGATAGTTTTGATGAGATATGTACAATTTGTGAAATTTACTAAAAATAATCAAACAAAATACCAAATTTAAAAGTACCCAAGTTAAAAAAAATAGGGGCATATATAGTCCAAATTAACCATCACTTGTGGTACAACTGTGCCAACTATTGCCTTTTTTCATCAAATAAACATAAAAATCCACAAAGAAAAGTTGTGATGGTAGTTCCTAATTTAGCTTACAACTATTTCAAAATTCCAAGTCAAAATCCAATTTGTGTTAGGAGAAACAAAGAAGGAAATGATAAAATATAAGGTAAAGGAAAATGAAAAAGGAAAAAACCAAGTTACTATGTACAGTGAATTTCTTTTTTTTCATTTTTCCTAAATAATTTTTGCATTCACGTGCAGGAGCAATAACCTAGAAAAATACTTTTTAAAACAAAACTATAGAGATGCACCCTAAAATGCATATATATTAATAGGAGTAAAATTTACAAAACTATACATATTATTTAATACTATAAAATGCTACACATTCCACAGAATTACACATAATTTTTCCACTAACAGGTGGGTCCCACATATCATATTCCATCGCATTTAACACAAATGATCAAATGTGTACTTTATTGAAAATTACATCAAAGTATGTGTAGTTTTGTAAAATTCAAACTAAAATGTGTAGTTTTCTGATAGTTATGTCAAAATAGGTGTAGTTTTACGAATTTTACTCTTAATAAAAATTGTTCTGTGATGCACCTACTTTTAGGTGCTACCTTGCATTTTGTTTGAAACACAATAAAGGGGTATCCAGTAAATCAACCTTTTAGGTGCTACATTGTATCCTCTTCAAAACACAAATGTAAATGGTCATGAAAGATTTTTCAAAATAATAAACTTCACAAAAAATGCGTGTAGATTGTGACACTATAAGAAATTTACATATTTAAGTACACATTTCAATAAACTACATATAGTTAGGCAAAGCGTGTTAATAAACACCATCTTAGTCAAACTTATTATATGCAATGAATCTGACATATGGGATCCACTTGTCAGTGTGATTGACGTGTAGGACCCACCTATCAGTGGCCATCACTCGTTTACCTTTGAGGGCGTTCAGAATGACGTTGGTTTATGATTTTTTTTACAATAACTAGCTTATTTTTTTCTCTATCTGAGTTAGCTTATTTGCCATAATTAAATTAAAAAATAAAAATAAAAGAAACATATTAGCCTATCACGGACAATGCAAAGAAATACGAAAAAAAGAAAAGGTAAAAAATCCAAAAAAATAAAAAAAAGACAAAATTAATAAATAGTGAAAAAACAGAAACCAGAAACTAAATTAAGCTGTGCTTTTGTCTACAGAAGCTACAAGGAGCGGGAGCTAGACAATGGGACAAGGCAACTAGATATGGCCCATGTCAGTAAGTACACATTAGTATTCCATCTGGTCGTAGCTACATATCGTTTTAGATATGGAATGGTCTTCAAAGCTTCATTTTGACTACTAATTTCTATTATAATATATTTATTAAATTTAATAAAATTATAATATTATAAATAATAAATTCATAAAAAACCTCAGATTTTACGGTTTCAAGTTACATAAAACCTTAGAATTTTTGACTTGTGATACATAACTTCAAGTATTATGGTATTATAATTTCATAAAACCTTATCCCTATTAAATTCTAAGCTACTTATATATAGAGCTCACTAGTAACTTGATGTGGCGGTAAACGTGATCTAATCTTACATACACGTCGGATTGAACTCATTTTCTTGTAGCATCTATCACCATCAGGAGATCATCAGACACCCACTCCACCTGTTCATCTCCCGCGCCGCCTGGCTCATCTACCGCGCCGACCCCACTCCCATCGCCGTCGACGGACGCGGGTGGCTACTCGACCCCGCCGCCGCCTCCCGCGACGCCTGCTTTTGGATTTGTTTTGTTTCTCTTTCAGCATGTCAGTTTGAGTTAATTTATTTTCCTTTTTGTTTGATTAGTTATTTGGTAGGAATTGTTGATGTTCAGATTCAGACTACATTTGGACATGTGGATTTCAAATCCTTGCACACTAACATTTTCTGCAATGAGGATGATAGCTTCTTGGTTCTGACTAGTGGCTGCTGCTGGTTGATTCCACTTGATTTTCAGAAGAAACTGAGTGTAACTCTTGACACAGCGGCTTGCTTCTGTTCTTTCTTCCCTCTTGCCAGAGTGGATAATGTTGTTGCAGTGTTGCTGTGCAACTTGTTGAGAATAGATGCCTTCTGAACAGAAATCTACAACTCTACATCCTGAAAGTTCTAGTGGCTGCTTCTAGTTGATTCCACTTGATTTTCAGAAGAAACTGAGTGTAACTCTGACACAGTGGCTTGCTTCTGTTCTTTCTTCCCTCGTCAGAGTGGATAATGCTGCAGTGTTGCTGTGCAACTTGTTGAGAATAGATGCCTTCTGAACAGAAATCTGCAACTCTACATCCTGAAAGTTCTGAACATTCTCTAGCACGTATCTGCAGACTCTTTTCTTGAGAATATGGAATAAGAATTCACAGCTCGCCGGCCAACCACATTTTTGGCGAGACAAAACCGCAATCGAGTTACATATGCAAACGCACAAACGATTTTATTTGATCAATGCAAATGTACAAATAGTTCTTTTCAGGCAGTGCCAATGATTTATTCAGTTAATAGCGGCACGCAGGCTCGCTTTTCACCCAGATTTACATTTGCAAACAACAAACAGAAGCAATTAGGAACTTTGACGTCGCCTCCCATGCCATCTTTGCAGCATGCTCTTCAATCTTGTTTGAGCTGGTCACCCACTGGCATCTTGTAAAGATAGCAATCACCGCAATCACTTGTCATTCTGGCCAAGAAGTATGCACTGAGCTTGTACATGTCAACTGCACGCTCCTTGTTCAACCTTGTCCTCTCTTGAGGGAATGTGAAAATGGCAGTAATCACAGGAAAGAAACCCCAAAACACAGCTATGAAAAATAGCAAGCCTGCCTGCATAGACGATATGACATTGTCTTATGATGCTGCATATCATTAATTAGTTGTATGAGTATTAGCTTAACCAATTTAGTTATTAATTACACTGATCAAATCATTAGTTGTGAGTATATACCTGATCTTGTACATCTTTTTGCGTGGTTGGATCAGAGTGCCACCAGAGTAAACCTAAGAGAGGAGAGGAAGCAAGCTCCCCTCAAACAGAAGTTGTAAACTGAAGAATACACTAACAAGATTAATAGTTTGAAAGCGGCAACCAAGTGCATTTTCACTTGTGACATGACGCACGTTAGTTCTTCCTTTAACCATTAACTTCGAACTGAACAAACATGAACTACAGGTTCGTATAATTGCAGTATCTGTTACAGTTGTGCATCCACGCAGACCTGACTTGCCCAATTTCTCACGCAAAGTGATACATTCTATGCCACCCCCGCCACATTATCTAACCTTTCTATTTGACCAACATTTTTTAGCAGCACACCAACAGCATCAATTTACAGCATCACTACCGGTCGCACTCCTCACGCACACAGAGAGGGCACAATCGAACACAACGAAACAGAAACATAGGATTCGTGAAGGCAAGGAGGAGGTCACCTGGGAGCCCGGCGTTGCGGGCGGCGGCGACGGGGTCCAGTAGCCACCTACGTCCGTCGGCGGCGATGGAGTGAGGTCGGCGCGGGAGATGAACGGGCGGAGTGGCTGTCTGATGATCTCGTCCTGATGGTGATGGATACTATAAGAAAATGAGTTCAATCCGGCGCGTACCTCTTGAGTCTACCTGGTCAGCAAGGTTAGACCATCCTTAGCACTACATCAACTTGTGAGTAGATTTATATGTAAAAGTAGCTCAGAATTTGCTAAGGATGAGATTTTATGAAATTACAATACCATAATACCTGGGGTTATATATCACATGCCAAAAACACTATAATTTTGTGCAATTTAGACTGTAAAACCTAAAGTGTTATGAAATTTACTCTATTATAAAAGTGTTTTTCAAGATAAATCTACGTATATAATTTTCATGTATCTAATATAAATATTTAAAAATATATTGATTGATAAAGTTTTAAATGTTTTACTATACATTTCAAAATGATATGTATTTATAACCAGATGGATTACTTGGTTGGTAGTTGGTACCAATAGCGCTGGCTATTAGTGTCTACTCTTTTTTCCTCTTCATGTGGTCCAGGTGGCAAAGGCAAAAAAAGTGCTTGTCAAAAGAGCTTTTCTATGGGGGGAGGTCTCACGTTAGATTTCTTCTCATCCATCATTGATCCGATGGGTTTCATGCCAAATCAACAGGTAGATAAGACCTGTGGAGAGTTTTATTGGAACATGCAGAATATAAATTTAAATATGTAGTTTTTTTTTGTAGCTCTGATACTCTATTTGTAGTTTTGAAATTTACTCTTAAGAAAACATTGACACTATTGACACAAAATCAACATGACTACTAGAAATTTGCTAAATATTTTTTCTTAGAAATCAGTCGAATTTTCCACCATAAGATCTGCAACAAAATTCATGCCACCAAGCCTCTCCTACCACTTTGGTGTGGCCGCCACACCCAAGCCACCACACCACTGCCACTGCCACACATCCCTCCACCGCATGTCCCTTCGATGGGGAGGACGACGCCGGCAAGGCGGTGTGACAGACATAAGGGATCCACACTGGAGGTAGAGGTGGTAGCAGCGGCGTGCGGAGGTTAGTGGCACTTGGAGGCTAGGGTTTGGTCGTGTTTCCTTTTAGTAGTGTGGGCTAGCCCTTTGGATTGACATCCAATAGGTCAGAATCTGACTGGGAATCAATCGACTGAGTGATAAACAAGCCCAAAATCAATCTATCGTGACACAATTCCAAATCTAAATTTGATGTAGAAATGAAAAAAAAAATTCTAATATAAAGGAAATCTGAAACAAAATAGAGAAATACACGACCAAATCTAAATTAGAGCAACTTTTGAGAGTTGCCTGATCGCTCATCTCATGACCTAACCAAAATTTGGGAGATTGCACTTTAATAACCATTTTTAATCCATCCACCTTATCCGTGCTAAAAAAAACGTAACACCTGTTAATCATCCATCTCATCATGTCATTAGTTTCAACTTGGACTTGTACACCCATGTGCTCAATTTGGGCTTCTCCAAGATAGGCTCACAAGAACCTTCGCATCAGAGCAACCAAGCCTAACGTAGATTCTAGAAACCGTGATGAACCTTCTGCAGGTAACCGACAAGCATCACAGAAAAACCTTGGACAATTTAACACAGAAAAGTCATCTGTGTTCACTGGTTATCAGCCAAATGGTCAGCCAAAGTGAAGTTCTAAACGAAGTAAGGCTAGGTAGGTGAAGTCGAACAAACAATGAGCCAAGCCAGAAAGTTGACGCTCTACATTTAAAATAATAAAATCAAACACTTGCCTAATATTCGTATTAGCTTCTACTTATAACTTTTATTTACAAAAACTAAAAACCAATACAAACACCTCTCGATGCGCCTTCTCCACTCTTCTCGCTACCGTTTCGCTCCAAAGATCAAAACAAATGGTCAAAAGTGTCTTCTTCACTCTTCTCGCTACCGTCTCGCTCTAGAGATCAAAACAACGGATCACAAGTGCATCACACACTCCACCCTTCTCACTCTTGTCATACGTACGCATCTCTATTTCATTTTTTCTACCGCTCGCTCTCTTTCTAAAAGTCACTTCTTTCAGCCATTACTATTTATTTTTAGCTAAAACCCATATACCACAGCTAAAAACCATCTAGGAAAATCAATACGAACACCCTTAAGAATAGATAGGTACCTAAAGTTAGGCATAGCCACTCTGCAGCAAAGCAACTTCAAGAAAACATACAGGAACAGCAAGGGGCATACAGAAATATTGAGCAAGTTTGTATGCCTGGGGAGGAACAAAGATTGTAGACAAAGCATATTTTGCCAATATTAGTATTTAATTGGAAAGTTGGGGCATATATCCATACTGATTTCACCTCAAACATGTGACCAGAGCTATAATTATGCAATCATCACAATAATTACTGCTATGCCTAAATGATTGATGATTTTCAAGCCGGGCTGGAAAAAATGTATGCTCAACAACCAATCTCACTGCTTCCAAAAACTCTCCAAAAACTGTCTAAGACAGCGTCGCTTCATTTTCCTGTGAAGGCAGTGAAAGGTAAGTAATCTCCATATAAAAAAATAACTCACAAAAGATAATAAATTTGGGCTGTTGGTATTATTAAAAAGAAGATGAAGTGTTTTTTTGGCTACCCACCATACTGCCCAAAATTGACTTAAGCTGAAAATGTTGAGCTGCCAACAGGAGGAATAGCAACAACCTTCCCTACAGCTACTGTCTTTCCTGCAACCGTTAAGGTAAATGGAACGGTAAGTAATTCCACCAATAGTTGGGATAACGACACCAATAAATATGGTATGGAAAGTGCACCCCAACAAACAGGACACAAATAAGTCAGGAAAAAAGATTTCACAAAATAATAGAATACAAAGCAGTGGCAAGGATTCTAAAATAAATGAAAAAAAGCCTATAATGATGTCTAAAAGAACAAACCAAAAGGTAACACAGGGAGTTGCTGAATTAGTTCTCTTCATTGCATCACGCATGCTCTTTTTATTCACTCCAAAAGGGAAAGAATACAATCCAAAGCATGTATACTTGCCTTCCGTTCGAAGTGTAAACCTTCCAAGCTGAGGAAAATCAGAGAAGTTCTCTATGCATATCAAGTTATTCACCTAGTAGCAAAACACATTAGAGGAAAATCAGAGTAGTTCTCTATGCATATCAAGTTATTCACCTAGTTGCGAAACATATTAGAATTAGTAGAACCTGTAATGAGCATTTATGAAATACTATTGATGTTCCATGAAAATACCTGAATGCGACAAACTACAACCGCACCATTCTTCACAAACAGAGGCTTCCTCTTTGGCTTCTTCTTCTTTGGATCAGTTTCTTTCTTTTTCTTCATGTCAATTTCCTCTATGAGCTCAACAATCTCACACTCTTCAACGACAGAGTGGATATGCAACACTGCCTTGTAGCCTGCCGTGAAAATAGCCTAGCACATTGAGATAAGTATAAAATGTTACGAAACATCCTGGGGAAAATAGAATGTTGATCGCTTCAATAGAAATCAACAGTTGGAAAAAAAATAATGCCATCAATCTTCACAATTGCCTAGCGCAATACTGATACATCGCATGGTGTAAACTAATATAAAAAAGTATTGGTGGAGTATTAAACTAAAAAACTATGACATACTAAACGTGTGACAATCATCATAGAATTGATATTTTGTATTGAATGGAAATATCCCACAAATAAATCCAAAAGTTGCTACTACTAGTATAAATACATAAATATGGCATAAGCTACATATTAGACCTGTTCATGGGCAGCCCAGCCTGAAGCTCAGAAAAGCCCGATGACATTAATAAATTAATAAATATTTTATTCCGGAATATGGATTAAATAATAATATTTTTATTCCAAAAAGAAATAAATAATAATATTTTATTTTGAGAAACAGAAATTTCCAGGCTTTGGACCTAGCCTGTCCAGCCGGGCCAGGCTCGGGCTTGCTTGTGAGACCAGGCTTCTCAGGCCCGGCCCGGCCCGGCCCAGCCCAGAAGTTGAATGGGTGTACTGGATATTGAACCGAGATTGCAATGTACAGTTTTAGTTTAAAAGAACTGTTTTCCATATCCAAACAAACAGTATATGTATCTGTATCCAGATGTGCAACAACCATGTAGTCCCATCAGCAAATTGAAACCAAACAAAAGTTGCCCATTATATACAATACAATTATGTGCATATTCCACTTCAAAGTAAAAAAACTGAAACTGCGTAGCAACCATCATAAACATGTCAAGTAATTTTTTTAATTTACTATGTAATTAAAAGGAGCAAGCAACACTTACATTGTCGAGCAATTCTAGAATCTGCAATTGAGCATTAAATTCAGTGACAGCACCAACAGGATTAGCTGCATGGATAGACACCAAGATGAAAACTTCAGTCAAATTAGGAAATGATCCACAAGACCACAAATAAACAACCTTCACAATTTTTTAAAATTTATCGGTGCCACATTACACAGAGCTAACATAATTATCCGAGCGTATCAAATATATCCGATGGAAAAAACATCCCCAGTTCATGGTTGTCACAGTGTCGCCTAGGCGACACCAAGTCGTCCTGGCAGCCAGCGGGGGACGTCGAGGCTATTCGCTAATCCTGCTCCCACCGCCGGCGCTGATCTCCAGCCTGCTCCCGCCGCCAACGCCCCTCTCCACTGCGACTGCCGTGCCGGCCCTCTCCAGTCTCCACCAATGCAATAGGGAGGCCGGATGCACGGGGGGAGGTGGCGGCGGGGAGGGTAGGCAGGGAGGGGGAGGAGGCGCCGAGGGGAGGAGGCCGCGGGAGGAGTCGGGAGAGCGAGAGCTGAAGTTATGAACAGAGGAGTCGGCCGACGCTCTTGTATGTATGCATGCGTGTAGCGTATGGTGTTTCGCTGTGGCGTCCTGGCGCCTCTTAGGCACCATGGTCACCTAAGACGCCGTGACAACCATGCCCAGTTTAACCAACTGGCCAAATTTTGGCTTGCTATATGGCACAATCCACTGGCTTATGGGGTCAGCAAAATTCATTCTGACAGTTTATTAATGGTACTGTAATATAAATTCACCCCCAGCTTGACCCACTTCAGCCCTTTTTTACAGGTAAGGCACAGCTAACCCAACCCTTTCCTTTACTTCGTCAAGTGCCAATATAAACATCCTAAATCTACCTGTTACTTAGGTTGACAACCCATTAAACCCTGGCCTGAATCACTATCAAACAATAACCAGTGCTATCAAACCAGAGCTTGGCCAGCTTTAGAATAGAAAAACTGGATGCAATATCAACTTTTCTTGAATAATATACTTACCAACACTTGAAAGTACAAAACCAGCCATAATGTCATCCTCTTCAATTCCTGACAATTTGACACGAACGTTCTCAGCAGGTCCAGCACGACGCACCTTGTTCTCATCCAAGCTTATACCAATGACTTTCACGTTGGACTGTTACAACCAGACATATTGCACCAAAATTGAATTGTAGACTCCCAAGGAGATCAAATATGCCGGGAGAGTTAAATAAAAAAAATACCTTGTTTGGCATAACCAACAAACTGTCACCCTCTCTGATAGTCCCAGACTCTATTTTCCCCATTACAACAGTGCCCATATCTTTATATTTATCAATTATTGGCATCCTGCATTTGTTAATACATAAAACAGTAAAAGCTTGCATCTGGCATCTGATCAAGACCATTATTCAAGCAGCCTTCTATACAAGTGCACAAAACCAAAATTATGATAAGCAAAGATATTTTATCAATTGTTCATTTGAAAGGCCTTTCATTTTGGAAAAGAGGTTTGCATAAAACATTAACAATGAACAGTAACCAGAACATAGAAGCGAAGTCTTCTACATTAGCTGTTCTATTACTCCCCATGCCAAAAAAATATGATGCTTTATAAAAGGGAGATTTTGACATATGCCACTCCAAAGTGACCTATATAGATAAATTCCATTGCAAAATGGCGCTTTTAGAATAGCCAGTGGAAACTTCACTTGTTCACAAAAATGCCACTGTCTATACTAGTAATTAGTACATGCTTTGCACGCCAGACAGAAGATAGGGGTGCAACCCAAAAGAAAAAAAGAATACCGACATGGAGCTCATAAAGTAAATATATACCGAGAGCATTTATAGCTAATTATTCAAGGCTAGGTGTAAAATATATCATACCAAAATATTCAAATTGCAATAGCAGACAATGTTGTTCAGTTATTTTCTTCAATAAGTCATGCTGCATGGTTTATAATTTATACCACTATGTAGCCATAACTATTAGATTAAGGAGGTAAAAAATCACTCCATTTTATAAGAAAACCATGTATGAACAAGCAAATATAAAAATTCTTAATGTACCAAGTCTTTCAATATCGACCTTCTACAACAAGCAACAGATTTCACCTTGATCCTAGAAATTTCATGAGCTCCACAACTCTACTTTTGCATTTGAGCGAACACAAAACAATAGAAGATGCCTAAAAAAAGAGCAAAGGAAGTGGTGTTTTCCTGCATGGTGGGAGGGCAAGCTGAGGAAACATCTGAAAAAACAAGAGAGAGAAACATCCAGACTCCATTTAATTCAGTGGGTCCCATACAGCATCCGATGGCACTCTCTAACGTGAGCCATTCGATGCACACAAATCAACGGCCATCATTGCGGGGATTCATGTGCGCTGACCATTCGACTTTGTATCAACGGTTGTGGTTGTTCGGATGGCAAGCAAATTCAAAATTCAGATATTGGTACACTATATAGTAGTATAGATATTTTCCAAATATCGGACAATATTGCCCATGTCTTCTTCCAATCCCCATCTCTCAATTAGGCTCATCCATGGCTTCTGCCCTCAAGTTCGAGCAGCTGGCCACCATGATGCCCCCCTTTCCCACACCATTTAAGGAGCACTGTTGACCCATGCTACAAGGTCAAGGTTTACCACAAGGTAGAAACTTGCTAGCAAGGTTATTAAGGCGGTAAGGCGAGGCGATCCACCCCCCTCACAACTTGGTAAGGCGCGAGGCGAGGCGACGCCTTACACACATCCTAAGGCGGAGAAAACGGAACACTGGAAGTCTAAATCAGAACATTTCTAAAAAGTAGGACCTAATTGCAATTTCATAGAACTTTGAGGACTACAATTTAAAAATGCCAAACCCTTTTTAACAGCCGCACCCTCGATCTCTCATATCCCCACCCCATGCTCACTCGGGACTGTGCCGGCCGCCTCCTCCCCCTGACGCGTCGCCCAGGACGCCGCCTCCTCTCCGAGCGCCGAAGCCTCTCCTCCGACGCCTCCCCTCGAATCGGCTGCCGCCCCAGCCTAGATCCGGCCGCCCCGCGCCGTATCGGGGCTCCCCGCCACCGGATCCGGTCCTGCGTCGCTGCCCTCCATCCCGCCACCGGATCCATCTAGATCCGGTCGGCCGCCGCCATCTTCCCCTCAGGCCACCGCCGCCTCCCCCCCGCTAGGCCGCCGCCGCCCGGCGACTCCCTCCAAGCGTCGCCTAAGCGACGCCTTAATAACTATGCTTGCTAGCACCACCGAGATGCTTGTGGGTTGCCACAAGGTAGCCACTTGCTAGCACGCACCACCAAGATGCTTGTGGGTTGCCATGTGAGTTGTGAGGCTAGTTTTCATGATCATGCTGGTGAGGTTGATGGAGATCCACACAACACCGAGATGAGCTACCACAGACATATGCAAGGCCACCAAAAGCCTTTTTTTTTGCTGGAGCCTGCTCCTAAAACTTCTTTGCCCACCGTAGCCACCATCACAGGCAAAGAGAGGAAGAAGACAAGGGCGCTATGGTGGCTACCTTCCAGATCTGTGCCACCAATCTCGTCATCAGCCAGCCAACACTCCGACGAGCTCCGGTACCCCCACACACACACACACACACAGTTCGCCTTGGCTGAGCATGTCATTCCGGTGTGGTCACCAGCACCTTTGTCTTTGGCATGCTCCCTGGCCGCAGCTCACTCTGGTGAAGTCCCCAGCACCTCCATTGTTGCTGAGCTGCTCCCACACCAAGTTCATCTGCCTGCCCACTTCTACAGGCAACGCTCGCTGGAAACCAACAGTGATGAGGAAGGATGTTGATGGAGAATGTAGGGGCAATTTGGTGCACTATGGGCTAACCACATATAGCAATGGCATCTTCGTGAACATTTGGAATCTACAATGGCATTTTTAGGAGTTGTTACTTTGCAGTGGCATTTCTCTAAATTGGTCACTTCGGAGTGGCATATATCAAAGTTTCCCTTCATAAAACATGTAGTCATACTTTCTTGATTTTTACCACTAATATATACAAAAGTTGACAATGTGACAATAATATCATTAGATTTGTCATGAAAAGTAGTTCCATAATATAACATTTTTTTCTAACATATTACATTATTATTATAGAAATTGATTGTAAAATTAAATATTGGAGACCATGTCATGTCCAAAGCGTCATATCCTTATGAACAGAGGGAGTACGTACAGTTTAAAAATATAAGCGTAGGTATCTTACCTTACTGGACCTTTGGGGTCACGTAAAGGAACTTCAATACGGTCCAGAACTTCAAAAAGACATGGACCATCCCACCAACTACAAATGCTTTTATCCATCCTGGTCTTCATATTAGTTCCCAAAAGACCAGATATTGGTAAGAACTGGACGTCTGATAACAAAGCCAATGAAATAATAAGAAACAGTATTTGGTTGGCCATATCATCGCAGTACCTACATTAAGGTATGGTATCGAAACTTACATCATATTTTGACAGCTGGTTTCATGCTAAACTTTCTTGTTAAGTTCATGTTAAAATTTCTTACCAAGATAAAAACAAATACTACAAAGCACAAAGTAACACCTGTTAAAACAAAAGGAAATCCTAAGCCCTCACTGAGTTCATGAATAGTGTGGACCACAAGGTAGGTGTGAGCTTAGCACACAACAAAGTGATTAGATCGAGAGTCTCGACATTTACTTATTTTAACCATGAAGCAAAAGAGTCATCAATTGATAAACACATCGACATTAAAGGCACAATTTGCAAAAAAATGACTACTTCAGAACTCCACTGGAACATTCAGCTTTTAACATAAAAACCAATTGTCACATCAAACAAATGATTTAAGCTTGAAAATGAGTGTTTATGATAATCTAGACTTTTGAGGTAACCTCAAAAGTAGAATAATACCTTTCTTAACATTGTATCCTGAAGATTTCAGAAAAGGAACCATTTTTGCTTCAATTTCATCATACCTGAAAAAAATAATAAGATTGATGATTTTCCTCAAGCTATACTGCTATGATATTAAAATCTTTCAATTTGAAAACTATAATTAGCATACCTTTCTTTAGACCATTTTACAGTAGGTTCATCCATCTTATTGATGACAACTACCATCTTAGCAACGCCTAAAGTTTTAGCAAGCAGTACATGTTCACGTGTCTGTCCTCCTCTTTCATAGCCAGTTTCAAATTCACCTTTTCGAGCAGATATAACCTAAAACAAAAAGATACATGTTTACTACCAGAAAAATGTAAAAGCTAAATGTAAGTTCAGCAAACAATGCACTGAGCCCCTGATTACCAGAACACCAATGTCAGCTTGAGATGCACCACTTATCATGTTTGGGACATAACTTTTATGACCCTGCAAACTCAAATCATCCAAGTAAACAAATATTGCACAGGAAACAAGCATTTCAGCTCATCAACAACTGCAGGTAAACCAGTCACACACACAGAATCATCAGTAAAGAATTTTAATGTGTAAACGGAAGTGTCATGTGTGTGTCAAGTCATATGTTGGGCACAGTGGAAAGTACCAACTGTGATTAATAGTGAAATATATCCACATAACAAGTATGAGATCTACTAAGCATGAAGCAGAACAGTGTTGTCATAAAAAAAAGAGGGAATTAATTAGAGCGGTGATGAATCCCTTGACTATTCAAAGACAAATACAAGAATCTGTGCTAATGTATAAGTGTAAACAAGATAACTAGAAATTCAATTATTTCACTAGAAACAAATGCATTCAGCTGGAAAAGGAATAAATCGTAACATATTTTGTAATGGTAAACCGTTTTCACTTAGGCCTCAATTGTTATAAATGTTAAATCTTTTGTTTCCACAATTATGTTATGTAAAAGTTAAAGACTTAAATATTCGTCCAAAACATGGTGTCATGGCATGATTTTCTTGCATAAAGCCATAAATGCAATTGTAAACCCATTAAAAAAACAAGTACACCTGTCATGGGCAGCCCGACCAGGCAGACTTTTTCAGGCTTGGGCCCAAGTTTCCAGCCCACGCCCAGCCGAAAGACCGAAAAAGCCCAAAAACATAATCAATAATAGTTATTCAGAAAATAATTAAAGTAATATTTTTAAAAATATTTTAAAAAGGGACATCCTAATTGGAAAAATGAATTTTCGGTCTTGGCCTTGTTGGACCAGGCCAGGCCCGGCCTTTCAAGGCCAGTCTTTTGCAGGCCCAGCCCGAATCCATGCCTGGCCCTGGCCTTAAACAGATCTAATGACAAGTCAATCCTATTTAATAACAGTTTACGTTAAGTTTAAAATCATCTAGTAAAAATTATCCAAGAAAGAACCTAAAAACTAGAAAATGGTCTTAGAAGCAATCTATCCAGTGTGCAGGTTGATCACATAGTCATTAGTCATAATCAGCAAAATAGATTCCACAAGAACACAAACAGCTAAAATTATGTACACTTAAAACTAGAGTTTCAGTCACCAGATAAGCTCTTGTGGATTAGAACACAGTGTCATGCAAAATAATAAACAACCTAACAAGTATATGGATTTATATTAGTATCATATGTAACATAGCAAAAAAAATACCGGTGCATCTAAAATAGTGAATCTTGTATTTTCTGTCTCAAAGTGGGCTCTACCAACTTCAACAGTCTTCCCCTGAACACATAAAAAAATATAAATATAAATAATTATGACGAGTAAAAACCAGCCTAGCAAGACAAAGTCACCTGGAGAGAATATTATCAGCAAGCAGAATAAAATACTATTTGTTGTTAACTACAGTTTGGAGCATGCATCAGGCTAGAGCAAACTAAATAGATAAATCATAAAAACAAATTGTTTCTCAACAAATAAGGTGTTTCAACACCATGAGACAATTTTAACAGAGCTCAAACTTATTAATGATGAAGCAGCCAATAACAATCAATATGGAAGTGATACCTTAACTCGCTCTTCCTCATTTGTGTCCATAATGTAAGCCATGTACCTGCAAATATTTCAGATTATAAATTATAATATGTAGCAGTATAGTGAATTGAAAAGTCAAGTGTTCGCAACCCCCAAATAAATAAGACATGAGACACAGCCAGCATTCTTTTCTTGTTGGGCATGAGGCTTTTTAAATAACATATAAAAGATGCTCCAAATGAGCGTAGAAAAAGAAGAAAATGAATGTGTTTGTTTGCTACAGTGGGAAGGCATCTTATTCAAACATCTCAACATCACAAGAAATGTGCAACATGGAAAAATGCAACATTTAAAATGACAATTTTCTGTGGTTTAAGAGTTAAGACAATAGAAACCAATCAACAAACAATGCTGCACCTGTAGATAAAGGTCAAAACATGACTCCTTTAGGGCCTCTAATATATCAACGTGCAAGTGTTTCAATAGTTACTTTGTTTAGAGTTACCGCAATCTTAAGTTTTAAAGACAGGTAGAACAAAACCATAACCACAGATCCTAGATTAAGTTTACCATTAAGTGTAAGTTAGTTAACATCCTTCAGTTTCTCACAATTCTTATATTGGGAAAGAATATGGGCATGTTCTTTTTGGCTGCGGCTTATGGATTTTGGCTGAAATTTTTGAATTTTAACTGTTTACGACAGAGATTACGGAGAGAGAGATACTCGCTTGCGATTTTAGATGGTACAGATGTTGGGCTTTTAACATGTACTATAATTAACTTGTAGACTCCATCTTAAAAAAAATACTCCGTTTGAAAGTTAAGTACTGTTGCAAAAACCAAAAGCCGTTTTAAGAAACTGAAAAGAACAGGCCCTATGGCATAATCTACAGTGACCTACCAAACAAAAAAAAGCAAAAGCTCTTGTTGCATTTGACGCTTCCTGTAACAATAATATCCCTAAGGATGCTCGTCTTCTCTTTTCTAGCGTAAGGAATGCACTGTATATTAAACTCAAAATTTCCTTCTACTACCAGTCTCCTACAACTATGCAGTATTTCTCTGTTGGACTTATTTTTACCTTCCACTAACACTTATAGATATTCAAAGCATAGGCTACCTGCTAACAGCAGTTGTCACATCAGCTCTCTTCAACTGTAGGCGTCGTTGCTTTCTTTAAGTTTTACATGTTATTGTTCAAAGTGTAAATAGTTACATAGTACAAGTCATAGCAAGAATTAAATGATATAGCATTATTTTCAAGTTGATGCAAGAATTAACTGATGTAGGTTATGCTCAAACTTTCTTTCTTTTTGTTTCATATGGGAGATGAAACAAAGCCAACAAAGCATAAAAATAAGCTGTCAGACAAACCAAGTCGTTAGTTCGGAGAAAAAGAAGCTTGCAATACAACAGAACATATGAAAAAGAGCATCAGTTTAATATACTAGTATGAACAGTCGTATATCTCAAGTTTCAAGTTCAAAATGTGGTATGGGTTAACCTCAATCTTGCAAACAGCCAAATATTGCACAAGACTTATTTGCAATGCAGAGGAACTAGTACTCACCAACTTTCTCGGCTTTTATCCTTTGCTTCCTTTTCATATTTCTGGATGGTTCTGTCATCGACTTGACCACTCAAGAATAATATTTGCCCTCCAGCAGTTGATTTTCCAGCATCTGGACCCATGAAACAACGAAAATAAGATTTGAGTATATTCATTAACACTGTTACTACTTACTAGTGAAGAAAACTTACAGAACACCAGTACTATTCATTGAATATGGAAATATTAAGAACACAGCATATAAAAAATCAGAAGAAAAAATTAGCAGAAACAAAAATGCAGCAACAGGTCTAACATAGCAGAAGAAAAGACAGTCAAGAACAATAAGCTCGTGTATCAGATGACTAGTCCATAACCAACAAAATATGAAATTGGAACAAGATAAACATACTTTGGAGCTACAAGTTAGGTATTCTAAGCAGGCGTATCAACAATAATATTGGCATCAAATAGTCAAGGCGAGCATACATGATATATCCATTGTCTAAATTAAAAGTACTACTTTGTTTGCTTAGATAGATCTGCTAATTTGGTTAATACTTCCTTGAGCAGAGCAGATTATAACCAGCTGAGAGCAACCATCTGCTAAGCATCATCTATTAAGGGTGAGTTCTTTCCGACTACGAGTGTTAGCTTTTGGCTCTAGCGCGAGCGCTTTGTACGAATGAACCGAATGTCAATAAGCTAATATAAGACACTTCAAAAAGGATGTTCCAATAAACCACCTCAAAAATTCGGCTTATAGCTTTTGACTGCGACTTATGACTTTTAAGCTGTTCGTGAAAGAAACTACGGAGGAACAGAAAAATGAACTCACCACAATGTGTATTACAATCAACTTGTAGACCCTGTTAGATATGTATTATATAGCTATGTATTTACCCTGTTATGTGAGGGGTTTTCTGCATTTATGACATACATGTACGTGTATATATATTGGCCTCATGATGAAAACAAGTGCTATTTATAACATAGTATCAGAGCGAACCTAGGGTTTGCTTTCATTAGCCGCTGGTTTGTATTTCAACCATCGCCTGACTTTTCTATCGCGCTCGTCACCCGCCTCTCCTTCCGTCGAGCTCATCACCCACCTCTTCTCTAGTCACTCTTCTTCACCGCCGCCGTCAGAGTTCGCCGATGGTCGTTGCCGCGGCCCCTTCGCCGTCTGGAGTCGGCTTCACCGCCGCCGTCAGAGTTCGCCGATGGTCGTTGCCGCGGCCCCTTCGCCGTCTGGAGTCGAGCCGCCTGCCGCAGCCTCCTTTTGATCTACCAACGAGTCCGTTGTTCTTTCGCCGCCGCCTTTCGATCTACATGCCGCCGAAGTCATCGCCACGGTTGATCTTGTGAGGTTGCAGCTCGTCCGCTGCCGCTTTCTGATCTATAGGCCCTCATGCTGTCGCTACTCTTCTGCCACCACCTTCTGATCTACAAGCCACCGGAGTCTTCTTCACTGGTGTCCGGCCGTCTCGCCGGTATTTGGCTGTCGCCGCTCGCCGCCCGGTGGCCAATGCTACTTGTCACCCGGTCGCATCGGCTGGTGTCCGGCCGCCTTGCCGGTAGTCGACCGCCGCTGCTCGTCACCCAGTCACGTCGGCCGGTGTCCGGCCGCCTCACCGGTAGTTGGCCGCCGCCACTTGGTTGGCCCAGACGTGAACCACTCCGCTATGTTGCACCTTATGTTTTGGGTGTGAGTTCCATGGCCAAGCGGTTGTTTTTTGTTGACCAGCCAACCAAACAAAAAAAAGGAAAAAAAAAGTAGAAAATAGAAAGAAAAATGTTTTGTTGACCGCTCCGCACATACACCTCCACATGCGTGGTTAGCACCTTTGGGAGTTTCTTACTGGCGAGTTGCCTTATCTGTCTCGCCCTACTTCACCTGCTGAGCCTATCCTCCCGAAGGATGCTTCCGAAAACTCTCGTACAAAGCCATCTAAGGCTTTTGAGGATGCCATAGACTTTTCAAACTCAATATGCTGCTTACAATATATGGATCGATGAGGATGCTCATGCTTCTGCCATTCTAGTTGCTAGCATGGAGGTGCATCTCACTGGTGATGTTGGTTTGGCTTCCGTAGGCGATGTAGGCACATATGCGCAACCGCTACAGTTATCTGGTGATTCCTTGTACCTTACTGTTGTGCGTTAGTAGTCGCTGCAGTAGCGAGATCCCGGTGTAGATGAGTTCTATGCACAGCTGTCTACGGTGTGGCGTCAGATTGACTCTTTGGGGCCAAATGTTTGCCGCACCTGTCAGTGATGTCAGTGCCAACAGTCTCTTCGCCGCATTTACGACTTTTTGACATGGCTCTGGTCTGAGTTTAAACAAACTCATGCTTAGTTGCAAGCTCGGCACCCTCATGTGACTCTATTGGAGGCTCTTGCAGCTGTTCGTACTGAGATTCGCCTTCGTGATGCAGGTTTGCTGTCGTCATCGTCGTTTCTTTCAGTTTTGGCTGCTCCCCCAGCTACTTCTTCACTTGTTGCGCCTTCACTAGTGGCAGCTGCTGTTGGTAGGGGACTCCACTGCACCTATTGCAACAAAAGATGGACACGTGGAGCAATTTTGCTACATAAAAAAAGGATTTTCGTCGTAGTGCTCATCCTCCGAGGGGCACTAGAGGTCCCTCTTAGCGGAGTCCTCGTGGCTCTGACACTCAGCAGTTTCTCACATTGTTAGGTCACATGGTTGCTTCTACATCGTCTAGTTCTGCTGCTAAGTCTTTCGGAGAGATGCCACCTTCTACTTCTTCCTCAGGTATCACCTTGGATTCTTGATTTTGGTGCTTCCTTTCACATGACATCTGATTCCACTTGTCTTTCATTAGTCCTTTAGCTGCTCCTATCACTGTTCAAACAGTAGATAGTACCTCTTTGTCACAAAATGAGTCACTCTTTTCGAATTCATCATTTCATGTTCATGTTGTTTCTCATATTCCAAAACTAACCATGCAGCTCATATCTGCCGGCCAGCTCACTGATCATAGTTGTCGTGTTATTCTCGATTCTGATTCTTGTTGTGTTCAAGATCGCCGCACAGGGACTCTGGTTAGTACTGGCCCTCACCACCACGAGTCATGACAGCTTTGGGAGCTTGACCGACTTCATCTTCCTTCCGCTACCCCTGTCGGTCATGTCGCCTCCACCACTGCCTCCTCATCTACTGTAGCTTCCACCGCATTTTTTGCTCAGTGGCATCATCGTTTAAGACATCTTTGTGGGTCATGTATGTCTTTATTACTTTGTCACAGTCTTTAAGGGTCTATCTGGTGATGCTTCTCTCAATTGTTTGGGTTGTAAGCTTAGCAAACAGCTTCAACTTTCCTATCTTTCTAATGAGTCAGTGATGATGCGGATACGCACGTGTCTTGTACTTTTCAGTTAAATATATTATTCAACTGGAAGGAACTATTGAGCCGTATGAAACATTGTCAGGTGAACTCATTTCAAATAAAATATTATGTTATTATTCATAAGAATGAAATACTACCTCATGTTATCAAATGGTACATTCTTAGGTTTCTCAATGGCAAAGGAATGGAGAGACAAAAGGAAGAAGATAACGACATTAGGTGCCAAAGACATGAAGGAAGAAAGCCCATACAGTGGGAGAGCAAAAGGGAGAAGCCCAAGGACTTAAACTACAAGTTTTGGAAAAGATTATTCAGCCAAATTCGTACCTCCCACAAGCCCAATTGGATTCAAACTCGGATTCAACTCAGAATTCAATTCGGACTCGGTTTGGGACAGCTGACAGACGATCACTAAAAGATCATAACTTTCACAAACGGAGTCCGATTCAGGAGTTCTTGTACTCGTTGGAAAGATAATTTCAAGGGCTACGCAATGGATCTAGCCCCAGCATCAAATTCGTCTCGGATCAAAAGTTATGATCGAAACAATATGACGGCTGTAAAATCTAGTTTCCTTTTTGAGAGAGTTCGTATCTAAAACCATATAGGGTTGAGTTGTACTAGATTTGTGGACTCTATGGACGTCCCAAGGTCCTATATAAGCCATGTATTGGCAGCCTAAGGGCTGGGACCACCTTTGAGAATAATCAATCTATTGAACTTTGTTCGAGTTTATCATTATTCTTTGAAATTCGTGAGGAATTAGGAGTGTTCTTCAATCAAGATCGTTCAGCCTTTCCGCTGGGAATTGGGTGCACAATAGATCTTCGCTTGGTGGTCGGCGAAATCGACGCGAGTGTGTTTTGGCGGATTAAAGAGTGTTCGTCCCTTGCATTGGCATTGGAGGATAGCTATGATTCATCAAGACCCCCGCGAGTATCCAATCCTACGTCGAGAAGATCGGGCGACCCCGTATCATCTGGTATCAGAGCGCGGTTTACTCGATAGGATCTTATCCCTTTACTTTTAAATTGATTTATTTCTGTCCTATAGTCCAATAAACCGAAAATTGCAACAAAAAAATCCAAACCCTAGTTTCGCATCTGTTATTTTCGTGAGTTTTATTAAGTTTTGATCCGTTAGAAATTTTGTTTACGTGCTGATCTTAGTGTCCTTTTGCGTTGCTTAATCGTTGTTATTTTGAACCCTTGAAAATCCGCTAGTTGATCTTTCAATTAGCATCCAAAAAAAGTAGATTCAATTTACTTTTTGAAATCTTGTTCTTCTTTGTCCACATAAGATCTTTGTGCATCTTGAAAGAATATCACATCCGAATATATCCGGGTTTCCTTTTTCTTGATTGATTTGGCCACAAGAATCTTAGTTGCACATATTCGATCTTCACTTAAATCCTTTGAACCTTGAGACTAGTCTTTGATAATTGCTTTAGAAATTTGTTCTAGAATTATCTACACATTCTTTGAACAACTTTGGACTTGCGTAGAATCTACGAAAAATTAAACCTAGTTCGGCCTTGAGCATAAAAAAAAAGAGCAAAAAAAAAAGAGAGAGAAGGCAGCCGATTGAAAAAAAAAACCACGGCTTGAGCAAAAAAAAACAAAGAAAGAAAGAAAGAAAAGAAAACATTGGCCGAATTTGGGTAAGTTAATCTTAGTCCATAAATTCAGATTGTGTATTTAATTTCTTTGGACAATCTTGTGCCCTCAAATTCATATTATTGCAATTGGCTAGCGTCTCTCCTAGTACTTGGTGCAAAACGAGCTAATATTCCCGATTGTTTCCTTTAGCTCATTCCTTTTGTTTGCATTGAGTCACATTGATCATTGTGTGTGCGTTCATATACTTCACTTATATCATTTGGATCGGCACATAGGCAATACTTTCTAGCTTGGATTATTACTTAATTTTACAATATCGTGAAATTCAGATTGTGTAGGATAAATACTTCCTAACCAAACTCCACTAAATATCCTTTGCCGTGTAATTGTGAGTCACTTTTAAATCCACTTGATCATCACTTGCTATTGTACCCACCACCAAGTGTAAGTTTCTTTTCGGCCTCAATTCACTTTGGAAAGGTAAGAACTTTACTTGGTGAGGAAAAAGTGAGATAGAGTGAACTCCACATATCGAATATATGTTGTGGTATTTGTGCGTTCTTTGTACCACTAATCATGACAGGTGGATACGATAATATGGAAGAGAAGCATACCCCGGTGGATCGTTTTCAATTCCACACTTTGAGGGGAACTTTGCGCAATGAGTTCACCACTACTTCTTCCACCTTGAAAGCGCAACTCAATACCAAGATGAACAATTTCGCACAAGATATGCGCATTGAATTCAATCATCAAATGAAAGTGTTACGCTCGAACATCGTGAATGATGTTATACGGGCACTTCATCCACAACAAGTCGAAGATAGCTTTAATTCTTTCTATGGCAGTGAAGATCCAGAGGAGTATCTTGAGTGGGAATGGCGAATAGAGAAAATATTCAGATTTCAAAAGCTTCCCAAAGACCAAGAGGTGATGTGTGCCACTAGATAATTTGAAGATTATGCTTATAGTTGGTGGCATCAACAATCTGGAAACGAATTCATTAAATCTTGGTCAGATTTGAAGGCACTGATGAGGAGAGAATTTGTGCCACCCTATTATGCACAGGGATTGCTTCGCTATTTGGAGAGTATCACACAAGGGAGTAATACAGTGCAAGAATATTATTTTGAGCTACAAGATGCATTACGTCGAGCGGTGTCATTAGTGAACTACAAAAGAAGACATACTTCAAAAGAGGATTGAATTCTAAGATTGCCGCTACACTTCAACATAAATATTTTGGTAGTGTGCAAGATCTTGTGAATTGTGCTATTCAAGAGGAGAAGAGACTTATGGAGAGACGTACACCACGCTTTCTCTCCGATCCATACTTCAATTCTCTTGCCTCTACTAGTGTGACACATGAGAAGATGACCGAGCATGAGACTTTCCCTTCGGTCAAGGAGATATATAGTATTCCAAAACTACATATAGCTCCTAAGATACACAACCTATGTGAGGATGAGAGCCACATATCCAAATTGAGTGAGAGTGATAAAAAGACTGAGCTGTGTGATTCCACCATATGTGAGGTTAAGAGCATCCAAATTGAGAGTGTGAGAGAGACATCAAAAGAAAAGAGAGAAGTAGAAGATAGACAAAGTGAGGATGCATCTGAAACTAACACATTAATTTCTACTTCTAGTGTTGTTTCTCACATTGTGCAGGTTGACATTAAGGATGAAGAATTGAACACTCAACAACCGGCACCTTTGAAGCCAAATGAGGAGATAACCACGGGAAATGATAAAGTGTTTGCTGCCCCGAGGGTACATCGTAACAATTTTAAACCCCCAGCACCTACATCATCTGAGAAGGAAGATAAAGGTAACAATAATGGTGCTGAATTTAGTTATGTAAAGGTGAGTAATTTTGAGAGCTCATATGATCAACTGAAAACTCCATGTTCTGAAATTTCTTTCCTCAATTTACATAATGTGGAATTGATTACTCATAAGGAAGTTCTTACTAGAATATCTCCTAATGTTTCTTTGTGCTATATCATGTTTGATGATCCTAGAGAGCTATCTAGTGTGATTTATAATGTTGCTCAAATTTCAAGTTCAAAATCACTAGTTAGTACCTATGCCTACACATATAAGTTCAATTTGATTGGAGATTATGGTATAGATAACAAATTTTATATTCACAGAATTTGCATTACATGTGATAAGCTTAGAGAATTGAAATCGCATATTATGGATAAACAATCTTTTATGCTATGTTATGATCACAATGAGATTAATTTCAACAATTGCACGTACTGTTTAGAAAGATTTCATAAGTCTACTTGTTTGATGTTTAATGTACAATCATGTAAAAATAATCAGAGTAGCGCAGTTGAAGCATGGAAGCCGATAAAAATTCTCTCCCATATCTAAACAACTAAATCTGATTTTGCCTCTTAATGATCTGTCTATGTCCTTAGAAAAGTCGAGAACGACTTTCTTTTATGGGAGGGAGAATGCTGTGAAAAATAATATTGAAATGTATACATATTTTGGTCATAACTATATTGATCAGTTTATGCAAAATAATGAGAATGTCACAACAATTGACACTTACATATACCATGCATATGTGTTGTTCTTTTTGTTTATAACACATTCTGAAATTCATGATGAGATAATCCAAAAAAGTGTTGACGACAAATATATATACCATGCGTACACGTTGTATTCTTTGTTTAGTACAATTTCAGGCTATCAAAAGCCGAGGACGGCTTTTTTTGAAGAAGGGAGGATGATGCGGATACGCACGTGTCTTGTACTTTTCGCTTAAATATATTATTCAACTGGAAGGAACTATTGAGTCAGTATGAAACATTGTCGTGAACTCATTTCAAATAAAATATTATGTTATTATTCATAAGAATGAAATACTACCTCATGTTATCAAATGGTACATTCTTAGGTTTCTCAATGGCAAAGGAATGGAGAGACAAAGGAAGAAGATAACGACATTAGGTGCCAAAGACATGAAGGAAGAAAGCCCATACAATGGGAGAGCAAAGGAGAAGCCCAAGGACTTAAACTACAAATTTTGGAAAAGATTATTCACCAAATTGTACCTCCCACAAGCCCAATTGGATTCAAACTCGGATTCAACTCGAAATTCAATTCGGACTCGGTTTGGGACAGCTGACAGCAATCACTAAAAGATCATAACTTTCACAAACGAGTCCGATTCAGAGTTCTTGTACTCGTTGGAAAGATAATTTCAAGGGCTACGCAATGGATCTAGCCCCAGCATCAAATTCGTCTCGGATCAAAAGTTATGATCGAAGCAATATGACGGCTGTAAAATCTAGTTTCCTTTTTGAGAGAGTTCGTATCTAAAACCATATAGGGTTGAGTTGTACTAGGTTTGTGGACTCTATGGACGTCCCAAGGTCCTATATAAGCCATGTATTGGCAGCCTAAGGGCTGGGACCACCTTTGAGAATAATCAATCTATTGAACTTTGTTCGAGTTTATCATTGTTGCTGAAATTCCGTGAGGGAATTAGGAGTGTTCTTCAATCAAGATCGTTCAGCCTTTCCGCTGGGAATTGGGTGCACGATAGATCTTCACTTGGTGGTCGGCGAAATCGACGCGAGTGTATTTTGGCGGATTAAAGAGTGTTCGTCCCTTGCATTGGCATTGGAGGATAGCTACGATTCATCAAGACCCCCGCGAGTATCCAATCCTACGTCGAGAAGATCGGGCGACCCCGTATCACAGTGTCTCAGCGTCCTTTTGATCTTGTTTATTCTGATGTATGGGGACCAGCTCCTTTCGTTTTGAAAGGTCATCGATATTATATAATTTTTATTGATGATTTTCTTGGCATACGTGGATATACTTTATGTCATCTCATAGTGAAGTTCTATCCATCTACAAGACTTTTAACACCATGATTCGTACTCACTTTGACTCCTATTTGTGTTTTTCGCGCTGGAGAGAACTTATCGGGAGTTCTTCGTGGTTTTCTTGCTGAGCAGGGCACTCTCTTAGTTTTCTTGTCCAAGTGCTCATACTCAAAATGGTGTGGCTAAACGTAAGCATCGTCATCTTCTTGAGACAGCTCGTGCCCTCATACTTCTGCTGTTCCACCACACTTCTGGGCCAAGAGTGTTTCTACTGCCACTTTTCCGATCAACATTCAGTCCTCCTCTGCTCTTCAGGAGGGATCCCAGTTGAGCGTCTCTGTGGCAAGACTCCTGATTATTCCAGTCTTCGCCTCTTTGGGTGTGCTATATTCTTCTTATACCTCGTGAGCTCACCAAGCTGACCGCTCAATCTGTTGAGTGTGTTTTTCTAGACTATAGTGCTAAGCACAAGAGATATCGTTGTTGATATCCTGTTGGCCGACAAAAGCAGATTTCTCGGGATGTTACTTTTTATAAGTCTCGTTCTTTCTATCCTCGCTGTCTCCTTCCTTCACTTCAGTATCTTTTGTTGAGCCGCTTTCTTTCCTAACTTTTCCTTCCACCCCCATAGTCACCACTCCACCACAGCCTTTGATCTCTCCGGTGCCTTCTTCCCAATCGACACCTTCACCACCAGCACCCTCTCAAGGTTACTTCTGACCTTGTTCCTTCTAATCCTCTATACTATACTCGTCCGCGAGTTCAGGATTCTTCTGATGTGCCCTCTCCTTCTGATGGGCCATCCTCTTCGGCCTCTCCTCGCTATGCTCTTTGCGATAGCCAGTCTATTCGGCCTCCTGAGCATTTTGATTTTAATGTTGCTGCTATTGCCAAACCAACTTCTTACCATATGTTGTTGTTCATCAGGAGTGGCAGCATACGATGGCAAAGGAGATTGCTGCTCTTAAGCATACTAGCATGTAGGATCTTGTTCCTCTCCCTGCGCGTCACTCCTATCACATGCAAAAGGGTCTATAAGGTTAAGACTCGCCGTAATGGTTCTCTTGAGCGCTACAAGGCTCGTCTTGTAGCACGTGATTTTCAGCAAGAGTATGGTCATGACTACGATGAAATTTTTGCTCGTCGCTCACATGACCACCGTTCGCACTCTTTTTGTTGTAGTCACTGTTCGACAGTGCCCTATCTCTCAGTTGGACATCAAGAATGCCTTTCTCAATGGTGTTTTGCGTGAAGTCTACATGCATCCGCCCCCTGGGCATTCTGTTCCTAAGGGTATGGTTTGTCTTCGCTGATCTCTCTATGGTATCAAACAAACTCCTCGTGCCTAGTTTGATCGCTTCTCTTCTATTGTCACTACAGCTGGTTTCTCTGCCAGTGCTCATGATCCTACTCTTTTTATTCGCACTTCGTCTTGTGGTCGAACACTTCTCCTTTTGTATGTTGACGATATGATCATTACTGGAGATGATTCTCAATACATCAATTTTGTCAAGGAGCGTCTTCATGAGCAATTTCTCATATCTGATCTGGATCATCTTCGCTACTTTATTAGGATTGAGGTTATTTCTACTCCTGAGAGTTTCTACCTGTTCCAAGAAAAGTATATCCATGATCTTTTTTATTGCCTCTGATCAGCGCACAGCTGAGACTCCCATGGAGTTTAATATTCATCTTCGTCCACTGATGGTGAGCCTCTTATTGATCCTACTCGCTATCACCTTATTGGGAATCTTGTTTATCTTGGTGTCACTCGTCCTGACATTTCATGCTCTGTGCATATCTTGAGTCAGTTTGTTTTTGCTCCCACTTAGCTCCACTATAGTTATCTTCACGTTCTACGATACTTTTATGGAATTATCTCTCATCTGTTTTTCCCTCGCTCCAACTCTTTATAGCTCCAGACATATTCTGATACCACCTGGGTTAGTGATCCCTTTGATCGCCGATCTCTTTCCGCTTATTGTGTTTTTCTTAGTGGTTCTCTCATTGCATGAAAGACTAAGAGCAGACAGCAGTTTCTCGTTCGAGTGCTGAGGTTGAGTTGCGAGCTATAGCTTTATTGACTGCATAGGTCACTTTGCTATGGTGGTTAGGATTTTGGTGTTTCTGTTTCTGTACTGACTCCTCTTTTGTCTAACAGTACAAATGCTATTTGCATTGCTAAAGATCCAGTGAAGCATGAGCTTACAAAATATATTGGTATTGATGCTTCCTACATGCAGACACAGATGCAGGACCAGATTGTTGCTCCTCAGTATATACCTTCAGAGCTTCAGTATGTGTTAGATATGTATTATATAACTGTGTATTTATCCTGTTGTGTGAGGTTTCCTGCATATATGCCATACCTATGTGTGTGTGTATATATATTGGCCCATTGGCCTCATAATGAATCCAAACGCTATTCATAACAAATCCTACCTGAAAGGCACTCCATTTAAAAGCTAGTTACAGTTAAAAAAAGCTAAAAAGCAGCTTTCAGAAGCTGAAAAGAACAGGCCCTAAGTTGAAAAGAAGGGGGGATGAAAAGAACTTGTGCTAGTCAAAGAGGTTGTACAAAGCGTTTTTTGGAAATCTAATGGTGCCATAAAAAACATAACATTTAGACACACTTAGAAAAGATTCTACCAGGGAGATGAAGTAGGTTGTGCAAGGAGTAAGGGCTTGTTCATATTGGCTTCTGCTCGGAGAAGCCAGATGCCAATATGAACACACAACTTCTCGAAGTGGCTTTTCCACTCCTCTCGCTCCTGTCTCACTCCAAAGGTAAGGCAAGGGGTAACGGGTAAATCATGCACTCACTTCTGTCTTGCGCATGCATCTCTCCATCACTTTCCCTACCGCTCACGCCTTTCTTCTAAAAGCTGTTTCTTTCAGCCACTACTATTTATTTTCAACTAGAAGCAATCCGCTGCAGCCAAAAACCATCAGCTACAGCTACTATGAACAGACCCTAAGTAGAATACTGCCACACAAAAAGAACAAAAGCTTCATTTTAGCAAATACATGTTACAAAAACCTCAGGACAATTAACTAATGAAGAGGACCGCTGGCAGTGAACACTATGATGTTGACAAAACAACTGCAAACAAAAGAACTGATAGAAACCCAAATAAAAAATTCAAATGTGAAACTCCAGCAAAAAAGAATTGATCTAGCACACAAAAGCTTGTCAAAACTTTCCACAGACAATTAGACGGATTTAAACATGCTTCCCCATAAACAATGATTAAGGATCTGATTATTATCAAACAAGATGGCAACAATAAAAAATGTAATTCATCAAAATATAGTTAATTAGTTAGGGGTATAGCTATGGTACAAACAAATTTTAACTAAAAAAGTTTTTCAAGTTTCGTCCCCTTCCACATTTTCCCACCTCTCCCCACTCCCCACTTCTATTGGGTAGTGATGGTGGAAAAGTGCTTATAAAGTCAATTAAAAAATAAAACTTGTGTAATGGTCATCTTGTAATTATCTCAAGCCTGTTCGTATTGGCTTCTACTTAGAAAAGCCAATATGAATATCCGACTTCTCGAAACGGCTTCTCTAATTCTTTCACTGCCGTCTCGCTCCAAGGAGAAAGCAGAGGATCACGGGTGCATCACACACCACACTCTTCTCGCTCGTATCACGCGCACGCATCTCTCCGTATTTTCCCCACCGTCGGCACCCTCCTTTTAAAGTCACTTCTTGCAGCCACTACTATTCATTTTCAATCAAAAGAAATCAGCAAAAGTCAATACGAACACGCCTCAGTCAATTTAAAAAAATTGCATCATGTATTTTGGTCTTTTGGCCTGTAAAAGAATGTTCCTCCACATCTCGTGCATGTTAAAGAAATGTTTTTGGATTTAAGCATATTAACACAACATCCTTATTCCAAAGGCATTTAAGGATGGTTGCATTAAACCAGGAACTTGCCTATTGGTACACAATTGCCGTAACTCACAAAGATCTAGGCCCTGTTTGGAACACAGAAAATTTTCCAGTTCCTGTGGGAATTGAGCAGTTTCTATGAAATTTCTGCATTCCAAACTTGCCCTACAATGCCAACATGTAAAATATGTCTTCCGATCTACATTAAAGCATGAATACCGGATAAAGTAGTCCCCATTCTAAACATCATAGTTACATCGAATCACGACCCTCACAAGAAGAGCATAAATTCTTATCAACTCCAAGACAAGGATTCTCATCACGTTTTATACCGCAAATCATACCATGTCAGACACTCAACAAAGGACACAAGAAAAAAATCAGTTAAGAAATTTTTCTATGCACATATCTGGCTAAGACAGACAAAAGGCTGAAAGAAAGCAGACAGTAAGAAAACAGAACTTACCAACATGGCCAATGAAAACCACATTCAAATGCCGCTTTGTATCCTCTTCCTCCTCTACTACCTCTTGAGCATCCTCATGTGCAGCAACTAGATCCATGCAAAAGTTAGGGTTGCACAAGGGTCTATAGTACTGACATAAAAAAATTTACAGGCGCAACGAGCATTAACAATGATTTTGGAGCTGTCACACAGATAAAAGGCCCGTCAGAGAAACTAAAAGGTCTAGGTGCCTAAATTTTTTGTTGCAACAGCATAAAGCAATAGTTCATGACATCCAATAGAAATAAATACACAAAAATTAAATTCAAGAAACCATCTGGATCATCGGCCTCTCCGGAAAGTTGCATTCGTGCTATATGGAAAAAGAGAGAATAAATTCTTTCACTCAGTTAACTTAGTATCATCTTTTAAATGAAGTATGTTATCTAAATTAATAATAGTGTGATGGGAATTGCATCTTAAAATTACTTCCAACCGGTAGTTAAAAAGCCTAACTGTTAAATGTAGAAAAGCAATTTGCCATTTGCCAAAAATTACAAGAAATGAGGGCACAAAATTAACAAAGGTTATAACTTTCTATTCGAGTTCTTGATAACTATAATTGCAGTAACAACCTGAACAAGGGTTTCGTACATACCATTTGTCTTCAACTCCAAGGACTGAAGAGATGACTGAATTTCTTTGACACCTGAAAGTACATAATTCAAATCACAGGTTAGCACATAGTGATTAAGAACTTCAGACCACAACTGTGCGACATAATTATGATATTAACACAGAGGACATCACTAGCCAAGGTACAAAATTTATTTAGGAGGTGAGAAGAGTTTTGAGGTTTCCCTAATACAGTAAAAAGGAGAATCGCAGGCTAATAAAATTCAGAGCGAAGTCTCAAAAAGATACAGGAAATATCGTAACCAAAAAAATAATATGTTTTCTCCAGCCACTACTTGAATTCAGCATTAAGAAAAAATATTTCCAACGTGCACTTAAAAATATCATCTTCCATTTTTCAAAAAAGAGAACTTTAGACACAAAAATTCCAAAGAAAATCATAGAGAGACTTTGCATCATTAGATCAAGTCACAAAGAGACGCAGTTATCTCTCAAGAGCAATAACCCAAAATCACAGGGATGTCATTATGTTGGCTAGTAACACTTACAAAACTACATAGGATGTAACATTCTTTTCTGTCAATGGGAAAGGGAGTTGATCTTGCAAACCCAAGCTAGAGTGAGAAGATATTCAATATGATCAATTGGTCACAATGTTCGGTTCATTGAAACGAGCACAAAAGTTTAACCAGGTTGTTCATCAGACATTTGGTTGACGAACTAGAACCACCCAAAGTTTGGAAAACCTTAGTGGTATAACTCTGTTATCATAGTTATTAAGGCGAGACGAGGCGACCCACCCCCCTCACAACTTTTAAGCGGTAAGGCGCGAGGCGAGGCGACGCCTTACACGCATCTTAAGGCGAAGAAAACGGAACTCTGGAAGTCTAAATCAAAGTCTAAATCAGAAGATTTCTAACAAGAAGGACTTAATTGCAATTTTAAAGAACTCTGAGGACTAGATTGTAAAATATCCTATCCTTTAAAAGACCCCCAACCCTAATCGACCGATCGACCTCGAGTCACTCGGGCGATCTCCCCGAGCGCCACCGGCCGCCTCCTCCCCCAAGCGCCGCCTCCTCTCCGAGCGCCGCCGCGTCTCCTCCGGATCGGCCGCCACCTCCTCCACCCCGGCTCGGCCGCGCGCCTCCTCCACCCGGCCGACCGCGCCTCCCTCCAGACGGCCGCCTTCCATCCCGGCCGGCCGCGCCCCAACCCAGATCCGGCCTCGCGCCGGATCCGACCTGCGCCGCTTCTCCACCCAGACGACGCCGGATCCGACCTCCCGCGCGGATCGATCCCCGCCCACCGCCGCTTCCACCCGGACGACGCCGCCGCGCCGCTTCCACTCGGACGACGCGGATCCGGCCTCCGCGCGGATCCGGCCTCGCGCGCCGCGCCTCCGCCCCGAGCGCCTTGGGCACGACGGCAAGCGGGGTGACGCTGCCCCTCGGCCGCCTTACCGCTTAGGCAACGCTTAAGCGTCGCCTAAGCGACGCCTTAATAACCATGTCTGTTATGCATTGTTTCTTTATGGAGACAATCATGGGTTAATGCACAGCTAATGTAATGCTGATATCATCATAGGGCCACGTGCTCCTAGATCAGGCAAGAATGAATAGGAGGGGAGCAAAAGGTCCCAAGCAAGCCTGTAATGTTTGGATTTTTAAAGGGGTCAGGCCTGATTGCGTACAGAAGCACCAAGCAGTATTAGTGCCATGTGGGAACAAGACGGAACCAACAAACAGAGACCCTAGTTTCCTTGTGGGAACACAGCAAAAAGAAACTTAAGCAAAGATTGTGCTGTCCAAGCTTGGAATTGTTCTGTAAAAGGAAACATGGATTTAGTGGAGACATCAGATTGGAGATCAAGTTGGACTAGCGCAGTAGCTATTTTGTCCATATTTGTTGGCAGCTATAGAGAGATCCTACAGCTACAAGAAAATCAGAGAGTTTAGATAAGTTCAAACTTCAAAGCGGTGTGCACACACAACTTGGAACCAAGAAAAACTTGTTTGTTCCTAATTTTTCAAGCATGCCAGTTTGCAAGTGCAGATCGTGCAGCTCTATATGAATGTTTCTATACGTTTTCAGTTCTGTTTTAGTAGTTTTTGCCCTCTAATTTTCTACTAGCAGTTCTGTAACAAAGTTCTATAAATGCATGGCCATAAGCCCATAATGTTGCACAAAATTATCTTTCAACGAAAAGCTAACATGCAAAGGAATTCAGAACCATATTTGTCGCAACTGCCCTTATTTGCGTTCAAGGAAAGTCTCACTTTTAACAGGCTATCTATTTACGCACGCCATTAAATATGCATGTCCTACTTGGACACTGAACAAGCACATGACAACTAAACAACAGCCAATTTAAGCTTTTTCAGGGCCAGCACATGGAATAACCAACTGACAAAACGAACAGAAGCACAACCAGCTACATAACACTACCCCTTGGCCCTTGTACCTTAGCAACTAACGGATGGGCATCATATAACTGACACGGGCTCGAAACCACATAATAATACATATATTGATATATATGATGCCTAGACATCACATACTCGAATACAAATGGGTGTCTAGCCAGAGGGGCTAGATCTAGTAAGTCAATTTTGCCGTCTTGTACTTCTATACCCCAATTGAACAAGCAGGAATCACCACTATCTAATCATCATCACCCTGCTCACCCCTTTTTCCGCAGCGGCAAGCCGCACAACCGCTGCTAACCCTCCTAAGCCTAGACGAAGACGCAATCAAGGGCGCCAGCACGACAGATCGGCGTGGAACGAGCTCAGATCTAAGCACGGCAACCAAGGAACAGAACAGCAGGTGCGCGAGAGAGAGAGAGAGAGAGAGGGAGGGGGGACCTTCCGCCGGGGGCGCAGGAGGAGCAGCATCCACAGCCTCGCTCCCCTTCGCGGGGGCGCCAGAATGGTGGGAATCCACGGCCATCGGCTCGGCATCGTCGCGCGCCCAGTCGTCGACGGCGGCGTCATCCTGGGCAGCGGGCGGCGGGACGTGCGAGGAGGCCCGCGGCACCTCGGCGTGCGCGTCGTGCTCCATCCCGCGGGCGAGGCGAGGCAAGCACGAGCCGGAGGAGGTGGTGGAGATGCAACGCTCGGTGCCGGCGTCTAGGGTTTTTGCGTGGCGGATTTGGACTTCCCGGTGAAGTGAGTGGGCGATGGTTGGACGGCTGATGACTGATGAGTAGCCGCAAGAGCTTCCTTGCTCTAGACGCTGTCCACGCCTGTTCCGCTTGGGCCTGAGTGGACCAATAGGACAGCCTACGGCCCCGTCCAAAACTCCGCTGTTCATTTGGTTGCTGCGGCTGAGGACTTACAACTCTATCACAAGTGCTAATATGAATAAATTAAATAACGTTAAATTATAAAATATTTTAAAAAAAACTATTCTGATAAGTCACTTCAAAAAGATAACAAAAAAACTATCCTATTTATATTCAGAAGAAGCTATAAACCATAAGCTAAAAAGAATGGAGCTTTTAGCTTCTCTGAATATCGAAATAAACGGAACAGCTTGTTACAGCGGATTCTTTAAATGGTTTCCTGAGTTCAAAACTGCGTGCGTCGTCTACGCTGACGTCTCTGCCATACGTATCGTTTCAAAAAATACAGACAAAAGCTATCAGACGCAGTCTAAAAGAACATAGCCTTTATCTTCTAGTTTTTAGAAGTCGAAAGCCATTTTGAATGCGTTGACTTCTTAACGTGATTTTTTCTCCTTTTTTTTTTCTTTGCATTGTATACGGAGAAAAAATATTTTTTATTTTCCTTTTTCCTTTTATTTTTTGAATTAAATGTCTCAGCTAAAAATTAATGACCACTACAGTGTCTATATCAGTTAAAAGCTATTAACAAAGACCGTTTTGAACAGACCTAAACAAGCTCAACCCATGTATGGTAGCTACGAATAAGCTTTGTAGTGCAAACACACTTTTGAGTATTATATTACCGACGAAAAAGCTATTGCGCGAATAGGCGCACGATTGCCTTGTCGCGCACCCAAGTAGGCAATCGTCCGATCATCTCAGCATATTGCGATCTGCGATTGAGTGTGATTTTTGGGGACGCGGGAAGGTGGGAAGACGTCGTCTCACACATGGTAACGCCTGGGCCAATGATGACAGATGGGTATAGAGGCGGGTATTAGGTCGTGCCGGCGGTACGGTCTAAGTCTATCGTGTTTCGTGTCGTATCGTGCCATGCTGATTCGGTCCAATCATTCTGTCGTGCCGTGCCGTGTCGGCCCGCCTCGCCTTCGGTCAGGTCTAGGCACGGCCCAAAGCCCGCCGTGCTAACCCAAGCTCAGTCCAAAGTAATTATACACGATAAAGACGGTGGCGATAATGGTAGCGGCAGCCGTCATCTTTATTTCTCTCATACCTGCCTCGTTAAAAACTAGTTAAAATTGAATTAGTTGCGTAAAAACATAGACACATAAATATTTTGAGGGAAAAATAATAACATTCGTACAATATACTAGTCTTGTGACATACATATGTGCTTGACAAATGTAGATATATACAGAATAGGACCGTATTATATGTTGTATATTTGTATATATATATAAAAAGCTTACCGAAGAGAGTATGAAAATGGCAAGTATGCCTTTCTTTGATGTTAGGAAAATCCTGAAGTTTGGAACTGTTATTGTATATGTTAAACCTCAAATCAACAGACTGGAAGAACAATGAAATCAATAATAGTTGTATGCAAAAATAAAGATAGTGCTATTCAGTCAAGCACCTTTGTCCGTGCCCGCCCGTGGTCCCCGTGCCGTGCCGGCCCAAGCAGGCACGATTCACCATGCCGCCCAACGGGCCGGCTTTTCAGACCCGACTCGATCCGCCATTCGTGCCGTGCTGGCACGGCCCATCACATGGTATGCCCGTGCCGTGCTTAGGCCATGTTAGGTCGATCGAGCTTCGAACTGACCCAGAATAGTTTGGCCCAACTTCCACCTCTAGATGGGTCATAGAAAAAGTTGAGCCGACTGTATAGGTATCGACTGGAGACCAGTTTTGTTTGATGCGTTTAATTTTGTGGGAATTGGGTTTTGTTCTTTAGCATTTGAAGGAGCATCGTTCGTGCAAAACTTATGTACTTGGTCCAAAAGAAGTGTTCACGTGGTTATTTAATGGACCAGAGAGCTAGAGTGGTTACTTGAACTTTTTTTGACCTATTTTACACATTCTAGTGAAACGATGGTAAACTATGAATTTTGTGCTTTTCTAAATTTGGCATATGGTAACGTTGGGTGTAACTGGCAGTAATTTTTTGAACTTTTGAAATTCCCAAAACCGATGTTTATTTTAGAACTTAGGCTGGTGATTTGTCAAACAAAGTGTAGATGATAATTTACGGAGCAACGGATGGTGATTTTTTGAACTTTATTTTAAATAAAAAAATTGATGACAATTTTGAACTTAGAATGGTAGTTTATTAAAACTATAGATGATTGCATTTTTTGCTTCTTAAAAACAATACGTCATGACTCAACAGTGGAGAAACAGTTTTCAGGTTGATAATTTGTTTAAAAAATGTATATAGTAACTTAGGATATAACTTATGGTAATTTTTAAAATTTCTTTTAAATTAAAAAGCAATGATAGTTTTTGAACTTATGATGGTAACTTGTTAAAACTGTAGCTAATAACTTAGGATCAGACTGTTGGTAAGTTTTGAAGGTTTGAGTTTATTTTGGGTTAAAAGTGATGACACCACAAAATGACGGTAAATTTAGAAATTAGGGTGGCGATTTATTAAACATGCATATGATAACTTGGAGTATAGCTGATTGTAACTTTAGTGTAACTGATGGTAAGTTTTAAAATATTTCAAACTTATATAAATAATAGTAATTTTGAACTTAGAGTGGTAATTTCTTAAAACTATAATGATAACTTTTGGGTTCGAATGATGGTAATTCCTAAACTATTCTCAAATTTGTAAATTGATGATAATTTTAAACATATGTTGGTGATTTGTTAAACTACCGGTGGTAACTTAGGGTCTAACGAATGGTAAGTTATGTGACTTACGTTTGATAATTTTTTAAAAAACCCATATGATAACTTTTTTTATTTTTTTAGTTATGTTTTTGAATTTCTTGAGTTAGATGACATAATACTATGGTAAATGTCATGAATAGAAAACCAACTATTTCTAAGATTATTCTATAAAAGAAAAAAGTTAAGTGCTCCATAAGACTAAAGAACATCTAGGTGCTCTAAAGCTTATAAAACAAATGGTAATTTTGAACTTGAGAAGGTAGCCATAGACCACTATCGTTGAGGTTGCCACTAACCAAGCTTTTGTTATGGCACCATAAAGGGATTGCTATGTCATTAAATATATATTCTCAAAAAAAAAGTATGGACATAGATAAGTGCATTGTATTTTTCCTTCTTAAAAAATCCATCACGACTCAGCAGATGAGAAATATTTTTAGGCTGGTAACTTATAGAAAAATGTAGATGGTGATTTAGGGTGTAACTCATGGTAATTTTTGAAATTATTTAAATTAAAAGTAATGATAATTTTTGAAAGTTGGGTGTTAACTTTTAAAAACTGTAGGCAATAACTTAGGACCCAACTGATGGTAAATTTTTTCTATTTGTTTTTTCTTAAAAATTGATGGTACCATAAAATTATGGTAAATTAAGAAATTAAGATGGCAATTTATTGAAACCGCAGATGATAACTTATGGTGTAGCTGATGGTAACCAAAGTGTAATTGATGGTATGTTTAAACTTTTTCTTATTCATATAAATGATGGTAAATTTGAACTTTGAGTGATACTTTGTTAAAACTATAGTAATAACTCATTTCGAATGGTGGTAATTTATGAACTTCCCACATTTGCGGTATTTTAATTTATATTGGTAATTTGTTAACCTGCAGATGATAACTTATGGTTCAATTGATAGTAACTTATATGACTTTGGTATGGTAATTAATTAAAAATGCACATGATGACTTTTATTTTTGAGTTGCATTTTTGAATTTCTTGAGTAACATGATGTAATTTAGTGCTAAATGTTATGGATAGAACACAAAATATTTCTAATATTATCCCATAAAAGAAAATAAAAAGGTGAGTGCTTTGTGTAAGTGGTAACATAGGGTCTATGATGAGGGTATTCCCACTACATATACATCTTCTACTCCAAGCGTGCATAAAAATATCCAAGAAGATATTCATGAAATACCAAAAGGACCCAACGACAAGGGCAAGGGTCAAGCTACTACAACAACATGTGTTTTTGTTTTTTAAAGAGTTTCCTTTAGTTGATGATGAAATTAGAATACTCCTTTAGCTGCTAGTACTTTATGTATTCTCATATTTAATTTATGTGAAGACTTTGGAAATAAAGTTTTGGGGGAGTACCTTGAGGAAGGAGGCCATTCAGACTGCCATGCGGTCAGGGAACTCAAGACCAAGTAGCCATCAACCAAAGATAGGCCACGTACTATCCCATGATGTGAAGAAGATATGGCCTGCGTACCATTACATTGACCGAAGCCCACATAAGATTCAGTCTTGTAATCGAATAGGGGCTTAGCCCGAAACAAAAGAAAACTGAATAACTAAAGTTTAGGAATTAGAATTGGAAACCTTGACCAAATAAGAGATTGTTTTAGCCTTCCCAAAGACCGAACCCAACTTAAGATAGGCCAAGGCCTCCTGCACGTGTGTTAGTAGGCGATATAAAATACCTCACACTCTCCTATTGTTGAGGTAGACCGTCTTTTGATAAAATCAATCTACTAAAGTTCTTATTCGTGTTCTTCTTGGATGCCAAAATTCCATGAAGAATTAGGAGTATTCTTCAATTAAGATCGTTCAACCTTTCTGCTGGAAATTAAGTGCACGATAGATCTGTTGACACTGATTTTATCCTGAATTTAAAATATGAATAAACATATATAAATATATATATATATATATATATATCATCAAATTAAAATATTATACCGACAAAATCCATTATGATATAAAACGACTAAATGTTAAATGAGAATCGCCACGATACACATGGACAAGGAAATAGTCAAATGGTCAATATTTCGTCGATAACAATAGGACCTATAAGGCAAATGGACACACGCGTACATAAATTAAATGCTTCTCTAATTATCGGTTAAGTAAGGACTTAATGACATATGGGTCCATATCCGCTACACCTATATAGCTCAAGCAAATAATGATAATAAATAAATAAATAAAATGAGATATATTGCCATGTGGGCTAAAAAAATGCATAGCTGCAGTGGTTGTGCGCATGCATACATGAAATGGTTGACATACATCATTAGCTAGTTGATTAACTTTAAAAAAAAGGGTTAGTCAAAGCATTAAATCTAGTAGCTAAGAAGGAAGTGTACGTGGCCACGTGTACATACCACTCCATGCTGCCTTCTCCACGGATTAATAAAAAAAAAGAGTCACCACCACGTCCATGCACTAAAAAAAAAAAGACTGCATGCATGCTCTCAAGTCCACCTTCCGAGATTTTTTCTGCACAGTGTATACTACAGTCGAGTGGCGAATTTTTACAGCATGTTTACGGGGCAAGTAGAAGTCTTATGTTAAATTTTCAGCTCATTCGGAGTACATATGCTCACTCGAATAGAATAATACGGCCAGATAACGTACGTAAAGCACAAGTCCACCTTTCAGGATTTTTTGTGTGTGCTACATATTACAATCGAGTGGCGAATTTTTATGGCATGTTTGTGGTGCAAGTGAAAGTCTCATGTCAAATTTTCAGCTCATTCGGAGAGCATATGCTCACTCGAATAAATTGATATAGCCGGACGGCATACACAAAATAATACTAGATAAAAGAAAATTAAAAAGAAAAGATATATTTTACCGCACAGGCTACTTAAAAAAATGTATAACGCTTGTGATCGTATACGCTCGCACATGGGTTCCATATCTATGAATATCATGTCGCAAGTAGTAATATAGACGTACTAAAATTAAAAAAACAATGTATTCTATTATCTACATTTTGAACATGGGCTCCGTATAAATGAGTCCGGGTGGAAATAAAATAGAGAAATGCATAGTTCGCATTGTATTTACTACGTGTATGGGTTTCATTTTTATGAATAGCATACCATGGGAAAGAAAATGGGCGTCATCAACACAAAGAAGGTCACATGGCCAGCTGCATGGTCAAAGCCTCCATGAAGATATTAAAAATTCTAACTAACTACTAATTGATAGTAATCAGGAGGGCTCATATGTCAGTCAAAGAATGCAACAGCACTTCTCCAGGTCACATGAAAATGGCACTCGCTGATTAATAGTCAGTTGATGTTTCATCTATCAAGTAAAGAAACAAAAAGAGAGAGAAAGAAATGGAATGGAATGAAACCCACTAACCCACGTCTGCATGCATGGGTGCATAGATAGTGTTAATGCTTTTTGATTAACCGAGCAGAGCAAAGGAGGACCAAATGCATGCACGCATAGAAACCCCCATGCCCACGTCCAGTAGCACGTTACGCCCATGCATGCATATATAGATTCATTAGTAACTTGCTTGTTGGTTAGTCGGTTAGCAAAGCAGTTAAATAAAAAAAAAGGAGAGGTAAATAACCACTAGCTCACTAAGCCCACGTCCGTGCATGCATGGGGCAAATTTCCTGCTCTTAGACTGCATGCACACGCCCACAAATTTGCACGCTTGTGCGTGTGTGGCTTGAAAGCAGAGGCTTCGGTAGAAATAGCAAAAAATAAAATTAAGAAAAGAAAATCAAAGTGAGAAGTTACCATAACTTCTCTTCATGAACCACCCCTCATCCTTGCTCTATAAATAAGGGGATTTTGGGGAGAACTTTTGGGGAGGAGGAGGAGGATACGCTGGCCATACTTGGAGGAAAATGAGGGGAAACGCTGGGCATAGAGTTGTGAGAGAAAGAAAAAGAGGAGAAAGAGAGGAAGGAGGGCTGCATAAGCAAAGGTGAAGTTCTTGGTCTTCTTCTTCCTCTCCCCCTTGGCTTCATTTATTTGTCTTCTTCTTCTTCCTTTCTCCCTTGGCTTCATTTATTTTTCTTGTATATTTTTGCCCCCTTGGTTCGGTCCCGTTAGGCGGATACAAACCCAAAGAACGATTGCTTGATCGCTCGTCTCTTAGGTTCGGTCCCCTACAAATGGATACAAAGCAAGACGCGGCATGAAGACCTCATCTTCTCGGTTCGGTCCCGTTAGGTGGATACAAACCCAAAGAACAAGGGCTCGACCCCTCGTCTCTTTGGTTCGGTCCCCTACAAATGGATACAAACTGAGAGTGAGAAGATTAAAAACCCTATCTCCTTAATTCGGTCCCCTCAATAAGACAACAAACTTCGCCTCGGTTACGCTACATGCAAGCGCCCGACATCCGTAAGCGCTATGCAATGCTAGTAGTAATACAAGGCGAGGCAAAACAATAATAATAATAATAATAATAATAATAATAATAATAAAATAATAAAGCTTTTATTACACTACATGCGTAAAATCCATGGCACGGTAGTAATAATAAAATATATAAAAAAGAAACAAACTTCGCCTCGGTTATGCTACATGCAAGCGTTTAATATTTACAAGCGCTACGCAATGTTAGTAGTAATACAAGGTGAGGCAAAACAATGAAAAATATAAAATAATAAAATACTTCCATTAAGCTACATGCCTAAAATCCATGTCATGCTAATAGCAATACAAATATTAAAAAAAATAAACTTTACCTCGGTTACGCTACATGCAAGCGCTTAATATTTACAAGCGCTACGCAATGTTAGTAGTAATACAAGGCGAGGCAAAACAATAATAATAAAAATAAAAATAAAATATAATAAAGCTCTTGTTACACTACGTGCATAAAATCCATGGCATGTTAGTAGTAATACAAATATTAAAGAAACAAACTTCGCTTCGGTTACACTACGTGCAAGCGCTTAATATTTGCAAGCGCTATGCAATGCTAGTAGTAATACAAGGTGGAGCAAAACAAAAGTAAAATAAAACAATGAAATACTCGAACCCATATTACACTACGTGCATAAAATTCATGTCACGCTAGTAATAATAAAATATAAAAAAATGACATTCGTTTGGGCTACGCTACATGCGAGTACTCAATATTTGCAAGCGCTACGCAATGTTCGTAGAAAATATACGGCAAAGTAAATATATATATAAAAAGGCTGAAATAATTAAGCTCAATCACGCTACATGCATAGGTTCGCTAAAAAAATAAATACTATGCCATGCTAGCAAAATAATATAAATACAACTAAAATACCATCGAGCAAGCATCCATCAGCGACGCCAAGATTGAAGACACTTTTCTTTTATATTTTTGTAATAGTCATATATTGTAATTTATTGTAATATTTATGTTGGAATTCCTAATCAGGGGTTTTCTCGCAAAGATATGTAATTAACATAATTTTATGTAAATGTATTAATTCTGGAAGTAATGGACTTGCAATACCTGATTTCTTTTTCTCATTTTCAATTAAATTTAATCAACTTGTCTCTAATGACGCGGACACAGTTTCACGCCCATTTTCCCGTCATCAAGATCTTCGCTTGGTGGTCGACGAAATCAACGTGAGTGTATTTTGACAAATTAAAGAGTGTTCGTCTCTTGCACTGGCATTAAATGATCACTATAATTCATCAAGATTCCCACGAGTATCCAATCTTACGTTGAAAAGATCAGACGTCTCCGTATCAGTCTAGCTGATGGTATGTTTTGACATTTTTACAAACTCACAAGGACTTAGCATGGCAACTTGCTAAAACCATAGATGATAACTTAGGATCCAACTGCTAGTAAAATTTGAAGTTGTCACAAACTCACAAAGGCAACTTTTTTTTGTCGTGAACTCTAAATATGAATTAATTTTGCAAATAAAAGCGATGAAACTAGTTCAAATTGTTGTAAATATTGTGGTATAAGCATATATTATATTTAATTCCAATATATTCTATAACGACAAAAGCATGATATATCAAGCATTTAAATGACTTAACAAATATATAACCATATGAACTCTTTAAGTCATTAATAAAGAAACATATGCTTTGAACATATATCGCAATACTTGAAAATCATTGTATACCATTGAAAATAACGGTATCTAAAAGCTGATCTAATCATATTCAAATTAAGATTGAAATTCATTTTATTAATTGCACTCAGAAGGCTAGTTGCACAAGAATTATTCTTGACCATCTCGGCCATAACAAGTATCAGTCTTGATTATATATATGACAATTGTAAATTAGACCTTGAGCCTTTAATAACAAAATTAGCTATTAAAGTAAACAATCAGATCATGAACATAGTGCTGTAAATAGTATATGAGCTTCTTTAATTAATCTACTTATTCAATCAAGCATGAACAATATTGATTAATGCTGGACAATCAAGCTATTACAGCCGAAATGAATAAAGTCTAAAACAGTGTATATGTATATAACTCAATAAGCATCAAATACACAGCACAATCAATGATCAGAATAGATAGCTAATGGCAAGCTCAAGGTCTATCTACCATCACATCCATATATATAATTTCAGTTATTTGCCTTCATCACAGAGTAATATCATAGAGCATTCTTTGCAGCCAACTTACAAATCAATTCAATAGATCACAAACTTGTAAAGAATCAACAGACAGTCAACTCACAATGGGGTGATATTCGAAATCACCGTGCAGAAAACTGAAAGTGGCAAGACACGCACGTTGCACTCACCCAGAAAACCAATCACCCTACTTTAACAGTAAGGATGAAGGCAATCGAAGATACAATGCCGCACTTCACCTCTCACAGAGCATTCTTTGCAGCCAACTTACAAATCAATTCAATATATCACAAACTTGCAAAGAATCAATAGCCAGTCAACTCACAGTGGGGTGATATTCAAAATCACTGTGCAAAAACCAAAAGTGGCAAGGCACGCACGTTACGCTTACCCATAAAACCGATTCCCTACTTTAATAGTAAGGATGAAGGTAATCGGAGATGCAATACCACACTTCACCTCTCGCTGTTGAGGTTGAAGCTGAGGAATAGGAGAATGCCACACAAGACGCTCGGGTGTTCCAGCCAAAGAACCCCAAGAGCATGAGTCACAAATTCCCACCACAACTTGGCAAACACTGGTTGAGAGCTCCCAAATGAACACCTTCCCAAACCCTAATGCCCACTTCAAAGGGAAATGACACTGGGTCTCAAAGAAAGGAGAGAATCTGAGCACACAACCACTGACACCGTGGAAGAACTCAGAGGAGCTTCTACTTCCACCGCCAAATCATAGATCCACCGAGAGGAGTGGGAGATCGAGAAGGAGGAGACTTACTGCTGCACAGCCAAAAGACGAGAGGGAGCTGCCTTCTTATAGGAAAGCGAGGAGGAGAGGGGACGGGCTGCAGCAACAGCCAGTGGCCAAAGAGGCCGGGCCGTTGCACCTCTGGTGTCGCTGCCTTGAGATTCGGTCGCCTGAAGACCCAGTCGCCTCCTTCTTTTGGCCGAAGAAGTCGTTCGGGCGAGAGACACGCATGGGGAGGACCGTCTCCTCCCCCTTATAAGAATGCCCCTACAGTATAACACAAATCATAAAGAGAATATGGACCAAACAAGGGGTGGAGAAAAATGCTAGGCAATAGAAGGGTGTCCGAAGCCTAAGACTCGAATATGGGGAGATGAATAGAATGGATATTTGCAATGCTTGGTGTTTTTGTGATTTTTCTTCCCAAGTTTCCTCTCCCCCTCTATAGTGCTCTATGGGCTATATTTATAGACATGGAGAAGGATATTTACATAAATACCTCCTTTGAGAGGTTTACTACTTGAGACATACACAGTTTTTTTTGCTATATCTTAAACCTATCTTTTACTTACTCGGAAGTTTAGGCCCATGCATGGTGGGGACACTGGGGAGACTCCCCGCACTTGTTCATGAATGCATATTCTTGTCTACACTACCCACTATATAGATGTGTACGCTTTCGTGTGTAGTGGTTATATGACTGTTTGAAAGACCTGGGGAGATGTGTACCTCTTGACCTGTGTACAAGGAGGGGACGTAGGAGATTGCCACTTTTTTATGCAGCCCGAGTAAAATGTGGTAAATGATTGAGAAAATCAAGAGAGCAATATGGTCACTAGGATGCTTTGTGTCATGAGAAAAACGGTAGGAGTCAGGCCACACATTGTCGATAGTCATCGTGGATTGGGTCCGTAAGCGTGAAGCATGGATGGACGCTCATTCGGCTTAGGAAAAGACAAAAGAACGTTTATAATAGCGATAGATTATGTTTTTTTGGTATAGTTGATTTATTTAGCATAATTAAATTTTTAAAAAATAAAAATAAAAAAAACAGATCAACCTATCACGAACAATACAAAAGAATACAAATAAAAGAGAGACAAAAAATCCTAAAAATAAAAAATTAAAATTAAAAAATAGTAAAATAAAAATAAAAATAAGAAACTATCATCAAAACGAATAGAGCCAAAGAAGCCTTGAGAAAGTGACAGGAGTTAGGCCACGCGGAAGGGCAAGCGATTGGTAGGCCGCGCGGGGCGAGTGGCATATGCTCGATGGGCCACGTGCAGGAGCACTGAGTGCGTGTTACCATTGTGGCGCGCAGGAATTGCCCACAGGGGTCGCGCCGTAGAGCTATAGCGCTCGTAGCAGCGTTGTAGTCACATCCTATTACCGAAACCACTACCTAAACAAATCGATAGTTCCAGTTCACTGATTTCCATACACATGCACGATGGCGGTCTGATTTGTGTGCCACCTAATCTGGGCCTTTGACCTCCCACGCACGACTTGCTTCCATGCAACGCGCTCCACTCTAGCTCGACTACTGACTGCACCTCTTGTCACCGTATCCACACTTCTACAGATGTTGCTCGCAGGTATAGCTATGGATGCGTCTCTACTTCCCCATCGTAAGGCTGGGTTTTTTATTTTTTACTATAGTAATTTGTTTTTTAAATAATGTATTCTTTAAGTTAAGATCTACTAGTTGATTATAGTATACACTGTACCGACTTTAACTATACTAACCAAAATCGCATGCGACAATCTCCCTTTCTATACTCTCTCGCGAACAGCTATCCATGAGAGATGAGATTAGTCACTACCTCCTCTCATCCTATCCTACCGGTTACCGCACAATCACTGCAGACGACTCCACTATGGACGCCTCCATATCCACCATCGACAGCATGCACGCTCAGAGGCCTCCTCCGCTGATGGTAGTTACGGACGCTGTCCATCAAGGAAATCTAAGCTTGAACTAAAAACAGTTAATAGTATTTTTCTAGAATATGCTCAAAGTAGCACGTCCGATAGATTTTTAGTAGTTTCAGAAACTCTTGTGATTATTGCTAATACAATAATGGAGTTTAGAGATGCTTCATTCTTTGAGAATATCTTTACTATGATAATAGTAGGCAGTACTTCACGAACTGAGAATGTTCAAATCGAGAATATCGAAAATGAGAATAATCAAGCTTTTGAACTTCCCGCTATTTTTGAACCAATTTGTGATGTCCCTGAGGAGGATAACAGTCTAGTCATAGAAGCTCCTCACAAAAGCAAGAGGCAAAGGGTTGAGAAAATCTTTGATGATGACTTTATTGTATATCTCGTGTATAATGCGCCAAAGACTCTTTCAGAGGCTTATGATCTTCTTATGCTGAGCATTAGAAAGAGGTAGTCCACAACGAGATAGACTCTATCATGGCTAATGAGACTTAGGAGATCACTAATCGTCCTATTGGGTGCAAACCTGTAGGATATAAGTAGATTTTTAAAAAGAAACTAAGACGTGATAGTATAGGGTCACTCATGTATTTAGCTGGTGCCACAAGCCTGATATTTCATTTACTGTGAGCAAATTAAGTTTGTTTACTTTTAACCCATGAGATGATCACTGGGAGGCACTTGAAAGAGTGTTACGCTAATTGAGGGGCACAATATCTTATGAAATTCATTATACTAGATACCCTTCTGTATTAGAAGGGTACGGTGACTCCAATTGGATCTCTGATGCAGATAAGATCAAAATTATAAGTAGTTATGTGTTTTCTTTAGCTGGTGCTATAGTTTCATAGAGATTTTGTAAACAGATTATATTAATGAGGTCAACCATAGAAGCAGAACTTGTAGCGCTGACACAGCCACTGTTAAGACTGAATAGCTAAGAGAGTTTCTGATGTACTTGCCATTGCTTGAGAAACCAATACTAGCAATCCTGACGTACTGTGGTAATCAAACTATGTTGGCCAAAATCACAAGTACAATGGATAATATGAAGTCCTCTAGATATGTAAAGCGTAGGCTTAAATATATCAGATAACTGAAAAACTTTGGAGTGATTGCCGTGAACTATATTCACACTGAGAAAATCTAGCAGACCCTTTTACAAAGGGGTTAGCACGGAAAGTGATTTTCATTGCATCTATAGACATGGGAATATGGCCTATTTAAGTTACATCACAATAGTAACCCATACCTTCTTGATCGAAGATTCTGTGACTTAGGCAATAGGAAATACAAGTTGAAAGCGATTTTCATTGCATTTATGGACATGGAAATATGGCCTATTTAAGTTACATCACAATGGTAACCCATAAATTCTTCATCGAAGATTCCGCGACTTAGGCAATAGGAAATACATTTTGATGTTGTAACAAGAGAGTACGTATTTGTTGTACCCATGTTCTTATAAATAAAGTACTTTGAACTATATGGAAGGTTGGCATAATGTCTTAGTGTATTCTGTTGTTCAAAAGAGAAAAAGGTATAGCATGCAGGATACCTAAAAAGAATACACTTACTTGAGTCTAACTGTGTGGTCGCAGTTCTCAAGAAGGGGGATTCTCTAAAAAGCTCATAAGCAGATAAGAGAGCATGACCATATAACACTCTATTTAGATGTGGTTCATTAGTAGCCTAGCATCAGTTGAGATTTTATTTGAAGTCTGATCACGAAAAACTGTGAATTCAAGGTGCAGTCCACTCATTAGCTATGAGAAGATAAATCTTGCTAATCTAGGTAAAGTCCAACCCGTACAGGACTTACATTATAAGACTGGTATATTAATAATACTTCAGTACAATATCTTTGACATCTATTTGCTTTTTTGCTTTAAAATTTGTGGGGGATTGTTAAAAATAGGCCCATAAGTGAGGGCTATTTTTTTAATTCCAAAGCGTACATGGTTTAGTACCATATTGCCAAGGTAAGATGAGAGGACCAATTTATAAGATGGCGTCTATGCTATTCCTAGAATTGTGGATGGGGATGGCATGAGAAAGACTTTAGCTAAACACACGTGTGCATGCATATTCGCGTATTTTCGCGTGAAAATCGTTTGACTTGTGACTTGTGATGTGCGACCGCACCGTGACATGGCTCGCCACTTGGCAGACTAAATCCATTTTATTTTTGTTGAACCATGCACCATCTCTCTCTTTGTGATTGGTCATGAGACTGCTTAATTATCATTATCCAGTTTGAATATTAGCAGTTACCAGTGAATAATGGAGTCAGTTACTTGAGAGTATTATTTCTGTTTAATGGCGTCAGTTACTAGAGAGTAATTAGCACATCGATAAAAAGGTCTGGAGACGTCTACGCTAAAGACACTGAACTCCTCCATCTTCTTCTTCCATTGTCTTCTTCCTCTCTAGAGAGTTCGTACTGAGTGTTGAGCGACCGAATCTTGTTGACCTTTCTTCTCAGCTTGCACCTAGAAGAAGGGAGAGCGGCTATCTCCAAGCCATTGTTGTAGAGAGTACCTGCACGGGGCAGTAGTAAGGTTTTTGGGCAGCGCATGTGCGTGACCGCTCCTACTCTACTTCATCTACGTCCTGTACTGCATCGAGCCTACGCTGCTTCCTATTCTTCATCAATCCCAATAGTAATCATTCATGCATTCGCTCGACTTTGATACTGTAGTTTCTTTGTGTATTTTGTAAAGTACAATGAGTAGTCTGCTATTAGTTATGTGTTTTATATCACTAGTTTATTGTATTTGTCTCCTAGTAAAATTTAGAATTAAAATATTGCCTACATATCCAACATGATGTTCTTTGGATATGAGACAAATTGTCTTTATATATCTTCTCCGTCGATTTGGATCTTTATTTTTTTTTCTTTTGAGCTTCAAATTTAGGTTGCCAAAGAGGAAGTCTGTTCTTTTTTGTTATGATTATGGTTTATAGCTGTAGTTTATAACTTTTGATCCTAGAGCGAGTGCTTGTACGAATGAATTGAAGTCGATAAGCCGTTTCTAAAAGGCTAATCCAGTAAGCTATTTCTAAAAAGCTAACATGATAAGTTGCTTTGAAATAGCTGCGGAGAAGTTATCCTGTTTATTTATTCGAGAAAAACTATAAGTTGAAAAGAATAGGACAAAAGATGGCAGTTGAGAGCAATGGTGGTTGGTGTATGTCTTGTGCCTGCCAGATTGAACGTGATCAGGAGGCACTGTCAACCAATGCGAATACCAATACACTTACATTGATTAGAGGCATTGCATTTGTTTACTATTGTTATTATGCGCATATAGTGGCATATGTCTATATAATTATGGGTGGGTTCTTTTGGGCTATGGTTTATGGCTTATGGCTGTGGTTTTTGAATTCTGATCTATTTGTAAGAGGCAGTACGCAGAATGAAATAGTCACTTGCGATTTTGGCTAGTACAACTAAACTCCATATAATTTGAACTACAATTTACCTCTAGACCCCGTTTTGAAAAAAATGCACCGTTTAACGACACATTACTGTTCATCCGTACATAAGCCATAAGCTGCAACTGAAACGAACCCACCCTATAGTAGCTTACCATTGCACGCATAGTAAGAGATGGATGAAGAAATATTTTACCCATTGTTCGCTGTGATGCTTTGGTTCTTAATTCACTTACCATCTACTTGTCTTGAAGATTATCTTTTGTTTTCCTGGTGTAAATTGTTTGTTTACATTATTTTATATCAGTATATATGGGTTTAAATGTGTTCGACATGGATGGGCTATACTATCAATCAAATGTATGCTACCTCCATAAAGAAATGCCACTCCTTTTGGTCACAAAAGAGTGATAGTTTATGAACATGCCATCAAATTTTATAAACTTCGGCTATCGATATATCTATATAAATATTTAGATTGGATATTTGAAAAATGATATGTGTAGATTTGCCTTGAAAAGTACTTTTATAATATGAGATTTGCTTTAGTACACTTTTTTAAGAAACATTTATGGATCTTAAAACAAAGTATAATATTAAGTTATCGAAAATCTATACCAACCTATAAAAAATAAGTCAAATTGTAGGTTAGATATTGATATTGTCTTGAATATTATGTAGGGGCAAATCATTGATTTGATTTATTTTTTAGGTTTTGCATATTTGCCTTGTTGGGGGAGTGACCCCCACCGTGGCCCAATCAGCTCACTGTGTCAAAAGGCCCCACTAAAACATGTAAATTGTATGGCAACCCTAAAAGAGTTATGACAGAAAAAAAGACATGGTTGCATTCATTACTATAGACCCCAATAGGGGCATTTGTATAAATAACCTTCTTTTTGGCTATAAATATATTCTTTAGGGCGCCATGGAGGATAAATGATTTTTTTTTGGAGAATATGCTATGCAATAGCTTATACATTGTGCATACATCTTCTACATCCACTCTCCATTATGAGTTTCAGGCTCCAGGCAGCCCCTTTGTGGCCTCCTCATAGCCCCATTTATCCACTGTTTGGTCTGCAACCATAATAGTTGGTGCCATCCATGTGGGACAACATAGAAGTTGCGAGCGGAAGTAAAGGCATTCGGATGCAATAGCACCAAGGAAAGTGACGACATCGTGCTCCAGGCAGAATAAAAGTACAATAGCCAAGAATGTCGCAGCAAGAGCAGGAGAGCTAGTGTACAAAGGCCCCCACCCCAATGGCAGTGGCACATAGTTCGGCGATGTTTGGGGCCATGACAAGTAACGAAGATGGCTCTTCGATAGCTACGCTAACGACAGAACAAGAGGCATCACAGATGGAGGACCCGATCACAACACCTCTCAATAATGTCAGGGTCTGTACCGCTCAAGCAATGGTCTCTGCTGGCCCCAACACCATCACCGTTACTATGCAAAGAACAGAGGGCGCCTTGGACCCTACGACAAATGCGAGTGGAGGTGCCCTGGAGGTGATCTATGAGACACTGCAGTGGGAGTTGGTGGACCTACGAAGGGCCCTGCGTGAGATGTAGGAGAGTTGGAGATATCCAACTCTAGCCATGACATTAGTGGAGATGGCCGCATAAAGGATGGAGTGTCGCGAGGCCAACTCTAGAGCCCATAGCATCTCTCGGCAAGTGAACTCTGAGTCCCCCCTTTGTGCAGGTTTGCAGCAGAGTACTTAGCCAGAGGTATTTAAGATGCCCACGGTGGAGCTATATAAGGGTGACACAGACCCCCGCGAGTTCGTACGCGTCTATAAGATGGCCATCGAGCAACGGGAGTGGAGTAGGGACAACTTGACGAAGACAAAGAGATTGTTGATCTCCCTTCAAGGAGTCGTGTTGTCCTAGTTTTTTTACCATCACTCCTGGCTTGTTGTATGCATGGGAGCAGGTTTGAGATCTTATGCACAACAACTTCCAAGGCATCTAAGTAAAACTGGTTGATGCCGATTAGCTTTTTGTAGTAAGGTAGGCTCTAGGGGAGATGCTACGGGAGTATTTCAAATGGTTCACAAAGGTCTGCTACTAGGTAAAAGACGTCAATAAGACCACCATCTCAACGCTACCATATGTGGCCTCTAGAAGAGGGCCGCTCGCGGAATATGACACATGAAAGCCTATAAGAACAGTGGCTAAACTCTTCGATAAGATAGAGGAATACACATGGGCAGAAGAGAATGTGATGCAGCATGAGGCAGAGGCTATGCTATCCACCCCCGAAGCTAAGCTTGCTCCAACAGCTCCGGAGGAGGGTTCCAGCTGGAAGCAGCGGAGGGGACCCCGGGTCAGGTATGTCCTCAGCATTGAAGGGGGTGCCAAGGAGAACACTGCCTCGAGAGCTCGTGGTCACGACCAAAGGGGTCATTGACGCGGAGGGGGGGTGGGGCCGAGAAGACAGACACCAACAAGGACCCTGGTGCGAAGTGCATAGCTAGGGAGACCATATCACCGGCGATTGTCCCTCCATTGTGACACTCTATGAAAATGTGGCCATGGCACGTGCCCAAGATATGAGGGCGCTAGTGGTTGCACATGTACAATAAACCCCTGAGGTGCCTTTCATCCAACCCCCGCTGGGCGTGTTGCAAATCCAGGCCCCCGATGCCAACCCCTTGCTGTGTGATCAACGTCATCACGGGTGGGTCATCCTTCGAATTTCCCTCTGAGAGACAACAGAGGGCCTACGCATGCTGAATACATCGCGTTGCCACATACCCAGCACACGTGGTTCCCGAGTGGGCCTAGGCAAATATCACCTTCAAGGCGGTGGATGCCTCAAGAGTGGACTTTCCTCACCAAGACCTGCTGGTAATCTTGACCAACATCACAGGGTGTGATATGAAAAAAGTTCTAGTGGATAGAGGTAGCTTTGTAGACCTCTTGTTTGATCATGCCTTTGACCATATGGGCATCCCTCGAAGCAGGCTAGACCCGTCAAGGATACCCCTACAAGCTTCAGTGGGCAACTGGTCACCACATATAGCACTCGAGGTAGTCTTCGGGGTAAGGAGAACAAAGCAAGCCTGAAGTCATCAACTTCAATGTTGTAGACCTCTAATACCCCTATAACGCCATCTTAGGAAGGGCTACCCTCAATGCGTTTGGTGCAATCCCGCATCACAACTAATTATGTATGAAGCTCCCAGTCCCTAAGAGGATTATAAAGTGTTTGGTAATCAAGACTTTGCGCAGTGGATTGAAGTGGGCAAGTGGAGCACCATCGGAAAGTGCACACCATAAGCGGAGGACCCCCCATCCCTCGGCAACGTCCCCTCGCTTGGCCCTAGGGTGGACCCCGAAGTCGAGACTGGATGGTGAGGTTAAGATGTGCCACTGAACATGGAGGAACTAACGGAGCAAGTGTCAGTGGGGACGGCCTCACCCCGAAGGCCGAGCGAAGCCAACTAAAGGTGCTTCGCAGGAACACAGACGTCTTCACATGGTCAACCATCAATATCGCTGGAGTGGAGCACTCCACTATCGAACACAAGCTGGTAGTGCAACCCGATGCAAAGCTAGTCAAGTAGCGAATGAGGCGACTTTCAATGGACCAATGAGTGCGTGCAGGCCTTCAAGGACTTGAAGGAGTACCTTACAAAGCTCCATAGGCTCACATGTTGCACTAGAGGCTTCGCTCTTGCTGTACCTGGCAATGATGTTGCACACTGTCAATGCGGTCCTCGTGCTAAAAGAAGGCTCTGCCCAACAATCGGTGTACTATGTCTTCAAAGCCTTGCAGGGAGACAAGACACAATACATCGAGCTAGAAAAGTTGGCTTATGCTCTGCTCATGGCTTCGCACAAGTTGTAGCTCTATTTCCTAGCACATGAGATCACCGTGCCCTCATCCTTCCTCTTGGGGGAGATGCCATAGAACAAAGATAAACTTGCAAATACTGGTTGACTTCATTGTAGAATATACCCCCCACATGTCAACCAGGCTACCAACCGCCTCTGGAGCCAGTATGGTCCCTGCAAACGAACGGGAGATACGATGCAACCTAGAGGGGCCACCGCAACAACCCCCGAGGGTCAAAGCCTAGCGTAGTAGCGTGGCTTGACTTCCTAGAAACCAACAACATTGCGGAGTATGAGGCACTATTGTTCAGTCTCCACAAGGTGAAAGTGCTTGGAGCTAGAAGGGTGCTCATCCACACCAATTCCTGCCTACTCGCAGGGCACATTGACAAATCCTATCAAATGAAGGACCCGACCTTACCAAATACCTCACCTCAGTCAGGGTGAGGGAGCGATATTTTTTGTGTGTTTTTTTCAAATTGATACTATGAACTAACAACACAGAGGTGGGCACCTTGGCAAAGGTTACTAGCCAAGGATGCAAGCTGCCCTCTAACATCTTTAAAGTTCTAACTTGCGCTGTGGTTTCACTGGAGCAACCGGAGCCCTCCTGCGTGTTGCACATCTGTAGGAGGACGATTGGAGGTAGCCGATCTTTTCCTTCCTCCAAGGGAGTGAGGAGTTGGAAGACCCGCATGAACTCTGAAGCTTAGCACACCGAACAAGACCCTTCGACCTAGTGGAAGGCATGCTCTACAAATACGGCATATGTGCTCCGCTTCTACGATGCCTCTCACGCCGAAAGGCCGGGAACTCCTAACAGAAATTCACGGTGGTCTATGTGGCTCGCACACAGCCCACAAGATTCTCCCACGCACTACCCAACTTCTTCTAGCCAATCCCACTGGTGTAATCGTTGGCGCACTGGGGGGTTGACATCATTGGTCCACTACCCCGTGCCCCTGGGGATCTCTGGTTCATTATCATCGCCTACGACTACTTCTTCAAATGGGTTGTGGCGGTCCTTTCGCCATGATCACCTCTGTGGGGGCACAAAAATTTCTTTAACAAAATATCATATGTTATTTCAAAGTCCCTAGAGAAATTACGATCTAAAATACTTTGTAGTTCGATGCAGTGGCGTTCCAGTCATTCTGCAAACATATGGGTATCAAGTTGTGCTACGTCTCTATAGCCCATCCATAGTCCAACAGAGCAGTCGAACGCGCTAACAGCAAAAGTGATTGGTTGGGAAAAATGGCGAAAGGAGTTACCAAACATGCTCTGGTCCATATGCACCATGACCTCACGCCCCATCGGCTTCGCACCATTCAAGCTATTTTTCGGGGATGAGGCCATATGCCGGAAGAACTCAACGAGAAGTCCAATCGAGTGATGGCCCCCACAACCGAAGGAGTGTAGTATCACACTCTACCTCGTTGACGAGGATAGGGTATAGATAACCCATAACCAAGTATCTTCGGATAACATTAGCCTCTATAACAAGAAAGTCAAGTCACGGTGACTCACGGTGGGGACCTCATCCTTAAGAAGGCCCTCCACAGCATGCCGATAGGGAAGTTAGAGTCTAAGTGAGAAGGGCCCGACATAATCACAGCTTCCCTCAGGACGGGCCCATACCACCACTCTATCCTAGATGACACATACCTCAAGCACACGTGGAATGGTGATTGCCTTCACCGCTACTATGCATAGCCGCCATGAGGCCCATAGTCTCGCACGTCGCACTTCAATAGATTTCATGTAAAGCATACTCATCCAAATGGGATCAAATAAAGCACTTTTGGACCCTCACAAAGTGAGTACGCTTGAGTCAAAAATAGGGCGCAGGGACCCTAGACTCCGTGCCACTCTATGGTGTATAAAATAAGCATTGATACTCTCGCGCGTCCCGACCCACTCTATGGAATCTAAAATAAGCGTCAGGACCCTCACCCGTCCCGACCCACTCTATAGAGTTAAAAATAGAGTGAGGATCCCCTATACTCTGCGCCACTCTACGGAGTATAAAATAAGCATCGGGACTCTCATGTGTCTGGCCCACTCTATAGAGTCTAAAATAAGTGTTGAGACCCTCTCGCGTCTTGGCCCACTCTATGGAGTCAAAAATAGATCACGAAGCCTAGGTTCTGCACTACTTATGGAGTATAAAATAAGCGTTGAGACTCTCATATGTCCTAGCCCACTCTACAGAGTCTAAAAAAGGCGCTGGGACCCTCGCGTGTCCCGGCCCACTCTACGGAGTCAAAATAGAGCTCGAAGCCCTAAGCTCCACACCACTCTACCAAGTATAAAATAAGCGGTGGGACACTTGTGCGTCTCGATCCACTCTATGGAGTCTAAAATAAGCATTGGGACCCTTGTGCATCCTAGCCTACTCTGTAGAGTCAAAAATAGAGTGTGGAATCGCCAAGACCCGAACATGCAAATCCGGACTCTCTGTGTATACTGCACTAGTCTAGAATCATGCTAGTGTACACAGTGTAAACATAGATGAAATGTCAACCATATGCATGATTAATAAAAGCAAATGACTCAAATACTATTAATTATCAGAGTACGACTTTATGTCCAAACTTACAATTAATAGCTAGAAGGGCTTAGAAAACTAGCAGCGAAAAAATAGAAATAAGCGTAGTAACAATTCGATATACCCACAAGCAATCAACTAGGAAGCAAAATTCTAATCTGCGAAGTCATCAAAGTATCCTCCTCCTGGTACCTCCTGCTGATATGGTTTTTCTTCTTCAACTGAACAACGGTAGTGATGGAGACGGGGTGCCCGATCTTTCGATGAGATTGATAACTATCGATTTGGTGGAGGTGACTCTCGCGATCCGATTACAACCGTACGACGTCGCTTGCGCCTTAGCAATCGCTGAACCAACTCCGAGATGTTATTGATCTTGCTAGAAGCACGATCAACTCGAACACGGTTCAATCCTGCAAGCAATCAAGAACTAGCAAGAATAAGATGAAAAGCAATCTGATATTGCGAATAACAAAGTTGGTATTCAAAAACAAAGGTGGGATCCCGAAGGTAGTCTTGACAGGTGGTCGTCTGACACAACTGAAGAACCGAAGTTTGTGTAAAAGCTAAACCTAAACTCAACGAAATCCCAGTCCTAACAGGGGGCGGCGGCTCCTATTTATAGAGAAACGACCAGGGGGGACGCCCTAGGGTTACAAGGCCCATGGGCCCAAGTGGTGGTGGCGCAGCACCCTTTTTGGATTCGGACTCAGAAACCAACATGGATTGTTTTGATGATTACAGCCGGCTCGGATGGAATTTGAAGATGAGGTTGGATCCGTTAGAAAGTAGACTTCATAAGCTTTCCATGAAGTACAAGAACGCCCCAAACGGAGTCCGTATGAAGAAGTTATGCCCGTTTGAATGTGGTACCAATGCAGCAGTCCGAATCCGATTCCAGAACGTGTCCAACTCGGATTCTTGCTTGACTTGATCTCAAAGTGACGTGGTGACCTCCATGATTCCGTCCTTGCATGTCCATGACTCCATGTCCCTTTCCTTCATCCTTTCCCAGGTTCCTAACCACGATTAAATCACTTGCATTAGGTAGCGGTCTATTCTCAGTAATATATGAACCTAGGAATGAATTCACCCGTAATTAAGTTGACGAGCACGAGCTCGAGTAAGTGGTCCTTGTTGTGGATGAGTTGTATCCATGGAAGGGATGTCCTCATCATCCTCCCTTCTTGCATTTGAATCGCCCTCGACTCAAGTTCATCTTCTTCCCCAAATATGGCTTCAAGTCCGCAATATTAAATGTGAGACTAACCCCGACTGCGCAGCAGATCAAGCTTATATGCATTATCATTAATCTTAGCTAACACCTTGAATGGACCATCAGCTCTAGGCATCAACTTAGACTTTCGCAACTCAGAAATCTATCTTTGCGCAAATGCAACTGACTAAATCACCAGGTTCAAAAGTTAAACTCATTCTACCCCGACTACCAAAGAATCTTATACTTAGCATTCATGCGCTCTATGTTTTCTTTAGTTGTTTCATGCAATTTGAGGACAAATTCAGCACGCTTCTTAGCATCTAAATTCACTTTTTCAGAGATAGGGATATGCAATAAATCAATAAGAGCACGAGGATTAAAGCCATATACTACCTGAAAAGGGCTCATCTTTGTGGTAGAGTGTAGCGATCTATTGTAAGCAAACTCTACATGAGGTAGACATTCTTCCCACGCCTTCAAGTTTTTCTTCAAGATAGCCCTTAACATAGTTGATAGCGTGCGGTTGACAACTTCAGTTTGTCCATCTGTTTGTGGGTGACAAGTAGTAGAAAACAGCAGCTTCGTACCCAATTTAGCCCATAATGTGCGCCAAAAGTGACTCAAAACTTCGTGATCTCGATCCAAACAATGGTATTGGGCACTCCATGTAGTCGAACAATCTCTCTGAAAAATAAATCAGCAACATTTGTAGCATCACCGCTCTTATGGCAAGGTATAAAATGTGTCATTTTAGAAAATCTATCAACCACCACAAAAACACTATCTCTCCCCTTCTTTGTGCGAGGTAATCCCAAAACAAAGTCCATTGAAATATCCTCCCAAGGAATGCTAGGTACAGGAAGAGGCATATATAAACCATGTGGATTAAGTCGAGACTTAGCTTTATTGTAGGTAGTGCAGCGAGATACATAGCGCTCAACGTCGCGCCTCATCCTTGGCCAATAGAAGTGTTCAGCGAGGATGTCCTCCGTCTTTTTGACACCAAAATGACCCATTAATCCTCCCCCATGTGCCTCTTGTAATAACAAACGACGAACAGAGCTGGCTGGAATGCAGAGTTTGTTAGCTCTAAACAAAAATCCATTATTGAAAGCAAATTTATTCCAGCATCTACCATTTTTGCAATTGGACAGGGCATCTTTAAACTCATCATCAGAGGTGTATAGTTCCTTTATTGTCTCCAAGCCAAAAATTCTACAATCAAGTTGAGACAACATTGTATACCGTCTAGACAAGGCATCAACAATCACATTTTCCTTCCCTTTCTTGTGTTTTATGATATAAGGAAAAGATTCAATGAATTCAACCCAACGAGCATGTCTACGGTTCAGTTTAGATTGACTTCTAATATGTTTCAATGATTCATGATCAGAATGGATAACAAATTCTTTGGGCCATAAATAATGTTATCATGTTTCTAAAGTTCGAATAAGGGCAAGTAATTCCTTATCATATGTAGAATAGTTCAAACTAGGTCCACTCAATTTCTCACTAAAATAAGCAACATGTTTACCTTCTTATATCAACACACCACCAATTCCAATTCCACTAGCATCACACTCAAGTTCAAAAGTCTTACCGAAGTCAGGAAGTTGGGGCAAAGTTGCATTTGTGAGCTTTTCTTTGAGAAGGTTGAAAGCTTCTTCTTGCGCTTTTCCCCATTTAAATGAAACACCTTTCTTTGTTAATTCATTAAGTGGTGCAGCGATGATGCTGAAATCTTTCACAAAGCGGCGATAGAATCCCGCAAGTCCATGAAAACTCCGCACTTGTGTGACCGTTTGTGGTGTTGGCCAACTTTTTATAGCTTCAATCTTGGCTTCATCTACTTCAATTCCCTGCGGAGTAAAAACATAGCCAAGAAAACAAACTCGATCGGTGCAAAAGGTGCACTTTTCGAGATTACCAAACAAACGTGCATCCCTCAAAGCAATGAAAACAGCACGTAAGTGTTCAAGATGTTCATCTAGTGACTTGCTGTAAATCAATATATCATCAAAGTAAACTACCACAAATTTACCAATGAAAGCACGTAAAACTTCGTTCATTAATCTCATGAAAGTGCTAGGGGCATTAGTTAATCCAAAAGGCATCACTAGCCACTCATATAATCCGAACTTAGTTTTAAATGCCGTTTTCCATTCATCTCCAACTTTCATTCTAATTTGATGGTATCCACTACGTAAGTCAACTTTAGAAAACATTGTAGAGCCACTTAATTCATCATGCATATCGTCTAACCTAGGAATAGGATGACGGTATCTAATGGTAATATTATTGATAGCTCTACAATCAACACACATACGCCATGATCCATCCTTCTTAGGTACTAAAATGACTGGAACAGCGCAAGGACTAAGTGATTCATGTACGTACCCTTTATCAAGCAATTCTTGAACTTGGCGCTGAATTTCTTTAGTTTCTTCTAGGTTTGTCCTGTATGGTGCGCGGTTGGGTAGTGGTGCACCGGGAATTAAATCAATTTGATGCTCAATCCCTCGAAGCGGTGGCAATCCCGGTGGTATGTCCTTCGGAAAGACATCTTTGTACTCCTGCAAAAGGTTAGTGATAGCAGGAGGCAAAGAAGATGGTATCTCCTCAAATGAAAACAAAGTGGCTTTGCAAACTAATCCATAGCAAACAGATTTACTAGCATCTAATTCAGTCATATCAGATTTAGTAGCAAGAAAACTAGCACCTTTCAATTGTATTTATTTTTTGTTCACATGAGCAGATTTCAGTTCTTTCTTCCTATGTTGCACAAGCTCTTGTGCTACAATCTGATTTTCGCTCTTAGATTTCTCTAAACTCTTCTCTCTACTAGCTCTAGCAAGTTCATCTTTAACAATCTGCTCGAGTCATAGGATGCAGTACAATTTTCTTTCCTTTGAACATGAGAGAGTATTGATTATTCGTACCATGATGCACACAATCAGTATCGTATTGCCAAGGTCTTCCTAATAATAATGAGCAAGCTTGCATAGGTACAACGTCGCAATCAACATAATCATGGTATGAACCCATAGAAAGATGTACTCTCACCATCCGTGTTACCTTCAACTTACCACTGTTGTTGAACCATTGAATATGGTATGGGTGAGAATGAGGTTTAGTCGGCAAGGCAAACTTCTCTACCATGTCCATACTTGCCAAATTGTTGCAACTCCCACCATCAACAATTATGCGAATCGAGCGTTCGTTGACAACGCCCTTGATTTGGAACAAATTATGGCGCTGGTTTTGCTCGGCATGAGACACTTGAGCACTTAGTACGCGTTGCACTATAATGCTCAAATACTTGTCGGCATCTTCGGCGCCAACATGCTCCTCATGATCATATTCTTCTTCATCTCCTATAGGGTCAGTTGCAAGCATAGCATATGTTTCTTCATCAAAATCACTAGCAGAGGAATACCCACCATCATCGCGTATAATCAATACACGCTTGCTTGGACAGTCCCGCATCATGTGTCCATAGCCTTTGCAACGATGGCATTGAACGTCCCTTGTTCGTCCGGTCGAAGCAATCAAGAGGTTGTTTTTGCAGAAGTTGTGGTGCTGATTTGTGTGCTTCGAGACTCGTGGCGCGAAATTGATGTAGTAGGGCGCGCTTGTTGTTGGAGTGTGATGGCGCCACAATGGACGAGGGAGCAGGTGCGCGAGTCCATGAATTTGTGCGACTGCAGAAGAATTAGATCGCATTTTCTCAAGGCCCCCGCAACTCACGCTCACTTTGCAAGCAAGATGAAACAATCTAGTAATGCAGTTGTAATCTTTATAATCAAGGATGTCTTTAATTTCTCGACTCAACCCTCCCAAAAACCTAGCCATGAATGTCTCCTCATTCTCAACTAACCCACAACGCAACATACCAATTTGTAATTCCTGATAATATTCTTCCACAGATTTTGCACCTGTTGTAGATGTTGCGCTTATTTAATGATCACGAGCATAATATGAGGGAACAAATCGATGGCGCATAAGCAATTTTAAAGCCTCCTGTGTTAGGAATGTGATTGGGATTTTGACGACAATGTTCTTTCCACCAAATGTAAGCAAAGTCGGTAAATTCACTAGTAGCACCCTAACTCGTCTATTCTCGTGAAATTCATGGCAAGCAAATTTTTGATCAACAGCTAGTTTCCAATTAAGATAGCTATCGTGATCATATTTACCATTGAAAGAAGGCATGGTGAATTTAACCTTAGCAAAAGAATCGCCGTGGTCACGCACTCACGCCGTGGGGTTCCTTCGCATACCTTATCGGTTAAAGCGCAATTGTCGATTTGAGCTCGATCGTTGTTGTGGTTGATCCGCCATCGCCTCGAATCACCCATATGGTCGAGTCATCTTGTCTCCGCATCGTCGCAGCAGGGGAAACAGCAGACGGCTTGGGCAATCTCCTCAAGGCGTGCCATAATATCCGCCAACGAATTGTTAGTGGTACCTTGCGCTTTCTCCATCGCAATGAGTGTGGCATTGGTCTCAATCTGGCGCCTCAAGTTGAGCAAGTCGCTCATTCGTCACTCGACATCCTCTTCAAGACCCTCTCGCACGAAGGTTCATAAAGCGAGAAAATGTTGTACGATTGGCTTTGTACGAGGAGTATGAGATTGATCCTCATCCGTTGTATGACCTGCCATTGTTAGCAAAACACAAGAATATGTCCCTAACAAAGAACTACTAGGATGAGGAGGTTCAAAAGTCGCCACACTCAAGCCTTTTATCGAACTCTTACCAATTCTTACCAAGCAAAACAGGTGATCGGCTCCCAACGATGTCAACGTATCTCTCAAGATTGGATGGAGCGATTGCCGTGAAGCTCACCAGACGGTGTAGGAGAGGTGTAGCCGGGAAGGCTCAAGTTTGGTAGCAAGGATTAGCAATAATCAAATCAGAAAATGCAAGCTGAAAAATCGCTCAACGCCGGTTGGTGCTGGTCCTAGGCTAGACCGCACTAGAGACGCGAGCCTAGAACACAAACGAGTACACCGCATAGAAAGAATCTAGATGACATTGCCCACGGAGTTCAGAGGCTCAGAAAAGGACACCGTCTTCACAAGACACCTTAGAATCACTTGTAGAAGGTCCCTGTAAATTTTGAGTGAATTCTGAGAAAGTTGACTTTTCTTGACTTTGCGGGCCCGTTTTGAGGCCCTAAACGACCTTTTTTGGGGTCGAAGTCGCTGCGCGTATGCGTGGTGGCTTACGTGGATCTGAAATCTCCAGATTTTTCAGACTTCAATTTTTCTGGCCCTATTTTCCCGTTTCCTTTCCAACGGGTGAAAAAACGCCTCAATCGGAGGTCGTATGCAAAAGTTAGGATTTTCTCTCTCCTCATCTCTTTTTTTTACGCCGCGGCTCTTTCTATCTGCGGCTGCCTTTTCCTTCTTGTCTATCTACTTTGCTCCCACTGCGAGTCCAATTCCAAGTCCTACTCCGAGTCCAATTCCGAGTCCGACTCGAGTCCAATTCGAGTCCTATTCCGAGTCCACTCGAGTCCACCTCGAATCCAACTCGAGTCCTATTCGAGTCCAACTAGGCAACGCCTCCTAGAAACCGAGTTCCCCTCTTGACGTGGCGTTCAAACCAACCGCAACGGTGAAACCAAGACGTGAATGTAACTCAAACTCTAGAGGAACTAGACACTAAGACCAGCAAAGGACACGACGATGCAACCGAAAGTTCAACAATGCAAAGTACTGAAAAGAAAAATTGCGAGGCTAAGATTGGTTTGGACTGGGTGATCTACTACTATTTTTTTTGGTTTTTTGTGTACTGTAGGTAATGAAAAGCAATCTAATCTAGGAATAACTGGAAATTCTCACCAAGAAACCTTGAGCTCTGATACCACTTGATGGAGACGGGGTGCCCGATCTTTCGATGAGATTGATAACTATCAATTTGGTGGAGGTGACTCTCGCGATCCGACTATAACCGTACGACGTCGCTTGCGTCTTAGCAATCATTGAACCAACTCCGAGATGTTATTGATCTTGTTAGAAGCACGATCAACCTGAACACGAAGTTCAATCCCTGCAAGCAATCGAAGAACTAGCAAGAATAAGATGAAAAGCAATCTGATATTGTGAATAACAAAGTTGGTATTCAAAAACAAAGGTGGGATCCCGAAGGTAGTCTTGACAGGTGGTCGTCTGACACAACTGAAGAACCGAAGTTTGCGTAAAGGCTAAACCTAAACTCAACGAAATCCCAGTCCTAGCAGGGGGCGGCGGCTCCTATTTATAGAGAAATGACCAGGGGGACGCCCTAGGGTTACAAGGCCCATGGGCCCAAGTGGTGGTGGCGTAGCACCCTTTTTGGATTCGAACTCAGAAATCAACGTGGATTGTTTTGATGATCATGACTGGCTCAGATGGAATTTGAAGATGAGGTTGGATCCGTTGGAAAGTAGACTTCATAAGCTTTCCATGAAGTACAAGAACGCCCCAAACGGAGTCCGTATGAAGAAGTTATGCCCGTTTGAATGTGATACCAATGCAGCAGTTCGAATCCGATTCCAGAACGTGTCCAACTCGGATTCTTGCTTGACTTGATCTCAAAGTGACGTGGTGACCTCCATGATTCCGTCCTTGCATGTCCATGACTCCATGTCCCTTTCTTCATCCTTTCCCAGGTTCCTAACCACGATTAAATCACTTGCATTAGGTAGCGGTCTATTCTCAGTAATATATGAACCTAGGAATGAATTCACCTGGTAATTAAGTTGACGAGCACGAGCTCGAGTAAGTGGTCCTTGTTGTGGATGAGTTGTATCCATGGAAGGGATGTCCTCATCAGGTAGGCATAAAGACATGAGTACATTGCTACTCAACAAGTCATTTGTAACAAAAATGCAATATAGTATGCAAGACTTACTAATGGATGGCTGAAAGGTTATTTTACAGAAAGTGATAATTTAAAGTAAATACAATATTAAATTGAAAGCAAACTTTTAAATAAAATGATAACAAGTAAATAACCAAAGGACTTAAATGAACCATACGTGAAATAACCGTCCACTCAACGAACCACTCGTGAATTAACCATTCATGAATTAAACCACCAATGAATTAACCATTTATTTTTAATTTATCCCAACCAAGTTTTATGAAGTATCTACCCTTTGTGTGAAATCACTGAGCATTATCCATAACCTGAGACATTGCTATTCGAATAGTTTTCAACTCTACAAAGATTGTACAAATGTACCCATACGATGTGATCATCCCCGTACTAAAGAAAATCACAATAAGGCTTTTATAATGCTCAATCTCAATTCAATTTCGTCTGTTAGGGTTTCGCATCACACCCTCCTTGCGCCTTTTGGAAATCGGCAACCATGTTCATCACAATGACAAGATTGAAATTGAAATATCACAAATTAATCAGCCAGGTCTATCGTTATACTAGACATGTGGTTTACATGGTAAGGCTTAGATCAATAGTGCACAAAGTTAAGTCCTTAAATATTATGTAGGCGAGACCTCCATATCCCTCGAAGTGAATCCACACTTCCTCATTTACTGCAAGATTACTCGTCTAAGTGAAAACTAGTTTTGTATGACCAATACCAATGATACACCAATGCCATGGCATACAAATTTTATAATTATGGCATCAACCATGGTTCAATATCTCATTAAGTTAAATTAATTAATTAATCATATGTGATGATGAGCCCAATATAGCTATAAGCATAGCTAAGCATAATAAACATACAATCTATGTGACAACTAGTATGTCATCACTAGATAATTTTTTGACCTGTGGTAACAATGAAATAATGGCAATCAAATTATTAAGGTGGAATTAATCAATTTGGACAATAACTAGCACATATGAAAGTTTGTAATAAAATAGCGATGCATGATAATTTAAAATAAAATAAATAAATAATAGATTGAAAACTAGGTTCAACGTAATTAAAGAACATGACTTGCCTTAGCCTTGTCCAGTTATAAATTCTTGATCGTCTGGTTGTGCTTCCACTCCTTCGAAGACGCAATCTAACGAGAGAGAAAACGAATGAGGTATAAAATAAATCCAAATAAACTCCAAAAGCTTCAAAACTATAAATAAAAGATAGAGCTCGATTTTATATGAATTTAGAAAAAAGAATGAGGTCAATCGGAGCTAGAACGGAGGAGAACAGACCCTTGGAAAATTAAATGTATAGGAAAATACTAAAAATTAGAAAATATTACTGTGTAGTAGACTCAACTCACAGAAAAGCTGGTTTACGGTGGACTCGGCTCATAGAATAGTGCGTAGTGCATGGCTCGGATGACATGGCTGCTGATTAGACTACTAGGGCTGATGTGCCATGCTGATGTGGCACCGAGATGGCTTAGTTGGCTAACGTGGCATCCACGTGGCACGACACGTGGCAACCACGTATGATTAGGGCTTGTGTAACTGCTGAGATGACAGCTGACTCGGTTAGGGTGATGATGATCAGACGACTGAGGAGTGACAACAATCGGACTATCTCAATGATGATGATGATCGGACGGTCCAACGACGATCGAGTGACCGGGGACGATCGGATTGGCTGAAGATATCCGAACCAGTCAAAGGGGTGACAATGATCTGAAGGTCTGATGACGATCGAATGGTCCAGATGGGTGAGGATGTTCGGACGATTCAAACAGTGATGACACGTGGCACTCTATGGTTGGTTGCTGAAGGCAAAGCGACAATGGCTGGGCTGGATGGTGGAGAGGCCAGATGGATTGAAAGAAAGAAGGTGGCGAGGGATGGCTAGCGCGGCGAGAAGTGCATTGCTCACCGGTAGCGGTGGACAACGACGGTGCTCGACGAAGAAGAACGAAGGAGACAACGACTTTGGCGAGTGGGCAACGGTGAGCACAACGAACGACGGCAGTGGCGAACTCTGGTGAGGACGATGGTGCACAAGCGAGGGCAAATGACAGTCGATGCAGAGCACGAGGGGTGGCGCAGCTATATACGCATAGACGATGGTGAGTTTGGCTCGAACACTAGAACCGATGCAGCGATGGAGTCCGTTTGGAAGACAGATATGAACATTAGCTGACATTGTTGATGGGTAACATGTGGCTAGGGCAAGGATTGGACGATTGTAGTAGAAAGCACAGATGAATAGTGCAGAGACACTCAAATGGTTGATGCATGGCGCTGAGAAGATCAAACTATGAGCAAGCCGACCGATCAGATGGTCTGAACAGCATGGGAGAACGACCGGACTGGTCTGAACGACACGGGAGATTTTTGGGGATTTTTCAATTTTAGAAATTAGAAGAAATTAAACTGAACTCTAGAAAATAGCAAATAAATCGAGCAAAATCCCAGAAAATACAAAAAATTCCTTGCGACACAAGGATCCCAACAAAAAATGGTTTTTTATTATTTATATTTACTTTAGTCATATTAAATCTTTTTAATTAATGAAAATTCAATTTAAGCTTGTATTAAATTTAGAAAAATCCAAATGATGAATTTGATTATAAAAGATTCGAATGAACTCTGAAAATTAGGATATTACAGGAGGTCCTGAGCTCCACGCCACTCTACAAAGTATAAAATAAGTGCTGGGGCCTTCATGTATTTTGGCCCACTCTATGGAGTCAAAAATAAGCGTTGGGGCTCTCATGCGTTTTGGCCCATTCTACGGAGTCAAAAATAGAGTGCAGAGCCCCTGGGCTACACACCACTATACAAAGTATAAAATAAGCATCGAGACCCTCGCGCGTCCTGACCTACTCTACAGAGTCAAAAATAGGGCCTTCACACCACTATACTTCATTGACTCTTGTTTAAAGGGTTGGGGATGGAGCGCACGTGAAACTACTTCGTCCTGACGCTGACTTCGTCAAGGCTCATTCGAAGGGTGGGGGACATAGTGAGCATGTATCAAATTATCCTACTACCGATTTCATCGATGCTCGTTCGAAGGGTGGAGGACGGAGTGTGCGCGAATCAAATCATCCTACTGCTGACTTTATCGGTGCTTGTTGTACCATTGACTTCGTCGATGCTCATTCGAAGAGTGGAGGACAAAGCGTGCATGAAACTACGTTGTCCAACCGTCAATTTCATCAACACTCATTCGAAGGGTGGGGGACAAAGTGCGCATGAAACTACGTTGTCTTGCCGTCGACTTTGTCAACGCTCGTTCGAAGGGTAGGAGACGAAGCACACACAAAACTACTTCATCCTAACACCGACTTCGTGAGTGCTCATTCAAAGGGTGGGGGATGGAGTGCACGTGAACCTACTTCATCCTACTGCGTCTAGTTTGCCTCGTAGTTAGATTGCATGTTTGCATGCAAGTTTTGTTAGGAGTATGTGTGTGTCCTTAGCTATAGTTGCCATCTCTTCGAAGTGAGAGGAGTGAGACACTATTTGATCCTTGGAGACCAGTAGGTAGGGAATCATAGCTCCAGAAAAGGAGGAAAACACAGATAGGGGGCAAGGGTACGGTGAAGTTTTAATCGCCCTTGTTGGAGCTCTATATCTTTATAAATTCGCTAGGATGAACATGTAGTCAAGGCCGATAATTTGCCCAGAAGTACAATGACTCCTCTTCCCAGTTCCAATGGCGATGTCCATGCCAGAGAAGGCAGTCTGCAACAAAAAGTCAGTCCTCATCAAGCACCTGTCCAGATGAGACACGGTAACCAAATCGCCTGGTGAAGCATACATGCAAATCGAACATAGGATAAATCGAATCCCCAAAATAATACTCTACTAAAAGCGTGGAGGGCAACCACCACCATCCCAAAAGACAACACAAAGAAAATGAAAAGGAATAGGAGTAACGTGTGGCACACTGCACCCTGTAGCCTATGTGTGTAAGACATGCACGAAGGGGGGTTCGACGACTTCACACCTGCTAATCAACACCCTAGGTCTCCGCGACAGCTGCACCAGGGGTGGTTCATCATTGCACTCCTCTAAGCCACGACCCTAGCTCCATCGCTGAGCCAAGCGTGCGCTGCAAAGATACCTTAGCCATTTTTCATAGATGCACTCACAAAAGGCGCAGACAGACTTCCTCCTCACATGAAAAGTGTATAGCAGCACTAGAAGTATTTATGCCATAGCTTATGAGCAATGGTCATCATATGCCCGGGTCGTGTGCAGCGAAAGCACCAAAGCATCACGTATGTGCCAGATGTTGTTCACTAGGTCTTCGAGCCCATGTGACCTTAGGGGGACTTTGACCACTAGGTCCACCAGCATGCTCTCTAGGGCCTTCATGGACTCCCAAGCTGAAATGGCCTACTAGTCGCGAAGGCAGGAAGCCCTTACCCTGCTTGAGAGAGGAAATCTGCTAAGGAAGTTCTCCTACTCCTCTGCTGCACGGGCACTGGCCTACAATGTGACGACCTTTGTGTCAACTATGGCCTTGGTGCCCTCTATTTTGAGGAAGTGGATGCACTCTGCACATTCTGTAGCCAGAGCTGAGACCTCCTCCTTGTCCTTGTGGGTAGCGTTGAGCTCCACCTAGGCATCCTTAGTAGCCTTGCGGGCCGCAACAGCCTCTGCTTGGGTAGCACCTATCTGCTCATGCGGGCTCACAGACTCCTGATGTGTCATTGCCTGCAATGCCCATGCTAGAGCCGCTGTTTGGACAATAGCAAATGGTACAGGCATGTCATAAGATAAAAAAAATGAGAGAAGGCCCAAAATACCATCACCACGTTGGCTTCAAGGTCCCCAAAGAGGAGCTTCATACCGCATAAATGAAGGACCCTCCGATCAATGGCTAAGTCAGTACAATCCGCCATGGCACGCATGCCATGAAGTGCTTTCGGTTGGCATACATAGCGCCATGACTTTGCTTTTGCAACCTTCGTAGTGCCGGTCTGCAAAACATCCTTTGCACCAAGGGTGCATTCGAGTCCCCAAGCGAGGCCGTCATCGAATGACTATGGATCCACCACTGTAGAAGGTGGTGTTGCTGATGATGGCGACAGCGTGAGGGAGCATATCATAGACAACCTCGTGAAGTCCCAAGAAGAGGAAGAAGAGCTCAAACCTATGGTGGCCCTACAAGAGGCGTGCACAGGGGCGTCGTCTTCATGGTGCATAGGGATTACCACATGAATCGTAGTCAACGGAGAGTCCACGATGATGCCTGGGGGGGATGGAGGTGTCCTAGCCTCAGAGCTTGAGTCCTCATCCTGTACGCCCACCGCAACGCAAAACCCTGTCTCTAGGTCTGATGAGGACATCCTTGCTATGGATACAACCCTGCCGACTCCACAACAAGCTCAACAAACTGAAACTATGATACAAGGACTAATGACTCGAGCGCGAGCACGTCAACTTAACCATCAGATGAATGTATTCCTAAGTTTGCACATAAATATTTCAAAGAATGGAATACTACTTAATTCTTGTGATGATTTAATTTTCCTTAGGAACCATGGGAAAGAACCACGCGAGCTCAAGTGTAGAAGTGGAACCGTCAAGCGCAATCTAATTCCTGTTCGTGAGTTCAACTCAGATTCGGCTTTCCTAATAGCGTCTACTTCAAACGGCCATAACTTTTGATCCAGAAGGTTTCTCGGGGCCCGTGAGTACTATTTGGAAAGCTCTTGGAGTCTACTTTTAGATGGATCTAATCCCACCTCCAAACTCCATTCAAGCCGATCAAAAACTGCCAAACAAGTTGTGTTACTTTTTTGGTCCGAGTCAAAGTGGGCATGTGGCCATGTCTAGGATATTTTAAGTGATAAATAATTGACAACATTGGTTATGATATTACTTATGATGTGTTGTGTGTACGGATTGGCGTATGTTGCATGATACGCTCGTGTGAGGTATTGTGCGAATTGACTTGAGTCAAGTCGTGGACTTGTGCTCGTACGCGGTTACGTGGTTATTCATGTGCAGGTGTTGCTTGAGACGGAACATGGTCGATGACGGGACTGAAACTAGGTTCGGGTGGAACTGAGGTTTCGGGACTATGTTCAGGGAGGAACTGAGGTCCTATCGGTCAAGAATGTTATGCGGGATGTTCAGACTAGAGAACAATGTGCATAGAGATGATGCGTGGAGAAGATACAGGAGGTGCAGTCCTAGAGGCTTCGACACGTGGAAGGCTGGAAAAATCGGAAGCATAAAAAGAATTAAAAAATCCATGTTATGAAGGGTTTTGGGTCCCTTGACATGTAGTGGGCCAAAAAGCTTGGTTGAGGCAAAAAGACCCAAGATGAATTGTATTAGGGTTAATAACGTATTGGAGTAAGTTGAGGAGAGGAACTAGATAAATAGGGATATGTGCACGGTGGCTGTGCTGTGCAAGCCGTGATTAATGAGAACGGAAGAGAGATTAATGAGATTGTGCTTGCGGCGGCTTTTTGATTTGCCGGCCGTGGCTTTTGAAGATCTTTGTAGCGACTTGAGATCAACGTGAGAAGCAGTAGGCCGGTTTGTTCTGGAGCCGTGCTGTGGTGATCTGTCAGAAGAAAAGAAAGACGGCGCTGTGATTTTCTGGAAGAAACGAAGGATCACAGGGCGACTAGATAATTTGTTGACCAAGAGTTGGTACGAGTCCGATCGTGCGTGGCATGGCATCTTTCTATTCGATCCACGCGCAAGATTCAAGCTGTACCAAACCAAAGGAAAAGCAAACCAAAAGAAAAGCCAAGATTTCGGATGTGCGCCATTGAGGTATTACGAATCAAGATTTTTTTAGCGTGAGATGGCATACGTGTGCATGTGCGTGATCAGGAGAAACACAAGCAGCGACTAGATAAATTGGTGTGCTGTTGGCTCGTTTCCACGATCGTTTTCGCTCTGTGATTTTTGAAGAGGAGTCCGACGGTGGCCTGTTTGGCCATGAGTTTGTTCGTGAAGCAACAGAGGGCAGCAGCTGCTTTATGCCGTGCGAGCGCTGAAGAAAAGAAAAAGCTCACGTCGACTTTGTGCATGAGGAGAGAGAAAAAGGTAATTAGTGAGGTAATTAGTAAAAGCTAGTTAATTCTCTTTTTGGCATTACGTTTGATGTTCATGCATGCATGATACGATGGTTTAAATTTTTGAGTGGAAATCAGTTTTTGTGCCTGGCCTGCATACATTGTGACTAGAAAAGAAAAAGTGCTTGCATGCATATTGTGATTAGCAAAAGATGATTAGGCAGCTGGCCGCATGCATGTTTTTGTTGGCCAGATGATATCAATTAATCAATAACTAATTAAGTTGCATGGTTGATTTGTTAGTCTGCATGTATTTCTTGTTTTTGGCAAGAAGTTGTGATTTCTGTTTAAAGAAGGAAACCAACAGAGAGACTAGCAACTAGATATTGTTTGGCCGTGGTTTGGTTGATTAATTTTTACGGATTTTGCTTAATCACATGATTAGAGCTTAATTAATTCTCGTCACTATCTGTACCAGCGAGTTTGTTTATTTTATATCTCGAGTTTTAGACCTCTGTTTGACGTGATTCCAGTTGGGTTAGTTCAATAATTTTGTCTAATTTATTCTGACAAAGTTTGAAGTCATTCGGAGTTACAGTTTTTTTATCGAGATCAGTTTTAGTGAGGTTACAGTGTTCTGTCCAGAACTTTAAACGAAACTTCAAAGGGTTTTGTGTTTAGAGGAGAGTCTTAAAATTTATTTTTAACTTTTGCAATAATTCACCCCCTCTGATTGTCTATCTTAGTGTGAATCAATCCTACAGATCGGGACCGCTAGTGCTATCAGTTGGTATCAGAGCTCAAGGTTGATCGGTGAGAGATTTCTTTTAGTTTCTGCATCTTTTTCTACCTACAGTCCAGAAAACCAAAAAAAAATAGTAGATTAGTTTTATCTCCAAAATCCGAAACAATTTGAGCCTTACTCTGTTACTACTTAGTCTTTGTTTGTTGAGTCTTCGGTTGCATCGTTGTGTCGAGTTGCTAGTCTTAGTGTTTAATTCTTAGAGTTTCGGGTTCTTGTCATGTCAGATCACATTACAGCCAACGCCACCATCACTGCAGCCATCGCTTTCACCACCATTATATACATCACCGCTGCTATCGCTTTCACCACCGTCATATACATCACCGCTGCCATCGCTTTCACCACCATCATATACATCACCGCCGCCATCGCCGTCCTTGGACTAGGGTTTGGGTTCAGGATCAGCGCTTTGAGGTCGGATTTATCTCTTTCCAAGTTGTATCCGAGTCTGAGTTGGCTACGAGTTGTATTTCCAAAGTGAGTCGGAGTCGGTTGCTTATTGTTACAAAAAAAAAGTCTGAAAAAATTGTCCCAAAAAAAATTCATGAATTCGAAAAAAAAGATTCCTGATATTATCTCTATGCCACTCGGATTGACGTACACGTGCCACTCGGATTGCCCTCGTGTGCTGATCGAAAATCTCAGATTAGAAAGAGAGAGAGAGTTTGGTGCGCATTGCTTGTTACAGAGCTCTTGGAGGTCAAGTTAAGGATTTAGGGCTCCTCTGAAAAAAAAGAGAAAAAAGAAAAAAAATTCTGAAAAAAAGAGAGAGGAGCTCTAGTGAGTTGCTTTCTTTCATTGTGTAGTTGGCGCTATGTGGTTTCATTGGTGTCCAGGCTCGCGTCTCTAGTACGGTCTAGCCTAGGACGAGCACAGTACCATCGTTGAGCGATTATTCAACTTGCTTTGATTAATGTAGTTTTAGTTATTCTTTGTTCACTCTCAGCTCACCTATAGCTCCACAGATTTGGCTATCACCTCTCAGGTACTAGCGATTGAGGCAACGATACACCCAATTTCCAAGAGTTGTTGTCTTGTCGGCTACCATCACCTCCTGCTCGCTGTGGTAAGAACTAGTAAGAGCTTGACAGAACAGGTTGAGAGTGTGCGACTTGATTTAGCCACCTCCCAGTAGTTGTGAGGGCATAACTTGTAATTTTTTTATTATTTTTTCTCTTCTTTGTTTGTTCTCGTGTGTTTTCCTAACAATGTCAGGAGAACCAGTGGATCCGAAGGCTGCACCACATTCCCCTCGGACTAGGGGCATCATACAACACTTTGAGTGCCAAGTGAAACTGCACAATGAGCGACTTGATGAAGATGTACGGGTCACTAATGAATGCCTTGGTCAATTGGAGGCCGCGCAGATCGACACCAACACTACGCTTGCAACATTGGAGGCTTCAGTTGGCATCGCCAACACTTCACTTGCTGAGATTTTGAGACGTCTTGATGAGATGGGCCGTGCACCTCCTGCGGTTACTCCCGCTACACCTACTCAGCGTACACGTGCCAACAATGGTGTCTTGGGCAGCAGGGTGGACGAAAATGGTGGAGATGAATATGCGGCTGATACTGAGATCGATGATGATGAGGACGCTCACCGTCATCGTCAACTACGCCGGAATCGCATTGGCATAGGTCCTATGTACCCACGCCATGAGGTACGTGAGGATGATGAATCACTTGGTAAGATTAAGTTCACTATGCCACCTTTTGATGGAAATATAACCCTGATGCTTATATCACTTGGTAATTGACTGTTGATCTGAAATTTACTTGTCATGCATTCCCTAAAAACAAAAGGGTTAAGGCTACTACTAATGAGTTTACTGACTTTGCGTTTGTTTGGTGGAGTGAATATTGTAAGAAAGTGTTCGATGTCATCAATGCAATCTACGGGACGAATGAGAGATGTTCAATGTCATCAATGCAAGGGGTATGGCTATGTGCGGAGTGAATGCCCCAGTAAGCGTGTTTTGATTGTAAGAGATGATGGTGAGTATTCTTCTGCTAGTGATTTGGATGAGGATACCTATGCTATGCTTGCAGCTGACCATGCAGGTAGTGAGAAGAAGCAAGACGAAGAGCACATTGATGCTGAAGATGCAGAGCGCTATGAGAGCCTCATTGTGCAGCGTGTGTTAAGTGCACAAATAGAGAGGACAGAGCAAAACCAGCGGCACACCCTTTTCCAAACAAAGTGTGTCATGAAGCAACGCTCATGCTGTGTGATCATTGATGGAGGGAGCTGCAACAATTTGACAAGCTCTGCTATCGTGGAGAAGCATGCGATGAACACCAAATCGCACACACAACCTTACTACATTCAATGGTTCAACAACAGCGGCAAGGTGAAGGTAACACGAATGGTGCGAGTAAATTTTGCTATTGGTTCTTATCATGATATTGTAGAATGCGATGTTGTCCCTATGCAAGCATGCTCTATTATGTTAGGTAGACTGTGACAATATGATAAAAATTCTCTGCATCATGGTAAGACAAATCAATATTCTTTTGTGCATCATGACAAGAAAATTGTGTTATATCTTATGTCTCCTGAAGCTATTTTTAAAGGATAAGATTGCTAGAGCTAGTAAAGAGAAAAATCAGGAAGATAATAGGAGTGAAAATCAGATTGTAGCAAATGAACTTGAACAGCATAAAAAGAAAAACTCTAAATCTGTTCATGAGAAGAAAAATGAGATTAAATTGAAAGATGTATGTTTTCTTGCTACTAAATCTGATGTGAATGAGCTGGATGCTAGTACTTCTGTTTGTTATGCCTTACTTTGCAAACAAGTTTTATTTTCATTCGAGGATGTATCGTCTTCTATGCCTCCTACTGTCACTAATCTTTTTCAGGAGTACATGGATGTCTTTCCAAATGACGTGCCGCTAGGACTACCACCAGTGCGAGGGATTGAGTACCAAATTGATCTGATTCCCGGGGTATCTTTACCCAATTGTGCGCCATACAAGACCAATCCGGAAGAAACTAAGGAGATTCAGCATCAAGTTCAAGAACTACTTAATAAAGGATATGTGCGTGAGTCTCTTTGTTCTTGTGTTGTTTTGGTAATTTTAGTGCCTAAGAAAGATGGATCATGGCGTGTGTGTGTGGACTATAGAGCGATCAATAACATTACCATTAGATATCGTCACCCTATTCCTATGTTAGATGATATGCTTGATGAATTTAGTGGATCTATTGTCTTCTCTAAAGTTGATTTGCATAGTGGGTACCACCAAATTCGCATGAAATTGGGAGATGAATGGAAAACAACATTTAAAACTAAGTTCAGTTTGTATGAGTGGTTAGTGATGCCATTTGGTTTAACTAATGCTCTTAACACATTTATGAGATTAATGAATGAGGTTTTGCGTGCTTTCATTGGTAAATTTGTAGTGATATATTTTGATAATATATTGATATATAGCAGATCACTAGAGGAACACATTGACCATTTACGTACTGTTTTTGATGCTTTACGTAATGCACGTTTATTTGGTAACCTTGAGAAGTGCATATTTTGCACGGATCAAGTCTCTTTTCTTGTCTATGTTGTTACTCCATAGGGGATTGAAGTTGATCAAGCCAAGGTTGAGGCAATACAGAGTTGGCCAACTCCTAACATGGTCTTGCAGATGCGAAGTTTTCTAGGACTTGCTGGATTCTATCGTCGTTTTGTGAAGGGTTTTAGCACCATCGCTGCACCATTGAACGAGCTCACTAAAAAGGGGGTGCCGTTTACTTGGGGGAATGCACAGGAGGACGCCTTCAACACATTGAAAAATAAGTTAACACATGCACCATTACTTCAACTTTTAGATTTTAGTAAGACTTTTGTGCTAGAATGTGATGCTAGTGGAATTGGATTGGGTGGTATGCTATTGCAAGAAGGTAATTAAACATGTGGTATACTTTAGTGAAAAATTGAGTGGACCTTGTTTGAACTATTCTACTTATGATAAGGAATTATATACTCTAGTTCGAACTTTAGAGACATGGTAACATTATTTATGTCCTAAAGAATTTGTCATTCATTCTGATCACAAGTCATTAAAGCATATTAAAAGTTAAAGAAAATTGAACCATAGGCATACAAAGTAGGTTGAATTCATAGAGTCTTTTCCTTATGTTATAAAACATAAGAAGGGAAAGGAGAATGTTATTGCTGATGCATCGTCTAGAAGATATACCATGCTCTCACAACTTGACTTCAAAATATTTGGATTGGAAACAATTAAAAAGCATTATGTTCATGATGATAATTTTAAAGATATGTTGCTGAATTGTAAAGAGGAAAAAACGTGGAATAAATTTATCCTAAATGATGGATTTGTGTTTAGAGCTAACAAGCTATGCATTCTAGTTAGCTCCGTTCGCTTGTTGTTGTTACAGGAAGCGCATGGAGGTGGGCTGATGGAACATTTTGGAGTGAAGAAGATAGAAGACATACTTGCTGGTCATTTCTTTTGGCCAAAGATGAGACGTGATGTGGAACATTTCGTTGCTCGCTGCACTATATGTCAAAAGGCTAAGTCACGCCTTAATCCTCATGGTTTGTATATGCCTCTACCTGTTTCTAGTGTACCTTGAAAAGATATTTCTATAGACTTTATTTTAGGACTGCATAGGACAAAGAAGGGGAGGGATAGCATCTTTGTTGTTGTTGATAGATTTTCTAAGATGGCACACTTTATACCATGTCATAAAAGTGATGATGCTACCAACATTGCTGATTTGTTCTTTCAAGAAGTTGTTCGCTTGCATGGTGTGCCAAATACAATAGTTTCTAATCGTGATACTAAATTTTTTAGCTATTTTTGGAGAACTTTGTGGGCTAAATTGGGGACTAAGCTGTTATTTTTCACTACTTGTCATCCCCAAACTGATAGGCAAATTAAAGTTATGAATAGAACTTTATCTGCCATGCTTAGGGCTGTTTTGAAAAAGAACATCAAAATGTGGGAATAATGCTTACCTCATATTCAGTTTGCTTATAATCGTTTGCTGCATTCTACTATAAAGTTGTGCCTTTTTGAGATTGTCTATGGTTTTGTACCTCGTGCTCCTATTGATTTGCTACCACTTCCATCTTCGAAGAAGTTAAATTTTGATGCTAAACAGCGTGCTGATTTGATGTTGAAAATGCATGAGACAACCAATGAAAATATTGAACGCATGAATGCTAAATATAAACTTGTTTAGTAAAGGAAGGAGGCATTTAACTTTTCAACCAGGTGATTTAGTTTAGTTGCATTTGAGAAAAGATAGATTTCCTGAATTGAGGAGGTCTAAGTTGATGCCTAGAGCTGATGGTCCTTTCAAAGTGTTGAAAAAGATTAATGATAATGCATATAAGCTTGAGTTACCTGCAGATTTTAGGGTTAGTCTCACTTTTAACATTACAGATTTGAAACCATACTTGGGAGAAGAAGATGAGCTTAAGTCGCGGACGACTCAAATGCAAGAAGGGGAGGATGATGAGGACATCCTTGCTATGGGTACAACCGTGCTGACTCTACAACAAATTCAACGAACTGAAACTATGATACGAGGACTAATGACTCGAGCGCGAGCACGTCAACTTAACCATCAGGTGAATGCGTTCCTAAGTTTGCACACAAATATTTCAAAGAATGAAATACTACTTAATTTTTGTGATAATTTAATTGTCCTTAGGAACCAAGAGAAAGAACCACGCAAGTTCAAGTGTAGAAGCGGAACCGTCAAGCGCAATCTAATTCCTGTTCGCGTGTTCAACTCAGATTCGGCCTTCCTGACAGCGTCTACTTCAAACGGCCATAACTTTTGATCCAAAAAGTTTCTTAGGGCCCGTGAGTACTCTTTGGAAAGCTCTTGGAGTCTACTTTCAGATGGATCTAGTCCCACCTCCAAACTCCATATGAGCCGATCAAAAACTACCAAACAAGTTAAGTCACTTTTTCGGTCCGAGTCAAAGTTGGCCTTGGGCCTTGTAATCGAGTCCTGTTTGGCTTCCAAGTGTTTTGGCCGACCCTCCACCTCCTGTGTCTCATAAATAGGCAGCCGTACCCTCTTCTAGGGTTCGGGTTTTTATAGACTAAGTTAGCCTTTGGTACTTCGCCTTGTGTTCGCGCGTGTCGGCAAGATCGTCCTAATACTTGTCTTTGGAATCCCACCTTTTTCTGTTTTCAGATTGAAACCTATATCTTTTATTCCCAATTGAGTTGTTGTTCATCTTTTTTTACTTGTTCTTCGATTGCTTGCAGGAACAAGTATCCTCGTGGTTAGGTTGATTGTGCTCCAACAAGGTCACGAACAACCTTTGAAGTTGGTGTATCGATCTCTAAGACGCAACGTCTTTGGGGTAGTTGTAGTCGGGTTGTCAATATTTTCTCCTTCCCCAATTGAATCTACCACTTTCATCGAAAGATCGGGACCGCTAGTGCTATCAAGGTCTGTGGGAGGTGGCTCCAACCGAGCATGCTTTGCTGGGCCCACAGTTGAGGTGGATGAAGTAGGTTTTGTGGAAGCCCTTGGAACAACAACGGGGCGAGAGTGATGTCTGTTGCGCTGCCTCCCGTAGTGGCCGACACACACACCTCAAGGCCCTCTGCCTCACGTACTTTGTCATCTTCTACGGTGCACCTCTCATCATCTTTGGAAGCTTGACCTTCGTTGTTGCGTAGGTTTCGCTCTTTGATGTCTGTAGCTTCATGCACTTCATCATCACTTTCTGTGTCGACCTCATCGTCTCCTGTGGCATCAACATTCATGTTGCTGCTGAACTAATCTAGGCTGCCCTCCATCTCTAGCGGGGTGGGAGGGGCCAAAGATAGAGGTACGATGGTGATGGCTAGATGAGAGCCTTTGCGTTCGGGTGGGTCATCACAGGCGCTGGTATCCTCATCCTCGCTTTTGCGTAGCTGCGAGGACTATTGGACACAGGGAGCCTGAGGGCTTCGTACATGCGGTTAATATGTGGCACATTCGACATAGCAGTCAAAATATATGGCCCTAGAAACACAGTCGCCACACGCTCCGCCTCCGCTAATGACAGGACTACGCAAGATAAGAGCGGCGAAGGTGCGCATACTGTGAACACGAAAGACCAATTGATGTGGACATGTGAGGCCAAGCATCAAAACCCTACCTGGTCTGCAGGCTTTGCCAACATCGTTAATGAAGGATGAACTCCATCATCTCGAGTAGGCCTGGTCCATACGTCCCATCGGCGAGCCAATGGGGACAAGCGAAGAATGCTAAACTCTTCTGCTCAGTTGCGCATATTCAGCTAAAACAAGACTACAAGGAGTCTCCTAACACACATCTCATCATCCCGGTCAAGCTTCACATGCAGCGAAGATGCGAAGTCCATGATGCACCCAGTGAAGTGAAGCCTACGCTCGTGCTCGTGGTAGAACCACCTCCAAAGCCAGTGCGACTCCTACTTCATCCCTGTAGAGTTCAAAGGCAAGTCCTTCAAGTAGCCGTCCTGAAGCTGGAAGCTGACGCTGCACAGGTTTGAATTCTGCCCTCACCTAGTCGCTTCGGTTGGCATCGTGCATCGTGCAGCGAGGTAAATGTGCACTAGGGATGGCACTTTCCAAACAGGCTGCCCAAGAGAAGACAGTAAGACACGCGATGGCGTTTGGCATAAGCTGTGGGAGATCCAATTCATATAGATGGAAAAGATCATCCACGAAGCATGTGGTGGGAATGCAAAGCCCGACGTTGAAGTAGGTCGCAAAAATCACCATCTCGCCCCCCGAGGTCATGGGATGACCTCATCACTAGCAGGGAGGCGAACAAGCTCACAGGAAGACACCTTGCCTTCATGTACGAGTGCATCTAGTAGCTCGTCCATCACAATTGACTAACTGAGTGTGTTCACCAACACGATGAACACCTTTTTTGATGCTTTCCATCATTTACCAGTAGTGGGCTTGGACTGCTCATCTTCACCACCATGACTTCTCGAGGCAGCCGACACATCACCGCAACCGCTGCAATTATTTCCACAATCTATCCTAAATAGCGAGAGAGCAACGACAAAAGTGCAATGGGAAAGACAACGACGAGCAAAGTAGCTACGGAGGGCGACGGGCAAGCACAAGAAAAAAAAGAAGGAAATGATCAAAACCAAAGCGCCACAGTGCTAGGTTTTGAAGTGCTAGGTTTTGATGGGATATGCAGCATTAATGGGGCAGGGCAGGCGTGCCTTTTCAGGGGACATGTGCGCCTTTGTAACCAGCGTAGCAATCACACCACACAACTAATGAGCAGAAGGCTGCCACGTGTACGACATGATTCACACCAAACACACAGCAACAACACCGATCGACATAGTGTGCTAGAATTTTTGCAGGCAATTAACTAGGGAGTCGAAAGGATGGAGGGGTCCAATAAGCAAGTACCATGGTTTTGGCCCACCAGTAATGAAGCTCTTTACCATGATAGGCTACTATTGGCGGACTGGCCTCTAGCGTGGCCCAATCGGCCTACTGTGCCAAAAGGCCTACTTAATTATGTAAACCGAATGGCAAGCCCAGAAGGGTTATGATAGGAAAAAGACATATTTGCTCTTATTATTGTAGACCTTAATAGGGGTATTTGTATAAATAACCTCCTCATGATTATAAATACATTCTTTAGGGCACCATAGAGGAGAGATGATTCATTTTTTAGGGAATAAGCTATACAATGGCTTAAAAATAGCGCATATATCTTCTATATCCACTCCCCATTGTGAGTTTCATGCTCTAGGCAGCCCTTTTGCGACCTCCCCGTAGCTCTCATTATCCACAGTTTGGTCTATAATCACTACATTTCTTGTTAGCCTAACCTTTTGGTTACCGAATACCTCACCTCTTCGTGCTTTTGTGCTCAACCTCTTGAGTTCACATTAATTTTGTGTTGTGTTCATATTAGTCTTATGTTCATATTAATCATATGTTCCTATTAGCCATGCTAGGCTATATATATATGTAACCTTTTGTGACTTGAATTAATGAATTACGAATAGCGTGATTGCCCTAAATATTTCACGCTCTCATGGTATCAGCGGTGTCGCTCTCGCGCCGCCGCCTCCACAGCTTCTGCCATGCCACCCCTAGGAGATGATCTCGTCTCCGTGATCTCTCTCGGGGGTTGCGCAACCCGTAATTTAAGTTGTGTCGCCGATCATCCAATCGACTACTAATTAGAGTTTTCTTCGGTCATTTTTAGATCGAGTTTTCTCTACTTTTTTTCTATCATAGATCGGTTTACATCGCCCTATCGATCCGTTGATGTTCCTTGACTTTGGACTTCACCGTCTTGGTTTTGACCTCTCTGGTGCCTCCTCTTATCTAATGACGTCGTGATATGATGCGGCGCGTTTGTCGACATGACCCTCCCTCTGTGGCCTTCGAAGCGTCCTGTCTACCGTCGTTATCACGCCAGATCATCATCACCAGCCTGTCGTCTGCGAGCACGAGCCATCGCACCACCAAGAGCACGTCGCCCTCGGTCATATTCGCGTTCTTCATGTACGAACGTCATCATAGTTCACAGATATCTTCACCAAAGGGTTGCCTACCTTTGTCCTCCTAGAGTTCAGATCCAGCCTGAACGTCCGCATTGCCGACGCTCAGACTGCAGTGGCGTGTTAGCCTGACTCTTTGATTACCGAACGCTTCAACTCATCGTGTTTTGTGCTCATCCTCTTGAGTTCATATTCATCTTGTGTTGTGTCACATTAGTCTTGTGTTCACATTAGTCATATGTTTCTATTAGCCATGCTAGTTTATATATATGTGTGTAACCCTTTGTGACTTAAATCAATGAGTTACGAATAGCGTGATTACCTCAAATATTCCACACTCTTATTTTCTATCTAATATTAACTATTTTGGTTTAAGATCCGTAGCTTTTTTAAAAAAACTGTACCGATACAATGAACTGTATGTACTTTTATTATATCATAGCACATCAGGAGAAACCTGATCACGGACTGCAGCTTGCTCCATTCCAAGCTCTCGATATATATGATCATGCGGCACAGCATATACAGTACAGTCACACATAACAGCGGTAGATGTACCGAAACATCCAGTAACAATGAACAAGAAATCCTAGATATATAGATGCATCGATACCGTCGTCGATCGTCTCAGGCGGCGGCGGCGCAGACCGGCAGGTCGTTCTCCTGGGTCGGGCGCTGCTTGAGGATGGGGTTGCTCTCGAAGAAGTTGACCGGCTTGAGGTCGAAGCTGGACGACACGGTGGGCATGATGGGGAAGTCCTCCTGGCACGGGATGTGGTGGAACCCCAGCGTGTACCACAGCACCAGGTCCTTGTTCTCGATCGGACGGTCCCTGCTCGTCCACGTAATCAGAATATTCAGACCACACGATTCAGCGGTTGAAGGATCAGCAGCTGAAGTATACGTGTACGTACCTCCCAGACCAAGTAGCTAGTGTGTCCTCCCCTTTGCTCTGGTACACGAACAGCCCACCTGCCCATTCCTCGCTTTTGTTGTAGGGTGTCACCCAAATCTGTTGCACAAAAGCAAATCAAATACATAATCACACGTAGTTCCTTTGGTTATAATGTTGCATATATGCTTCTGGACTTCGGTTCTCACTGCATTCCCAAGTCTGGATTTGGTTACCTGATTGTTTGTGAATGCGCCCCTCTTCTGTGGAGGGTCCTCGGGGTCCAGCAAGCTGGCGGCGGTGCCGGCGGGGACGACCTTATAGCCGACCGGGTTCCCGACGTGCGTCTTCTTCGACGGGTTGACGATGTGGAACTCGGCCGGCTCGTAGAGCTTCAGCCGGATCTGTGCGTCCTTCTCGGTGCTCGCGATGTGCCGGGTGACCTTGAGGTAGCTCCTCCGCGGCGACTCGCCGGGCGCGGTGTCCTGGCGGGCCATCTCGACCCGGACGAAGGAGTTGTCGGCGCCGTCGACGTCCATGTCGAGGCGGAAGGTGACGTAGTGGTCGTGGATGACGCCGATCACGTTCTCGGAGAGGAGGGTGCCGTGCACGTCCTCGTTCTGCCGGACCTGGTTCATGTGGGAGTAGGTTGTGCCTTTCACCATGAGGATCCCGCTGAGCCCAACCTGCCACAATCATTGCACCGTGAGCTAGCCAGACTGCCAGACAGAGTTCCATCTCTCGATAAATCAAACAGCTGGCAATGCTACATGTGCGAACATAAGCCACAGTTTGTACACTATGAATATGGTGAATTTTCCATAGGTAAGAACAATTAATTTATGCATGTTTTTATCCTAAACAGAAAATAAGAACAGTGCTATGCACTGTGGATGGATGGAATCAAGAGGATATACTTGCGTGCTCCCATTCTTCTCCTGAAAAGGTAAGGTCCCTAAAGACGGGGACAGATGCAACAATGCAATGGGCATTGGGCAAATTTCTTGGCGGATCAGGGGGGACGAAAATGACGTCCCATTTTCTTTTGACAACTCGCTAGTTGCAAGGATGATGTGAAGCTCCACTAGCAAGATTCCCTGATCGTTTTCAATAGCAAGCTGGTACATAGACACTTGTAGAGCAATTTTCTTCAGAAGTTAAACCATGCATTGTACTTTGTGTCAATTAATAATAACAACAGCATCGTTTGGTGAAGTACATCAAATTTTAGTTGATTTGGTCAGTTTTTTTGTGTTCTTATGGTAGCGTTCGAAATGACGATGGCTTATAGTTTTTTTTACTGTAACTGGCTGATTTTTTTACTGTATCTGAGTTGACTTATTTGATATAATTAAATTTAAAAAAATTAAAAATATATTAGTCCATCACCAACAATGCAAATAAATACGAAAAAAAACACAAAAAACATAGAATAAAAAACAGAAAAAAAAAGATTATGAACAATGAAAAAATCGCCGGTCACAGACGCTGATCGCTCAGCTGATCGCTGAGCGATCGCATCCCTGAGCGCGGCCTATGTATGATATTTCTTGCTCTGTCAGCTACAACTGCCCTCACCTTCACAAGTGTGTCAAACAAGTGGCACGTGTGGAACTGTGTATATAACGGAGAGGAGAACAACTGAGAAGAGATGGAGAGATGATCTGACCCACCTTGATCCGTATGAGGCCATCCATCTGGAACTCCCAGTCCGTGATGTAGTCGTAGTTGGCCACCGACGCAGCCATCCGCGCCACCAGCGTCACCTTCGGCCGCGACTCCCTTATCTGCACATCGAATCCAAAGCAGCCAGTGAATCGCGTCGCCCCAAACACAAACCAACACCTACTGTTACATCGTCGTCGCTAGTGAAAGTCGATCGACAGCTGCTTCCACTTCCAATATATGACGTTGTACAACTAGACTCCCTTAGTACTCCTTTCCACTCTTCCGCCCCGCTTGGAGCACAGGAACTATTAGTAAATAGAAATGCAATAGAATCGTTTTTCTATTTTCAAATTTTTTAAAATTTAATTATGCTAAATAAGTCCATTCAGCTATAGTAAAAAATAAATCAGCTACAGTAAAAAAACTATAAACTATCGTCATTCTGAACACCCCCTAATACCAATATAGCTTAGAATCATCATCCAACAGTTGAAAATATCCTTCACCAATCTTTGTCAAATTGTCACCTTTTGCATTGAGGAGCAACTGCGTTTGTCATGGAACGTCCAGCATATGACTCATCATTGGAGCCCGGCGGTAGTAGAACGATTCACGGCGAAACAAATGAGCAAGCAGGTAAGTGCACTTACGTCCATGCCGGTGATGGGGCTCTCGGAGTGTCGCCACGCGACGTCGCCGGCGTACCGCTCGAAGATGCAGATCATGTTCTCCCGCACGTATGGCCGGCCGTCGGCGGCTACGAACACGCCGTCGACGTAGCGCGCGTGGCGCGGGCAGTCGTTGAGCGGCACGAGCGGCATGGCCTGCAGCCCGAACCCGTACTCGCCTGCGTCCATGTACGTCTTGAAGTACCACGCCTCCGTGGGGTCCATGTACGGCACGAACAGCTCCGACGCCATGCCCTTGTACATCACCTCCCTTTGCGCGCCGGTCGCCGGGTCCTGCACCCGCGCGCGCGACACCACCATGCCGGCGCGCGCGTCCGCCTTGAGGTGGAACTCCCACCCAGCCCACCGCACCGTGTGCCCATCCACCACCTCGAACCCCGGTTCCGCCGGCTGCTCCATCGACGGCGCACGCACCGATTGGAACCCAAGCTCCCTCGACGCTTTCACATCTTTGTCCTCGGCGTGGTGGCCATCCCGGTAGTCAGTGTTCTCGGCGGCCGGGATGGGAATGCCGGCGCCACGGTCGGAGATGTGTACGACCTCACCCGTGTCCATGTCGAGCAGCACGGTGAGGCCCTCGATCGGTCGCATGTAGAAGTTGGCCGTGCCCTCGGCGGAGAAGCACTGGATCTTGATCAGCCGGCGGTTTTCCTCCGTGGGGCCGTACCAGCCGAGGGAGATGGGCAGGCAGGCGACGTCCGACATCCGGACGCCGCGGCGGAGGATGGTGGCATTGAACGCCGGGTCTTTAAACGGCGCCCAACAGAGGGAGGCCTGCTCATCCATGGTCATCGTCGGGTAGCCAGAGGAAGGGACAGGCAGAGGAGTGACGGCGCCCTCGCCGAGGTCGACGGCGAGGACATGGGACTCCCCGCGGAAGCGGACAATCGCCACGGCGCGGCGCGGGGGGAGTGGGTCGGCGCCCTTTCGCCAGCTCCGGACGACGGACTTGTCCGGCTCGTCGAGCGCGAGGGAGTGCACGAACAGGGATGACGGCGACGATGCGAATGGCGGGTGCGCGCGGACGAGCTCGCGCGCGCGGTTGACCTCTGTCACCGTGAGCGGGTCGAGCGGGTGACGTGGCACGTCGGACTCGTGCGACGGCCGCGGCGGGGACGTCTTCGACCCATGGCCGGTCCGTTCTTGGCGGCAGGCCCACAGCAAGAAACGGGTGCAGCTGCCGCTTCCGCCGTCGTCAAAGAGCGAGGTAGTCGACGTGTTGATGCCGCGGGGCAGGCGGAAGGCGGAGTGGACGACGAGGAGGACGAGGGCAGCGCCGATGGCGAGGAATACGAGGCGGAGCAGGGAGGTGGAGTGATCCATTGGAGTGGCGTGTGCTTTGGGCTCGTGTGTGCAGTGAGCTGAGTGGCAAGTAGGTCGGTATATATTGGCCTGAGGTATTTTCAACTTATAACTTATAATTAATGATTTTTTTAAATAAATAATAGGATGATTTCTTTATCACTATTTTAAAACAGCTTATTAGAGCAGTCTTTTAAAAACAGTTTATCAGCATTTGGTTTTTAAAACTCTTTTTAAAACTATATGTTGTAGCTGTAAGCCGTAGTCGAAAAAAAACCAACCCATTGATGACTGCTTGGGAAGAGGACAACACAGCAGGGTGAAGAGTTGAAGTCCACTAAGTGTAGGATCGCAACAACATGGATATCTATTGGCCTGATGCTGTTGTTGAAAAAGTAATATAAATTGGATTTGCTATCTACTTGAAATTTTGTAAAATCACGGTTTAATTTTCTCACCATTTGTGAATATTCGTGCTCCGGTCAGCCGTTGTCCTCCTCTCTGGTGCCGCCATCTCCTGCCGCTGCCGGGGTTCATTCGTTTATGGTTCGGGTTCACTTGTTCCCTCTGGGCATAGAGGGAGGTTGGGGTGGTGGAGGCACATTGGTAGGTGGTGTGGCGGTGATGCCACCACTGGCGCCACAGGATGGAAGAGGGGCGGTGGGTGGAGACAGTCAGGGAGGGGTGGGGGCACGATGAGAAACGAAGAGGTTAGGAGGTGGCGGCAGATTCTGCGGCGAGGGTGGCTGGAGACGAGGAAGAAGCCAAGAAGGTGGGGGCTCTCACTAGATAGGAAGAAGAAGGCGACACAGAGGAAGAATGGCGGCATAGGAGGTGCTTGGGCGGGGGGAGCTGTGGTAGGAGGGGCTTGTCGGCGGTCGGGCAAGGCGGTGGAGGTGGCGCACGAGGAGGCGGCAGCGGTTGAGTAAGCGTTAGGATTAGAAGGGTGGTGGACACTATATATTTGAGAGAGCGGGGGGGGGGGGATCTGGATGGTTTCATCAATATTCAGAGATGCAAAAAAATTGAATATGATTTAGAAGAAAAATATGTGACGTGCAATAGTTCCTCATATAAAATTAATATTTTGAGGATATTTTTTTGGCAGCAAGCTCTAATTATTGAGAATTACATGATAATGAAGTGAAATGCAATGCATACGAACAACTTAACCAACTTCTGTTTCGAAATTTTGAAGAGCACACTAGCTAGCACAAAGTGAACCAAACAAACAATACAAGGTAATTATATTTGATAATCCTACACTGCCAAATATTAGATGATTCTCTCACGGCTCCCAAACCAGAGCTGCTCCCATCCCTATTCTAGCCGCTCCCTAACCAACAGACTATCTCTTCTCCTTGCCCTCCGGTGGCTTGCGGTCTTCATCGGAGCTAGCCACACTCCTCTTTCTCTCTCTAAAACAGAAAGGATAGGGTGTCACGGAGGTTCACTGACGCTCAAGGAAGGCTGCCCACGGGGGTTCAAGCCCATGTGGAGTTCTCCCCTTATGGGGTTGGGCAGATGCATGCAACTACTATTTTTAAATGTTGTGGAGTTGTATGTTACGTTTGTTGAGCCCATCTAAAACAAAAATGTTGCAACTATTATTTTTAAATATTGTAGAGTTGTATGTTATAAATATGTTTGTTGAGAAACCGAGAGTAAAAATATGGAAATTGTGTGTAATATGTCTATTTGTTGCAAGCATTGCTCCTAATTGTTGCATGAGCAAGTGTAGAATGTTGCCACTGCAGGATTTAGATGTTGCAATATTGTAACGGGGTAAATTTGTTTGTTTGAGAATTCTGAACAAGTTTAGAAATGCAGCTAAATTGTGTACCCATAATTTTATCCAACTTGATGAGATTTCAATTTTTTTCTCAATGTTGCCACAACTATTTTGCAATTTGTTGCATATGTTGGTTACAACTGTGTTAGTGATATGCCCTAGAGGCAACATGGAGATGTTGTATATATCACATACTATGTTTATGATACATTACTTTGTTCTTTGGAATAGACATCATCATTATTGATCAATGAGTATGTGACTTATTTATGAGACTCTTAAATACTAAAATGTTGCTATTTCTAAATGATCCCTGATCGTATATCATATGAGGAACAAATATGATTCAAAGACAAAGATCAGCATATGTATTGATTGATGATCATGTCTCATGGATCATGGTATGGTGATACCAAATCAATAATATGGACATGTGTTAGTGAACATATGTTGGATAGACTGCCATGAGACAACGCAGAGATTCCATGTGTCATCGCTTGGTCTCGAGTAGTGTTTATGTAGAATCCTTAGACTTGAGATCATCATGGTTCCCAACATGAGTAGTAGCTTATTTTGGGACTACTAAACACTACTCCGTGAATCGGGTAGTCATAAAAGTAGTCTTATGGGAGAGATATCTCTGGCCTCGATGTAATGGATTATGAAAGTGCATGGCCATGCCAAGGTGATTGAGGAGTCAATCACAAGTTTATAATCCATCACGGAATCGAGAGAGTGATTGAGCTATTAAGAGGATGACACAGTCTCGCCTTGAGCTCAATCTATATCGTGAGGCAAAGAGATTCGTACATGAGAGAACATTACGAGTTCAAATTGATATGATCTTTACATATACTTTGGGGTTAATATGTCTTACTAGAGGCCGCTATTAACGTGGTGACCGGAAAGGCGTTTCGGTCACGACCAAGTATACGTGAACCTACAGGGTCGCACGCTTAACGGGTTGGAACACTGATTCGAATATGATTTGGATATGGGCTCAATTTGGATAAAGATCCGAATAGACTCCTAATGGGTCTTGGTCCGCAAGGCCCACGTGAGGAGGTCTATATATATGGAGGCGAGGGTCTGAGGGGATTCGTCCCTGTTAACATCTAGCAAAACCCTAGCCGCCACCTCCCGAGCCAAACCCTAGCTGCTCACGAGTGCTAGTACACTCACGATCGGCGTTCCAGCCCCGGACGTGTGGATACCGGTGGAGGCGCTGCTCGTTGCAGTGCTGATCGGCGTGCGTGGAGGAGACAATCTGTTCGGGACGATCGGCTACTTCCACTACTACCTCGACGCGCGTGATTGGATCGGTTTCCATTCTTCTTCACACGCTGCGCGTCTAAGTGGTAACGATCCATGATCCTTCCTTAGCATGATGTTCTTGGGTGCGCGGTAGAAAAGTTTTGTTTTCTACTTCCGTAGCCTACGCGTATTCCTTTAGTGGTATCAGAGCCATCTTGCTTAGTTTGCCATCTGGATCGCGCATATGTTGATATGCGATAGTAGTAGATTGGATCTATTACGCCTAAATCGTAGCACGGGTTGATGAGATCAATCGGTCATAAGGGGTTGAAATAGGTATGAGTTGATAGCATCATAAGGCCAAAAGATTAGTTCGTGCTCCTTCTTTGATGCACGCGCGACTTGCCCCTACCGCTGGAATCACCATCGGGGCTAACTCACGCGCACAATCGTGGATCGAGCCAACGATCGAGGTCTTGTGTTGTGGTCTCCTCAAGTATACCGATCGCGATGATCAATATGATTGATCTAATGAAAATTGAGACATTTTGAATGGCTCGAATTTGGGTTGATTTGATCGGCTCGATAAGATTTTCATAGCGATTTCATAGATGCGATCTATGTAATTCAGTGAGGTTTCGGTGCGCCACTCGAACCCGCGAGGCTCCCCTCGACCCCCACCGTGTATCCCCTTGTATAGCGTCGTGGTTAACATCGTTAGGTAGAATGCGATTCTACGTCTAACTTGTTTTTGCAGGAATGGTGTGAATAGTATGGCCCTATAACTTATTTGAATGTATGAGATGTATGTGATGCATGTAACATTCGCTCATGGCTGCGTGTCATGATTATTTCAGCTATTGTTAGCTGTATATATTGTATTTAACGACTGCGTGTCGACCTTAATGCTTGAATCTATCTTTGTAATCTTCAATTTCTAGCTATTATAGGTAGTAGCCAAGTTTTGAGGTTACAAGCTTTTAAGCATGGTGGTCTAAAGGAGTGATGTGGAGGATGGAGATCGTCTACACCTACTTGGAGATGGATATCACCATTTTTGGGCCATACTACTTCACAGTTAAATGTGTTTATCTATAATGTTATCTATCTTATTCTTATGCAATGATATATGTGATATGTTGCTTTGGTAGGATAGAATCCTCTTAAAATTAGGTGTTAATGCCTTTCCATATGTTGCACCAAAGATAATGATCACCGCATGGTAGGTCTACCAAAGTAGAGTGCCATCGGTTATCATCATCATTTGGGGTAGATGTCGGACATCTACATGCGGAAGTATTTGGTTTACTTAACAAGGTTATCAAAATAGTTTTGGACCTTGGGGCATAGATTGGGGCCGAGGCATACTGATGTCACCCAAAGTAGAGTCACATAGGGATGTGATTAGCAAGGTGTTGCTTACCCATGTCACTAGTTTTCTAGCCGTGATGCCAAAGCTCACTAGGAATTAGTGAAATGAGGATCTTTACCCACTATGTAACTTAGAGAGAGTTTTTGTTGCAAAACTCATAGTGGGAGTCTTTTGCTAAATAGTTTAATAAAAGATGAACATAAACATAGTGCTAAACTTTGCATATTCTTATGTTGTAGATCATGTCAGCTAACGCCGCATCCAGTACTTTTAATTTGCGATCTGTTCTTAAGAAAGAAAAACTCAATGGAACAAACTTTTGGATTGGTATCGCAACTTGAGAATTGTTCTCAAGCAAGAGCGCAAGGAGTATGTCCTTGAGTCTCCTTACCCAAGACTTGCTCGATAATGCTCTTTGTGGATCGCACGGAGAGCTTATGAGAAGCAAACGAATGATTGCCTTGATGTGAGCTGTCTCATGCTTGCCACAATGTCCTCTCGAGCTTGTATAATATGAGAACACGATGCCTACAATATCATTGTGGGGCTACGTGGTATGTTTGAGAACCAAGCAAGGGCTGAGAGGTTCAATACTTCAAAGTCCTTATTTGCGTGCGAGCTTGCGTGAAGGAATCCGTCGACCCTCATGTGATTAAGATGATTGGCTACATTGAGAGTCCGAAAAGCTTGGTTTTCCCCTTAGCCAAGAGTTGGCTACTGATGTGATTCTCCAGTCGCTCCCCCCGAGCTTTGAGCCATTCATAATGAACTTTAACATGAACAACCTAGACAAGACCCTAGCTGAGTTGCATGGGATGCTAAAATCTGCCAAGGAAAGCATTAAGAAAAGCAGCAATCATGTGATGATGATGCAGAAAGGCAAGGGCAAGCCCTATGTCAAGAGAAGCGCGGTCAAAAGAAAGAAAGCTCCTGATGCGATCGCGAGCAGTTCTAAGGCCAAGAAAGACAAGAAGGGCGATGCTCATCCTGATGCAGATTGTTACTACTGTAAGCAATCAGGACATTGGAAAAGGAACTGCCCAAAGTACTTGGAGGATCTTGAGAAGAAGAAGGGAAGTACGACTTCCACTCCAGGTATAAATGTTATAGAGATCAATCTTGCTACTTCATCAACTGATTCTTGGGTATTTGATACCGGATCGGTTGCTCACATTTGCAAATCGTTGCAGGGGCTAATAAGAAGTAGAAGTTTGAGGAGGAGCGAAGTGGATCTTCGCGTTGGCAATGGAGCAAAAGTTGCTGCGGTAGCTGTTGGCACCATGCCATTGTCTTTACCTTCAGGATTAGTTTTGGAATTGAATAATTGTTATTGTGTTCCATCTCTTTCAAAGAACATTATTTCTGCTTCATGTTTGCAAGCAGAAGGTTATGACTTTAAATCTATGGACAATGGTTGTTCTCTTTATTTCAAAGATATTTTCTATTGTCATACTCCATTGGTGAATGGGTTATACGTTCTTACTCTTGAAGGGTCACCGGTCTATAACATTAATGCAAAGAGGCAACGTTCGAATGATTTGAATCTCACGTTTATTTGGCACTGTCGCTTAGGTCACATAAATGAGAAACGCATGCAGAAGCTCCATAGAGTTGGTATTCTGTACTCATTTGATTTTGAATCATTTGAGACATGCGAATCTTGTTTACTTGGCAAGATGACAAAGGCACCTTTCACCGGTCAAGGTGAACGGGCAAATGACTTATTGGCACTCGTACATACTGATGTATGTGGACCAATGAGCTTAATGACGAGGTGGTTTTCGTGACTTCATAACTTTTACTGATAACTTTAGTAGATATGGGTATATTTACCTGATGAAGCATAAGTCCGAATCCTTTGAAAAGTTCAAGGAATTCCAAAATGAAGTGCAAAATCATTTAGGCAAGACAATTAAGTTTCTACGATCTGATCGTGGAGGCGAGTATTTGAGCCATGAGTTTGGCAATCATCTAAAGGATTGTGGAATTGTTCCACAATTGACTCCGCCAGGAACACCTCAATGGAATAGGGTATCTGAACGGAGAAATCGCACCTTATTAGATATGGTGCGCTCCATGATGAGCCAAAGTGATCTTCCGTTGTCTTTTTGGGGGTACGCTCTTGAAACAGCCACGTTCACACTAAACAGGGTTCCATCAAAATCAGTAGAAAAGACACCATATGAGATGTGGACAGGACAACGTCCTAACTTGTCTTTTCTTAAGATTTGGGGATGTGAGGCTTATGTAAAACGTTTACAACTGATAAGCTCACTCCTAAATCGATAAATGCTTCTTTATCGGGTATCCTAAGGAAACAAAAGGATATTACTTTTATAATCAAGGAGAAGGCAAAGTGTTTGTCGCTCAAGCATGGTGTCTTCTTAGAGAAAGAGTTTCTCTCAAGAAGGGATAGTGGGAGCACAAAGGCAACTTGAAGAAATTCAAGAAACACTGATAACGTTTCAGCTCCTCTGAACCACAACAGATGAACAAACTGTTGAAGAACTCATTATGGACACACCAAAGACCACGTAGGTCGAAGGTCACGTCGTGCACTGAGAGGTACATGTTCTTGACTACTCAACAACGGGACATATTGTTGTTAGACAACGATGAGCCTAAGACCTATGAAGAAGCGATGGTGGGACCAGACTCGAGAAATGGCTTGAAGCCATGAGATCCAAATTGAATCCATGCACAGAATCAAGTTTGGAACTTGGTTGATCCACCGATGGTGTTAAAACCATTGAATGCAAATGGGTTTTCAAGAAAAGATAGACATAGATGGAAATGTTCACATCTATAAAGCGCGATTAGGCCAAAGGTTTCAAACAAATTCAAGGTATTGATTATGATGAAACTTTTTCGCCGTCGCAATGCTAAAGTCTATTCGGATCATTCTAGCGATTGCTGCATACTTCGACTATGAAATATGGCAAATGGATGTCAAAACAGCTTTCCTTAATGGAAATCGAGTGAGGATGTGTACATGACACAGCCCACGAGTTTTGTCGATCCATGTCGATTGGAAAGATATGCAAGCTCCAAAGATCCATTTATGGATTAAAGCGAGCATCTCGGAGTTGGAACATTCGTTTTGATGAAGTAATCAAAGGGTTTGGTTTCATCAAGAACGAAGAAGAGCCTTGTGTTTACAAAAGGCTAGTGGGAGCGCACTCGTATTTCTGGTCTTATATGTGGATGACATATTACCGATCGGAAATGATATTCCTTTGCTCGAATCATTAAGTCTTCATTAAAAATAGTTTCTCTATGAAAGACTTAGGAGAGGCAGATATATTCTGGGCATCAAGATCTATAGAGATAGATCAAAAGGCTAATTGGATTAAGCCAAGATCGTACATTGACAAGGTGTTGAAAAGGTTCAATATGCATGATTCCAAGAAAGGTTTTCTACCTATGTCACATGGTATAAATCTTAGCAAGAATCGGTGTCCTAGTACACCGATGAGCGGGATAAAATGAATGCGATTCCATATGCTTCGCTATTGGGTCCATTATGTATGCCATGCTTTGTACACGTCCGGATGTTTCAGTATGCTTTAAGTGCTACGAGTAGATACGATCGATCGGTGAAAGTCACCGGATTGCCGTAAGAACATCTTGAAGTACTTGAGAAGAACTAAAGATGTGTTCCTTGTCTATGGAGGTGAGGAAGAGCTCGTTGTAAATGGTTACACCGATGCTAGCTTCCAAACCGACAAAGATGATTTTAGATCGCAACTGGATTTGTGTTCTGCTGAATGGCGGTGCGGTAAGTCGGAAGAGTTCCAAGCAATGACGGTTGCCGATTCTACAACGTAAGCCGAGTACATAGCAGCTTCAAGTCGCCAAAGAGGTCGTTTGGATCAAGAAATTTATTTCTGAGCTTGGTGTGATAGCTAGTACCTCCAGCCCAATGGACCTCTACTGTGACAATAGCGGGGCCATTGCACAAGCCAAGGAGCCTAGATCGCACCAGAAGTCCAAGCACATTTTACGGCGATTTCATCTCATCCGCGAGATAGTGGAGAGAGGCGATGTGAAGATATGCAAAGTACAAACGGATTTGAACATTTTAGATCCGTTGACAAAGCCGCTTCCCCAGCCAAAGCATGAGGCTCACACTAGGGCAATAGGTATTAGATACCTACATGGTTGACTCTAGTGCAAGTGGGAGACTGTTAGTGATATGCCCTAGAGGCAACATGGAGATGTTGTATATATCACATACTATGTTTATGATATATTACTTTGTTCCTTGGAATAGACATCATCATTATTGATCAATGAGTATGTGACTTATTTATGAGACTCTTAAATACTAAAATGTTGCTATTTCTAAATGATCCCTGATCGTATATCATATGAGGAACAAATATGATTCAAAGACAAAGATCAGCATATGTATTGATTGATGATCATGTCTCATGGATCATGGTATGGTGATACCAAATCAATAATATGGACATGTGTTAGTGAACATATGTTGGATAGACTGCCATGAGACAACTGCAGAGATTCCATGTGTCATCGGTTGGTCTCGAGTAGTGTTTATGTAGAATCCTTAGACTTGAAATCATCATGGTTCCCAACATGAGTAGTAGCTTATTTTGGGACTACTAAACACTACTCCGTGAATCGGGTAGTCATAAAAGTAGTCTTGGATTTGCCATGAAACATGTAGTGGGATGTGAATGATCAAGATAGAATTTGCCCCTCCTTATGGGAGAGATATCTCTGGGCCCCTCGATGTAATGGATTATGAAAGTGCATGGCCATGCCAAGGTGATTGAGGAGTCAATCACAAGTTTATAATCCATCACGGAATCGAGAGAGTGATTGAGCTATTAAGAGGATGACACAGGTCTCGCCTTGAGCTCAATCTATATCGTGAGGCAAAGGGATTCGTACATGAGAGAACATTACAGGTTCAGCCGATATGATCTTTACATATACTTTGGGGTTAATATGTCTTACTAGAGGCGCTATTAACGGGGTGACCGGAAAGGCGTTTCGGGTCACGACCAAGTATACGTGAACCTCTGTGGTCACACGCTTAACGGGTTGGAACACTGATTCGAATATGATTTGGATATGGGCTCAATTTGGATAAAGATCCGAATAGACTCCTAATGGGCCTTGGTCCGCAAGGCCCACGTGAGGATGTCTATATATATGGAGGCGAGGGGCTGAGGGGATTCGTCCCTGTTAACATCTAGCAAAACCCTAGCCGCCACCTCCGAGCCAAACCCTAGCTGCTCACGAGTGCTAGTACACTCGCGATCGGCGTTCGGCCGGGACGTGTGGATACGGTGGAGGCGCCGCTCGTTGCGATCTTGATCGGCGTGCGTGGAGGAGACGATCTGTTCGGACGATCGGCTACTTCCACTACTACCTCGGCGCGTGATTGGATCGGTTTCCAATTCTTCTTCATTGCGCTGCGCGTCTAAGTGGTAACGATCCATGATCCTTCCTTAGCATGATGTTCTTGGGTGCGCGGTAGAAAAGTTTTGTTTTCTACTTCCGTAGCCTACGCATATTCCTTTAAACTGTTGTGCATATTGTTCATTCATGATGCGGTCAAGCGTCAGAGGTACAGGGGCTAGTCGCCTCCAATTATATTTGAAGACTAGGTCATAAAGTATCAACACAAAACAAATAAATTCTATAAAACACAAATAAGCATAATGTAAACACAACGCAAACATATGATGCCACAGCAAACCTACCTGCATCAGATATACAAAACTTTTTGGGCGTGGGCTGCTGAGAAGCATGGCAGTTTTTCAGTTCGGTCTGCCATTTGCTCACAGATCATGCTAGATGGCGCGATCAAGCAGCTTCAGGCTCTATTGGGGACGCATGCAGATCATTTCTGGTCAAAACTTTGGAACTCCCCATCCCACTGAAAGTGAGTTTTTTGGTGGCGGCTTCATGATTTTCTTCCATGCAAAGCGGTGCTAAAACGCAGGCATAAATAATGGATTGCTTGCAACTAATTGGGGTCTTCACAAGGTATTGATTGTGATTCACATAACCTCATCAATATGTGGGATACTCAACGACATCATCGTGCTGAGATTTCTTCGAATCTTGCCGAGATCAAGGAGCTAAGTACGAGGTTCTCTGAGTTTAGTATTTGTTAGGACATCTCCAATGGTCCTAACTAAGTACTATCTATAAGCATTTCACATCATCTATAGAGCACACACTAAAAGCTAGCATTCTAAAAGACTATCTATAAGGATAACTATTTGATGCTTACATGCACACACAATCATTTATAGAGGTTACCTCGTTTTGCGTTATAGACTAGAGACAAATAGTAGCTAGCTGTTTGTGTTTTCATACTCTCTTTCCTCCACATAGGATATATACTGATGTATATATGCAAATAGCTAGCTAACTCAGCACCATTGGAGATGCCCTTATACCCGTAGGACTGCTAACTTAGCAGCTCATTTATGTGCTAAACAAGCTTCTGTTGATAGGCAATGGAGTACTTGGCTTAATCAATTGCCGGACTTTCTTTGTAATTGCCTACAACATGATTATACTCCTGTTAAGGAGTGATGAAATATGGCTCTTTTTTTTAAAAAAATTTCAGTCATGAGGGGGACCAAAGTCCCTCCCTGCCCCCCTCTTCCGCTGCGTATGAGTTAGTAAGCTAATCTTTTCATTACTTGCGGCTCGTTTTAGGGTGGGTTTTTTTAGATTATAGCTTATGGCTAAAATTTATGAATTCTATACTGTTCATGAGAGACAGTACGCAGAGAAAAATAGTTACATGCAATTTTGATCGGTACAGCTGAACTCGGTACAGTTTGTACTACAATCTACCTGTAGACCCGCTTTGAAAAGACGCACCATTTAAAATCTAGCAGCAAATCAAAAAGCCAAAGTCTAAGTGCAAACGAACCCGTCCTGAATTACTAGTTCATTTAGAATGAAAGAAAATAAATAATCCATTGTCAGAGGGCATGCCTTGGGGAGGGTAGGCAGAACATGAAACGGACCATGATGAGGATGAGGACGGCTCGGTGAAGGAAGAAGAGCATAGCAAGGCGATGGAGTGATCTAGTGTTTGCTTTGCCTTTTTTGTGTGTACATTGACAACAGGGCGTAGCTAACTAGCGACTAGGCCTCTAGCCCAGTCCACTGGACAGCACAAAAGATCGACATTCTAGCCTGTTAGCTACAGTGTTATATTTCAGCTATTTTAATCTAGGCCTCAGGCCATTGCCCCGATAGCCTAAGGACCAGCTCTGTCTCTCATTGACTATACGGGAAGAGGATGAAAGCAAAAGATTATAGCGGAAATGTTACGCAATATGAACAATTGATTTGACCTTTGCTTTAGAATTTTGAATAGCACACTAGCCAGTAAGCTATCCATTTGATCTATTTGAAACTTAGGGATTTCACAGATTTTGCAGCACACAGAACAAGCCTTTAAAATTCTTTATCTAATCAAAACGGTCTATGGTCAGTCACACTTAGGTCTCGCTCATTTGAACTTGAGTTTATGACTTTTGGCTTATTTTTTACTATTCATATTTTTCGTTTTTTATGACTTTTTAACATTTTTTGAGCTTTTTTATCGATTCTTTTTTTCGCATTCGTTTGCATTATACGTGATGTGCTAACTTTTTTTTAGATTTTTTAAAATTAATTATACCAAAAAAATCACCGTTAGTTGTAGTGTAATTTTAGCTAGTTATAATGTAATTTCAGCCATAAATCACTAAATTTCAATTTAATCAAGCAGTCTCTTAAGGTTCCATGCATGTCAGATAGTGGTGTAGCCCGCAACATAACTAATAATTAATCACAAGGTCTGCCTGTTTTGATGAGTGATACCATTGTAGTCCAGACTTTGCGCAATATCTAAACTATCATCGGAGCTGCCAATGTATACAACCGTGGACCCCATTCATGTTTAAGTTGCTTTTCTGGCCCGAGCCTGTATTAGCCCGCCCAGCACTCTAGCTAGCTTGCATCCAAATCGATCAGAGTTTCGATCCTGCTTATTTCAGTTTATATAAGTTAGCTTATGCTTTTAGCTTCTAACGTTTAATTTCGTTTTTTCTACTTTTTCATCCTTTTAGGCTTTTTTTTATCTTTTTAGTATTTCTTTGTATTGTTTATGATAGACTAACTTTTAAAAAAAATTAATTATGCTAAAAAAATCATTAGCAGTTACAGTATAAAATAAATCAACTATAGTATAAAAAAATCATAAACTGACTTGTAAAAACTCAACTGAACACTTTAAATCGAGCTGTTCAAATCCAATACATCAAGCTTCCCTAAATACCCCTTGATTGCAGCTCTACTAGTGACCCTGCTAGTTATGATTTCTTTTTTTGTTGACAGTCGAGTCACCTCGTCCTTGCAAAACAATTAGCATGTAGTCGCACCATCTTTCTTTCCTGATAGCAGTAGCTGCGTATCTATGGGGCAAAAGAACAAACTAGCCTAACGTAAGAAAGGGAATCTCTCCTTGGAATGGTAAGTGAAAGTTTGTTTAAATCTTTCATCTTAAAATTCTTCACAAGAAAAAAAAAGAGAATCTCCTTAGAATATATTGGGCCTAGGAGTAATTTATAGAGGACAATGAGAATCACAGGTTGCTCAGGCAGAGAGGATAAGTCTTCCGCATTTCCAATTTACTTGTCACTGTATGGTCAAGTATCGGGTTTGTTCTTTGTGAATGTGGTTTATAGTTTTTAGTTAAATTTTTTGAAGTTTAGCTATTTACGACAGAGATAATGGAAAGAAATACTCACTTGTGATTTTGTCTGATACAGATATTAAGCTTTTAATATATAATATAATTAGTTTGTAAACTTTATTTTTTTAAAAATATTTTATTTAAAAATTAAACACTATAGTAAAAACCAAAGACATGTTTTAAAAACCGACCCATCAATTCGTGCGTCCATTTGTCTTGTTCATGGAGAAAGAGCGGACTAAGAAATTTGTTACGTGGTACATCAAGCTTCCCCAAATACCACTTGTTTCCAGCTCTACTTCTGACCCAGCTAGTCTTTTCTATTTCTTTTCTTGTTGACAGTCGAGTCACCTCGTCCTTGCAAAACAATTAGCATGTAGTCGCATCACCTTTCTTTCCTGCATATCGATAGGGCAAAAGAACAAACTAGCCTAACGTAAAAAAAGGAATCTCTCCTTGGAATGGTAAGTGAAAATTTGTTTAAATCTTTCATCTTAAAAATCTTCACAAGAAAAAAAAAGAGAATCTCCTCAGAAAAAAAAACTCAACTGAACACTTTAAATCGAGCTGTTCAAATCCAATACATCAAGCTTCCCTAAATACCCCTTGATTCCAGCTCTACTAGTGACCCTGCTAGTTATGATTTCTTTTTTTGTTGACAGTTGAGTCACCTCGTCCTTGCAAAACAATTAGCATGTAGTCGCATCATCTTTCTTTCTTGCTACCAGTAGCTGCCTATCGATAGGGCAAAAGAACAAACTAGCGTAACGTAAACAAGGGAACCTCTCCTTGGAACGGTGAGTGAAAGTTTGTTTAAGAAGCTACTCGGTTGGAATGAAATTTAATTATTTATGGTTGAAATTATACTATAACTAGCTAAAATTACATTGTACCTTATAGTAGCTTATTTGGCGTAATTAATTTTAAAAAATTTAAAAATAGAAAAAACATGTTAGCCCATCGTGAATAATGCAAATGAATATGGGAAAAAAGAACCGGCAAAAAGCTTACAAAAGCCGAAAGCCAGAAAAAGACAAAATTTATGAATAGAGAAAAATAAACCAGAAGGCAGAAATTCAAGTTGAAATGAGCGGAGCCTAAATCTTTCGTCTTAAAAATCTTCACATGAAAAAAAAGAGAATCTCCTTAGAATATATTGGGCCTTGGAGTAATTTATAGATGACAATGAGAATCACAGGTTGCCTATTTAAAGTTCTTTGTTTGAATTAATCCAAAAATTGTAAAGGGACAGAGATACCTCTCACTAACAGGTGGAACCTATGGCGGTTAAGATTAGACCGATATGATTGAAGGAGTGTGTTCGGGTCGTCCGATCGGTTGATGAAGGTTCGGACCACTCGATGAAGGTTTCGAATATCCGAAGAGCTAGGACACGCGAGCTGTCCGATCAGCGATGGACCACTCGGATCGTCAAGGAGGGTTCAGACGGTCAGAACAGCCAGGGCGTATGAGCCGTTCGATCAGCGATGGAATGCTTAGATTGACCTGGAAGGTTCAGACCGTCCGACAGTTACCTTTGTCAACACAGTTACCTTCAGAGATACGTTGACATCGCTGGGAGCCGATCACCTCTGTTTGCTTGGTAAGAATTGGTAAGAGTTCGATAAAAGGCTTGAGTGTAAGCGACTTTTTGAACCTCCTCATCCTAGTAGTTGCTGTTAGGAACATATTCTTGTGTTTTGCTAACTATAGCAGGTCCTACAGCAGATGAGGATCAATCTCATACTCCTCGTACTAAGGCAATCGTACAGCATTTTCTACACCTTATGAACCTTCGTGCAGAGGGTCTTGAGGAGGATGTCAGAGTGACGAATGAGCGACTTGCTCAACTTGAGGGCGCTCAGATTGAGACCAATGCCACACTCGCTGCGATGGAAAAAGCGCAAGGCGTCACTAACACTTCTTTAGCGGGCATTATGGCGCGTCTTAAGGAGATTACTCAAGCATCCTCTGCTGTGCCCCCTGCTGTACCGGTAGATGGACAACAAGATGACATCGACGGCGTGGCTGATTTCGAGGCCGATGACCGCCGTAACCACAACAATGATCGAGCTCGTCGACAGTTGCATTTTAACCGACAAGGTATGCGACGAGAACCCCCACGGTGTGAGGTACGTGACCACGATGATTCTTTTGCTAAGGTTAAATTCACTATACCTTCTTTCAATGGTAAATATGATCCTGATGGCTATCTTAATTGGAAACTAGCTGTTGATAAAAAATTTGCTTGCCATGAATTTCCTGAGAATAGACGAGTTAGGGCTGCTACTAGTGAATTTACAGACTTTGCTTCTGTTTGGTGGAAAGAACATTGTCGTCAAAATCCCAATAACATTCCTAACACCTGGGAGGCTTTAAAATTGCTTATACGTCATCGATTTGTTCCCTCATATTATGCTCGTGATCTGTTAAATAAACTGCAACCTCTACAACAGGGTGCAAAATCTGTGGAAGAATATTATCAGGAATTACAAATTGTTATGTTGCGATGTGGGTTAGTTGAGAATGAGGAGGTATCCATGGCTAGGTTTTTGGGAAGGTTGAGTCAAGAAATTCAAGACATCCTTGATTATAAAGATTACAACTCCATTACTAGATTGTTTCATCTTGCTTGCAAAGCTGAACGTGAGTTGCAGGGACGCCAGACGAGAATGCGATCTAATTCTTCTGCAGGTCGCACAAATTCATGGCCTCCGCGCACCCCTGCTCCCTCGTCCATTATGGCACCATCACACTCCAACAACAAGCAGCGCCCTACTACATCAATTTTGGCGCCACGAGTTTCTGAAGCACACAAATCAGCACCACAACTTCCTGCAAAGACCTCCTCTTCAGCTGCTTCGACCGGACGAATAAGGGACGTTCAATGCCATCGTTGCAAAGGCTATGGACACATGATGCGAGACTGTCCATGCAAGCGTGTATTGATTATACGCGATGATGGTGGGTATTTCTCTGCTAGTGATTTTGATGATGAAACATATGCTATGCTTGCAGCTGACCCTATAGGATATGAAGAAGAATCTGATCATGAGGAGCATGTTGACGCCGAAGATGCCGACATGTATTTGAGCATTATAGTACAACGCGTACTAAGTGCTTAAGTGTCTCATGCCGAGCAAAATCAGCGCCATAATTTGTTCCAAATCAAGAGCGTTGTCAAGGAACGCTCGATTTGCATAATTGTTGATGGTGGGAGTTGCAACAATTTGGGAAGTATGGACATGGTAGAGAAGCTTGCTTTGCCGACTAAACCTCATCCTCACCCATACCATATTCAATGGTTCAACAACAGTGGTAAGTTGAAGGTAACACGGATGGTGAGAGTACATCTTTCTATGGGTTCATACCATAATTATATTGATTACGATGTTGTTTCTATGCAAGCTTGCTCATTATTATTAGGAAGACCTTGACAATATGATACTGAATGTGAACATCATGGTAGGAATAATCAATCCTCTCTCATGTTCAAGGGAAAGAAAATTGTGCTGCTTCCTATGACTCCAGAACAGATTGTTAAAGATGAACTTGCTAGAGATAGTCGAGAGAAGAGTCTATAGAAATCTAAGAGCGAAAATCAGATTGTAGCAAAAGAGCTTGTGCAACATAGGAAAAAAGAACTGAAATCTGCTCATGTGAACAAAAAAGAAATACAATTGAAAGGTGCTAGTTTTCTTGCTACTAAATCTGATATAACTGAATTGGATGCTAGTAATTCTGTTTGCTATGCATTAGTTTGCAAAGCCACTTTGTTTTCATTTGATGAGATACCATCTTCTTTGCCTCCTGCTGTCACTAACATTTTGCAGAAGTACAAAGATGTCTTTCCGAAGGACATACCACCAGGATTGCCACCGCTTCGAGGGATTCAGCATCAAAGTGATTTAATTCCCGGTGCATCACTACCCAACCGCGCACCATACAGGACAAACCCAGAAGAAACTAAAGAAATTCAATACCAAGTTCAAGAACTGCTTGATAAAGGGTATGTACGTGAATCTCTTAGTACTTGCGCTGTTCCAGTCATTTTAGTGCCTAAGAAAGATGGATCATGGCGTATGTGTGTTGATTGTAGAGCTATCAATAATATTACCATTAGATACCGTCATCCTATTCCTAGGTTAGATGATATGCTTGACGAATTAAGTGGCTCTACAATGTTTTCTAAAGTTGACTTGCGTAGTGGATACCATCAAATTAGAATGAAACTTGGAGATGAATGGAAGACGGCATTTAAAACTAAGTTCGGATTATATGAGTGGCTAGTGATGCCTTTTGGATTAACTAATGCCCCTAGCACTTTCATGAGGTTAATGAATGAAGTTTTACGTGCTTTCATTGGTAAATTTGTGGTAGTTTACTTTGATGATATATTGATTTACAGCAAGTCACTAGATGAACATCTTGAACATTTACATGCTGTTTTCATTGCTTTGAGCGATGCACGTTTGTTTGGTAACCTCAAAAAGTGCACCTTTTGCACCGATCGAGTTTGTTTTCTTGGCTGTTGTTACTCCGCAGGGAATTGAAGTAGATAAAGTCAAGATTGAAGCTATAAAAAGTTGGCCAACACCACAAACGGTCACACAAGTGCAGAGTTTTCATGGACTTGCGGGATTCTATCGCCGTTTTGTGAAGGATTTCAGCACCATCGCTGCACCACTTAATGAATTGACAAAGAAGGGTATTCCATTTAAATGGGGAAAAGCGCAAGAAGAAGCTTTCAACCTTCTCAAAGAAAAGCTCACAAATGCACAATTGCTCCAACTTCCTAACTTTGGTAAGACTTTTGAACTTGAGTGTGATGCTAGCGGAATTGGAATTGGTGGTGTGTTGATACAAGAAGGTAAACCTGTTGCTTATTTTAGTGAAAAATTGAGTCGGCCTAGTTTGAACATTCTACTTATGATAAAGAATTACTTACCCTTGTTCGAACTTTAGAAACATGGCAACATTATTTATGGCCCAAAGAATTTGTTATCCATTCTGATCATGAATCATTGAAACATATTAGAAGTCAAACTAAATTGAACTGTAGACATGCTCGTTGGGTTGAATTCATTGAATCTTTTCCTTATGTCATAAAACACAAGAAAGGGAAGGAAAATGTGATTGCTGATGCCTTGTCTAGACGGTATACATTGTTGTCTCAACTTGATTGTAGAATTTTTGGCTTGGAGACAATAAAAGAATTATATACCTCTGATGATGAGTTTAAAGATGCTCTATCTAATTGCAAAAATGGTAGATGCTGGAATAAATTGGCTTTCAATAATGGATTTTTGTTTAAAGCTAACAAACTATGCATTCTAGCCAACTCTGTTCGTCTTTTGTTATTACATGAGGCACATGGGGGAGGACTAATGGGTCATTTTGGTGTCAAAAAGACGGAGGACATCCTCGTTGAATACTTCTATTGGCCAAGAATGAGGCGCGACGTTGAGCGCTATGTATGTCGCTGCACTACTTGCAATAAAGCTAAGTCCCGACTTAATCCACATGGTTTATATATGCCTCTTCCTGTACCTGGCATTCCTTGGGAGGATATCTCAATGGACTTTGTTTTGGGATTAACTCGCACAAAGAAGGGGAGAGATAGTGTTTTTGTGGTGGTCGATAGATTTACTAAAATGGCATATTTTATACCTTACCATAAGAGCGATGATGCTATAAATGTTGCTGATTTATTTTTCAGAGAGATCGACTGCATGGAGTGCCCAATACCATTATTTCAAATCGAGATGCGAAGTTTTTGAGTCACTTTTGGTGCACATTATAGGCTAAATTGGGTACCAAGCTGCTGTTTTCTACTACTTGTCACCCCCAAACAGAAGGACAAACTGAAGTTGTCAACCGCACGCTATCAACTATGTTGAGGGCTATCTTACAGAAAAACTTCAAGGCGTGAGAAGAATGTCTACCTCATGTAGAGTTTGCTTACAATAGATCGTTGCAGTCTACCACAAAGATGAGTCCTTTTCAGGTAGTATATGGCTTTAATCCTCGTGCTCCTATTGATTTATTGCCTATCCCCATCTCTGAAAAAGTGAATTTAGATGCTAAGAAGCGTGCTGAATTTGTCCTTAAATTGCATGAAACAACTAAAGAAAACATAGAGCGTATGAATGCTAAGTATAAGATTGCGGGTAGTCAGGGTAGAAAGAGTTTAACTTTTGAACCTGGTGATTTAGTCTGGTTGCATTTGCGCAAAGATAGATTTCCTGAGTTACGAAAGTCTAAGTTGATGCCTAGAGCTGATGGTCCATTCAAGGTGTTAGCTAAGATTAATGATAATGCATATAAGCTTGATCTGCCTGCAGAATTCGGGGTTAACCCTACATTTAATATCGCAGATTTGAAGCCATATTTGGGAGAAGAAGATGAACTTGAGTCGAGGACAACTCAAATGCAAGAAGGGGAGGATGATGAGGACATCCCTTCCATGGATACAACTCCTCCGCAACAAGGACCACTTACTCTAGCTCGTGCTCGTCAACTTAATTATCAGGTGAATTCATTCCTAGGTTCATATATTACTGAGAATAGACCGCTACCTAATGCAAGTGATTTAATTATGGTTAGGAACCTGGGAAAGGATGAAGGAAAGGGACATGGAGTCATGGACATGCAAGGAAGGAATCATGGAGGTCACCACGTCACTTTGGGATCAAGTCAAGCAAGAGTTCGAGTTGGACACGTTCTGGAATCGGAGTCGGACTGCTGTGATGGTACCAATTTCAAATGGGCATAACTTCCTCATACGGACTCCATTTGAGGCGTTCTTGTACTTCATGGAAAGCTTGTGAAGTCTATGTTCCAACGGATCTAACCTCATCTTCACATTCCATCCGAGCCGGCCGCAATCATCAAAACAATCCACATTGGTTTCTTAGTTCGAGTCAAAAAGGGTGCTGCGCCACCACCACTTGGGCCTATGGGCCTTGTAACCCTAGGGCGCCGCCCCCCTGCTAGCACTTGGATTTTGTTGAGTTTAGGTTTAACCATTGCGCAAACTTTTGTTCTTCAGTTGTGTCAGACAACCACCTATCAAGACTACCTTCGGGATCTCACCTTTGTTTTTCAATATCATCAATCTTATTCGCAATATCAGTTACCTACATCTTATTCCTGCTAATTCTTTGTCGGGATCCGGAACAACAAGTCCATGTCCCTCTGTGTAAATCGCACTATCCCATGAAAAGCTAGTGCACACAGGGCCAACAGCAATGTACATCATGCAAAATCACCACGAGTATTATTAACTGACAAAATACGGCCTTAAGGCCAAGTCTTACAATATAGGGGCACAAGGCCAACAAAAAGAAATAAAACAGCGGAAAGCAGTGAAGGTAGCAGGACAGCCCATCCAACCTCCGACAGGCGAATGACTGTAAGACGCATCCTACTCGCTGAAGTAGTCGTCACCGTCGTAGTCGCCCTCGAAGTCTGGCAACAGATTTAGCAAGGTGAGTACAAGAGTACTCCCAAGATAAGCAAGTAAATGCTTGCGCAAGTTACACCAGGAATATAACAGAGTTCATGCATGCATAGGGATAACAAGGAAGGCTTAATAAGTTTATTTGCCCGAAAAGCAGTGCTGAGTTTAAATACCATAATATGAGTGAAAAAGCTGAGTTTTTAATACATCATATGAAACAATATTTTAACCAAAGTATTATCGTTAGTATAGGCTTCGACCTACACTAACCTAACCACGGGCATCCCACCCGGACCATTGTCAAAACCACTGTTATTTGTCCAAAAACCAAGTTTTAATAAAAAACAAGTCTAATCTGTGAAAACTTTACTCAGCATGTCCATGACCGTGGACAGGGCTATCCAGATAGTTTGTTACTCTACAGAGGTGTACAACTTTACCCACAAGATATTCCCTCTCACTTGAACCACGCGATAAACACACTGCCTTAGGTGTGCGGCGGAGAGTTCATGACAAAGCTGTTCCGATGATCCATAGCCAAAATAATTACGCCGCCACTAAGGTTTCATCACAACTCGAATCCACGAGTTGGAGCCCCCTCTGGTGTCATGTGAGACTTCTCGCAGCCTATGCCACGCTCACATTCAGCGTATAGCGAAACTATATTTGGAACTTCACAAGTTACTTAGCCAGGTCCGTCCCATAGCGGACTTGTGGTAGTACCAGACATCACCCCGGCCCCAGCAGGCATCTCCAGCTGCGGATCGCCCAATTCGTCAACATGACGGCAACCCCGGTGTTGGAGAAGGCACACGCCAGGCATGCAGTCACGTAGGAGCAGTGATTGCCAAAGGACGTCGCTGCCGCCTGAGCAAGGTCGGCCGCTTCCCCAATTCGCCGAAGTGTCCGTGAAAGCTCTTCGGGTCCGAAGGAGCGGGGCGGCACTTCGGCAACGAGATTTTCAAGAGTACCCTCCAGGGCCAGCATAGCCTCCCACGCCGTCGCCGAGGCGGCACCCAGCGCCTCATCCCGCTCCCTCAGAGATGCAGCGAGTCGGTCGTTCTCTTCCTCCAGTACGGCAACCTGCTGGAGCAGCCCGTCACGCTCCACCACCGCTGCCTGCTGGGTCGATGCCACATGCTCTGTGGCATATGAGACGGCCCCTACGCGTTCCGCTTCCAGGAGCCGCATGCGGTCGTCCTTAGCGGAATGCGCCTCCTCCGACGCGCGAAGAGCTCCTTCGACGGCGCGCAGCCGGTCCTCTAAGGTCTATACAATAAAGCAATCAGTACACCTCCCAATGGCTGCGTGCTGCTCGGGGACAGGCACTTACCCGCAGTTCAGAGACCTCTAGCACCCCCTCAAGCAGTCCAGGCCCATAAATCCGCAGCGCACCATGGTCTAAGCTCGCGGTCGTATTATCTGCGGCCCCCCGCCATGCTGCCAACACCTCTGCTCGAGGGATGAAGTCCGCTACACGACGGGCGGCATCCGCGGCAATAGCCTCGACGGCGCCAGGTGCCCCTCCTAGGTAGCCGTCCTCGGGCTCCGAGGGCCGCCCGCGTTCGGTCAACCATGTTGCTGCAAGGGGTCATGACGGTCAGCCCTGCGAATACCTAGCAGGCCACATCAAGAAATGTTTACCTTCAGCCCCGCCCGAATCCGTAAGAACCTCCGCATCCCCACCCACCTCGCCAAGTGGGGGAGCTTCGGTGTCGGAGCTTAGCTCCACCAAGCCCTCGCCCTCGGCGGCTGCAGACCTGATCGGGGCCGTGGGGGCACCGAGACACTCGGTGTCTGAATTGGAGTCCCATAGGGCTCCGACCTGGCTCGCTACAACGAACCCCCCGATGAGCGAAGGGGCGCTCGTATGAAGGGACTCTTCGCCTTTGGGGAATCGGAAGGCGGCCCCGCCTCGGAAACCGCCGCAGAAGGAGGTCCCACGGTCGCGGGAGCGAACTCCGCGAGCGATGGCTCCACCCCAGCATCCTCCGCGAGCGATGGCCCTGCCCCACCATCCTCCATGAGCGATGGCTCAGCCCCAGCGTCGGCTGGCGGCAAGGTAGCGCTCTCCCCTGCCTCCAAGTCCGCATGCCCCACTGCGTCGAAACCCGCGTCCGCTAGTACCCCCTCCCCCGTGGAATCACGAAGAGGTGGGCTTGGGGCCGGAACAACGCGCTCTGACACTCTAATACTCAAGGCTTCGCACACGCGGTTCAGCCGCCCCAGACCTACCTCCGTGGTCGTAGATACACGCAGCGCGTGCTCCCTGGCTGTGTACAGTCCAAGGAACACACCCACCGCACGCTCCACGTCCTCTAGGGAAGCACCTGCAAGGGGCACGGGGGCGCATTGTAAAAACAACAGCCCCACCGAATAGCACACGAAAACACACTCCACGACAACTTACGCGGACCGGAGGGTCTCAGCAGTGAAGACACGGAAGGGCGGACGTTGTCGCGCTGAAGCTTCCCAGGAGTAACACGCCACTCCGCGGCAAGCGGAGCCACGCCATACATGACGAACTCCTCAGCGAGGTCACGCATATTTGAAGTGGGCGGTGATCCCCACAAGCCTCCGTGCTACCCACTCATCATCATCATCTATGGGCGCGCCGGGCGTGGTGTTAACCGCCATCGGCCGCCCCTAGCACTCAAGGCCGCTACCGCTCGCCACGCGGTGGTAAAACCACCGCCTTGTCCAGTTCAGCTCCCACTCTACCCGACTCGACTCCGCGGGAAATATCTTCTCGCACTGTGACCGCAACGCGAGATCGACGCCGCCGAAGACGGGCAGCGCCCCATCCCCCTGATCCTCCGCCGCACACCGAACATCATGAAGAAATGCAAATAGTGATGCGGTCGGCCAGCACACCTCCGTGCGCACCTCCCAGCTGTACACGGCAAGACGGGCTATCACATTCGGTGCTATTTGCGCCAGCTCAAGCCCAAAGGTCCGCAGGACGTCCCCGACAAGTCTGGTGGCTGGAATGCGTAACCCAGCCTCGAAGTAGGCGACGAACACGATCGCCTCCGACGCTTTGGGGTGCGGTTTGGTCTCATCGCCCGTGGGCAGTCGCACCTCTCGGCGGTCCGAAAGCTTCCCTTCACGCACAAGGCCCCAAATCGTCTCTTCCGTCACCAGCGTCGAGCCTAGGACGCAGGAGCACGGACCCCCTACTCTCTCCGTCGCCGTCCACCATGTGTCCACAAGCGTGGAGCCGCGCCCAACAAGTGTGTACCCCACCTCGAGCGGCGACGGCCGCCGGAAGACGACGCGGTCATCGTCCGACTGGCCGTGCGCTCTGTCATGTGCCATCGCCCTCTCCGAGCTCCGCGACGTAGTAGGAAGCAAGGAAGACAGGAGATCGGGAGCGTGTGACCGGGAGCTAGAAGGACAAGGCGATGAGAGTGCAAGTGGCGTAACGCAATGGGTATAACTGCTGGGAGGTGAACCGCCCACCTTCCCACGATCGCCACCGTAGTGGCACACCTACCCGTGCGCGCCACGCCTCATCAAGTGGTGGTCACACCAAGGGGCCTGACAGCGCACGGCCCGCGCATAGCGCCCCGCCATGTGTCCGCTCGGGAATCTATGCACAACAACCTGGCTCCGCCTTCGGCGGCATCCTCGCCTTCGCAAGGCAGTCCCGGGTCCGCCCCCGATAGCGACACGCACCCGCGTGCCGGAGAGGCGCGCCAGAAGACGTCCCCCGCCTCGGGGAGCGCTCGCAGAGCAGTCCCTTCAGCAGAGTCCGCGCCCATCAACGCAGAGCCCGCCAGCACTGCGCACCCAGGACGCGCCGGTCAGCCGGATCATCGCACGACCAGCGCGCTCGTATGTGGCGCAAGGCAGCGCCCAACCGCTCACAGCGCAGCAGCCTCCTTTTCCCGCAAGTGCGCGGTGGTCGCCGGTCGTCGGCATCTTGCGCTCGAAAATAGGCCTCCATCAGTTCATCAACACGGCAATATTCCTCTGCATGTTCATGAACTGAAGAAAGTATATATTTGAAATCAAATACCATCTCAGCTACGCCCGGAAGACACTGCGGTCCTCCTGGCAACGAATATATACATCTGTCCCCCGCATGGAGAAGCGCAATCGGCGGAAGCCGAGGCGTCGCCCACGCGCGGAGAAGCGCAATCAACGGAGGTCGAAGCGACGCAGTCGCCGACGCGTGGAGATGAGCAACTGGCCGAAGCCAAAGCGGCACAGCCGCTCATACGCGTGTACGCCGCAGCCTGAATGCACTTGCGCACATGGCCGCGTCGACGAAGTCTCCGCCCCCGCAAGCCAAGTACGACTCCGCCAAGGGACCCCAGCTCTGCCTTCCGCGAAGCCTTCACCCCCGCAGGGCAACCCCCGCATCTGCCCTCGGCTTTGGCACTTCAACACGGAGCCGCGTGCCCGCACGTCGCGCCTGAAGACGCCCCTTCCACCCTGGTGCCGTACCTCTCCACTCTTAGCATGAACGTTTTCGCACCCTAATGTGTCCCATGCCTTTCCATGGATGCTAGGTTGCAGCGAGCACTGGCGCAGCGGGTCAGTCGAAGTCAGGCGTCCGCACCCAACGGCACGAGGCCAACCGCCGGACAGCCGCTCTCGGGAAACGCAACCAGCGGGGGCTCAACCGTCACGGCCGACCACACGCGTCCGACCGGTGGGACTCGAACCGACGCGGTCGCCCACGCGCATGAGACGCCCCAACCTCCGACGCCTGCCCGCTCCGCAGCGCAATCGACGAGGTCTTCAGCCTCCGCAGCGTAAATGCGGCCCCGCCTACGATCGTCCAGCTCAAGACTTCGACAACGGCTCCGCTAAGGACCCCCGACCTCCACTCCGCTTCGCCCACAATCACACAATATCACAGGCCGCAAGGACGGAGGGGGCCAAAGGGCTCGGCAACATGGCTTCGGCCTGTGAAGCCCTTCACCATGAGAGGCTCCTGTTGTAGGGGTGGCCCCCACCTAAATCCAGCTAGCTTGTTGAGAAGGTTATAAGTCATGTAAATAACGTAGTTTGTCCCCGAAGGGAGGCTCGGTGTAAGGTTACGATGGTAAAAACTCTCCTTACGAGGGAACCGTAAATATCATGTCCAGCTCTTGGGAAAGACCCTAGAGGTCATTTGTTCACCTAACTCTCCACTACCATACCTCTCTCTCCGTTTGATCTGTAGCCACAACAGATATGCTACAAAATAAGTGGATAAGTACCTCAGTTTGTTGCAACAGGAATTAATATTAGAAAATCTGAAAAGCCAACACCCAACATCTAACAATTCCTTGGCATGGGCCTGCACACAAATACTGTGAATTACTGAATTATGATGATGCTTTAGGGAACATAATTCACTTGTATGAATATTCAGGGCTTCTAAATGCAGATTTTATCATGTCATATGCCTAACTATTGCAAGTAACCTTTGATGGTATAACATGTCACGGTCTATATTCAAAGAGGCGCTACAAGTATCTCCATTTTGCATGTGGACAGCAACAGCTCGTTGGGCGTTTCCTAGCTAGCTCAGTGTGTCTTCTGCATATTTGTATACCGTTGGAGTGTTGAAGAAGGATTGCTCAATGGTTCACGAATCCTTCCAACATGATGCACTTGTGACATGGCATTAATTGTGACTGGTTAAATGCGCACAAAGGAAGCAATGGATGGAAGGTCTATAACATGGGTCAGGTGCCCCATGTTATCCTTTCGCGTTACGAACCCCATGAAATAATTGTTCACCACTAAGAAAGCTATACATTGCCTTTGAGTATCAAAACAAAAAGAAAATCTGGGTACTAGGAAAAATCTTACTAGTTTGAGAAAAGTACTTCTTTAGTTATGAATGGTCAATTCTTACTTTTTTTTACGAGATTGGTCAATTCTTAATTAGTTTGAGGAAACTATTTCTTTAGGGATGAATGGTCAATTCCTGATAATGATTGTCTCTTTGTATCCCTTCCCATCATGCTGGCCCTAAAACTATTATTCATCGTAAACATAGTAATGTTGCCTTTGAGTACGTACCCAAAAGAAAAATATCATGTCAAGAATAAAACTTACTCATGTGAGTAATTTTTTTTCGGAATTATGGATACTTATTGATTATCCTTATATCTCTTTTCGCAGTTTTATGTTTATCCACCAACTGGAGTGCGACTGTTTTCAAAAGAAGATGTACTACTCTATGTTAAGGAAATGAAGATCTCCAGATGTGATACCAATGGACAATGTGACACAAGCACTGACGATAATGTGTGCCTCTTGCTGGAACTCTCTCTCCTTGCTAACAATGTATCTCTTGAATGATTTGGCATTTTTCAGAACTAATATTCAGCCTTATTTTTGTAGATACTTGCAAAGGTGGAGCTTAGCCCATATGCACTGCCAGAAGGATACGTGAAAGAATTAGTATTTAGAAAGACAAAGGAAGGAGTAAGAAAAGACCCGGTACATAAAACCAATTAAACCATCCTTGTTCTCATTGACACTACAAAATGGATTCCAATTTTCTGATCATCATTTGGCTGACTGTGCAGTACTATACGGATCCCGTTAGTCATTATGTATTCCGTACGTTGAAGTCTGCAATGCGCTACCTTGAAACTGGAAAAATAACCAAGCGTTCCTATATTCAAAAGACCAGTGTCCATGACCTCTACTCTTTTGAGAAGTCTGCAGATCTGGTAATTGTTCTTCCAAGTTCCAACATTGTCTATTCTTTAATTATGCTTCCATTTTAAAGATTCAAACTTCTCTTACCAAAATCTGCATCATAGGCTTTTTACTCTTCTTGGTTATCCTGCACTTTCCCATGAAATATGTATAAAACCACAATTGAGTGTATGTGCATCAGGGAAATTTCTATCGTCGAAATTTCATCGGTAACCGACCTTATTGGCGGAGACCAGTAAAATTTTATACCAAGCAAAAAATGTCGAATTCATCAAAATCCATCTAAAAATTTCAAAAAAAAATAATGAAAATAAAAAACAAAAAATTCGAGTTTCAATTCAACATTTTTGGCCGAAAAATTCCTAAATTTCATGTAACCGGTGATTACCAGTTGTATTGCTGCCCTCCAATATAATTTTTGACCCGATACTATTTTCCCTGATGTACATGGTGTACATGCATATATGAAACCAACTTGTATTTATACTCCTTATAATGTTGTATATATACTTTTTAGCTTAGGTATATATATCCCTTCATGTGTAAATAACAAGGGATAAAAAATAGGTAGAAAAGTAAGGACTCTCCATTCCATGCAATGAATGAGTTTCTTAGAATTAGTAGATAAGTTTACTTGAACTGAAAACAGGATTACATCAAACTTGTCTAGAAGGTATATCAGAGGTTGGAGTAAAGAGTGGCATTTTTCTATTTCTGTGTTCGCGTGAGTTAAATTTACTTTTCTGGCTTTACATTATGCACAGCAGAGCCTTTTTTAATGCAAATGTATGGTACTTCAAATAGAGCTTTTTTAACGCAAATGTATGGTACTTTTAGAAATACAGGACAAGAAATTCATGGTTGTTTTTTTCCCCAAACAATATTCTTAGCTTTGGTAAATCTACAACAAACCTGCTTCAACCAAACTTGACATTGAGAACTATTTGTTGCTTTTAATAAACAGAACATAAAGCTATATGACCGTTATTCCTTGTACCATCCTTTTTCGGTATGCGATTTATTTCTATTGCCTTATCTATCACTTTGTTGTCCCAAAATTTGAACAGCTTACTGAACATGCTAAGAATAGTGCTGCTGCTTTCCTCGAAGACCTACTTGATGTTATAATAGAATTCTAGGTCCTATAATTGTTTACAAAAAAATGAAATGATTTCACTTGAAATTGTTGTTCAACATCCTTCGCTTAAAATCCCTCATAGTCTGGACCAAGCGATAGACGTCAATTGATTTCTTACGCATTTTGCAATTATATTGGGAAAAGACTACATGGTTAGTTGAAAACTTATTAAACTGATTGTTTATCAGTTTCATCGATCAACGGTTTGTGTAACATTTGTTATCAGTAAAATGATTCTGGTTCATGGATATCTGATATTATATTGAGAATATATTTGATTGGTGCTTTATTATGACAGCATGATAGTTTGCGCAAAAGACTGACAATTAGTGAGAAGGCTGACCCGAAACCCAAAAGATCATCGAAACCCACAGGGTCATCATTAGTGGAGAAGATATTCAGTAATGACCAAACTTCATATAGCTGTAAGTTCCTCCAGTTTTTGGCGTTACAGTTATATTTTATATACGTACATGTGCTTCCTGTACTGGTTTATGAGTTTTTGGCGTTTTACATCTGTATTTATAAAAATAGTTGTATATGCACGAAAATAACAAAAATAACACTTCTGCTACTGGTCATTGGGCAGTAGCGCCCTGCAGTTGACATGTAGACTACTGGAGCCCGGTCACCGTGTGGCCACCATGCAGCAGGTGGCCTACCGCCCCTCCACCATACGGCAGATAATTAAGATAGCTAATTAGTTGGTTTAATTATCTATCTAAATTAGTATTTTATATGTCATAGTTGTTTAAATTTTTAAATATAGCAAATTAGCTCAAACAATTACAAAATTTTATGTGCAGCATTTCGACATACTTCATTGTGTAATTTTCTGACAATTTTATCCCTCTAAATATTGCTTAAAAATACATATGATTATGATATTTGTAGGAGTTGTTACATATAGCAAATGAGATCCAAAAATTATAAATTTTTATGTGCAACCTTCTGAAATACTTAACCTATTTTTTTTATTTTTAGGAATTTTATGTATTCTAAATTTATCATGTTAATTCAATCGTAAAATGAACATCGTATATCATTAATTATGATTAAAATAACATAAATTAACATGGCAAATTTAGAGCACATAAAATTTATAAAACTTGCTTAATTAGGTTGACTATGTGAAGAGGCTGCACATAATATTTCGTAATTTTTGAAGCTTATTTGCTATATGTAACAAATCATAAATATATCATAATCTATAAAATTGTCAAAAAAATTACACCATGAAGTATGTTTTGTTAGGAGGTTGCACATAAGATTTTATAATTTTTTGATCTTATTTACTGTATATTATAATTTTAAATAAATATTATATATATAATACTAATTTAGGTAGGTAATTAAGCCAGCTAATCTGTTGTATGGTGGAGAGGCGGCAGGCCACCTGCCGCATGGTGGCCAGGCTCCAGTAGTCTATGTGTCAGCTGCAGGGCGCTATCGTCCGGTGACCGGGAGGCAGAAGTGCTATTTTTGTCATTCTTGTGCATATACGACTATTTTTGTAAATATGGGTTCAAAATGTGCTATATATGCCAAACATTCCTGATTTCTTAGATTCTGCCATCTAGTTGTCTGAGCAACCATAAAATACATGCACCGTGTTTTGGAGAGGAAAATCCCAAAAATTACACATACTATTAAAATATGGCTATTTCTAGACAGCAGGGTCCATGAGCGAAATACACATTGGATATAAAGAGGCCAGCAAAATTAGTTAAACTCTTGTAGGGATGGCAACGGGGTGGGGGATCGTGGGGGAAGCCTCCGCGGCCCTGTCCTGGCCCCCGCTAAGCCTCCTGGGGGAAGATGGCCCCCCGTCCTGGTCCCCGCGGGGACCCGGCCCCTACGATGTCCTCGTATAGGATAAAAAAGACTAAATTTATTTTTTAAAAATAATAATTTAATTTTATTTATTAATTTATAATTACTTAAGCATATTTTTTAAAAAATATATAGCTTCAAAATATATATTCTAACATATAAATTTAAGTTTTAATTTAAATATCAAGAAAAGAATACAATTTTTTATATTAAAAAACTATAATCTATTATCAAAATATTTATTTTTATTTTTACTGGGTCCCCGTAGGGCCTCACAGGGCAAGGATGACCCCCCGTCTCTACCCTGCTAGCATAGCAGGGCCCCGCCCCGTTCCCCCTGCGGGGAGAGATCATCCCTCGCCCCCGCCCCCCATGAGGATATTCCCCATGGGGCCCACCCCCACGGGGGAATTGCCATCCCTGAACTCTTGTAAGGTGTTTAGAACTCTCACTAGCCATCAAGGAAAATGGTGTTGGGGAAAAAAAACTCACATGTGTTGGCATTTATTATCTTGCTATTCGTATGGGTTCTTTTGGACAGTGGCTTTAGCTCTTGACTTATGATTTTTGAATTCTGGCTATTCATGAGAGGCAGTACGCAGAGAGAAACAGTCGTATGCGATTTTGGCCGGTATAGCTGAACTCCGACTTAAAAAGATGCATTGTTTAAAAGTTAGTTACTCTAACCGAAAGTGATAAGCCGAAGCGGGAGCCATTCCGCACCCATAATTTCTAGGGTATTTATGTGTGGCCAGCTTTCTCTACGCCATTCGGTAGCTACTGGGACTGTACTGGTGGTGCTCAAGTTAGTTAACTATGGAGACAACAACCAGATTGAGTACCACTAGGAAACAAAATAGATAGGACTTGTTGAAGTGCTTCTCGGATCTTAGGTTGATGAAAGATTGTATTGTATTATATTACATATATTATACTGGGAAACAAAATAGATAGGACAGTTTTAGAAGCTGAAAAGAAAATGCCTGTATTATATTATATATCACGGTGTGCAGTATCATATACGATGGATAAGCGGGTAGGCAGGGCACACACACTCCATGCATCATGGAGCAGCTACACACAGCGCTGTCAAGGGAAATTGAAGTCATCTGCAAAGTTGGCAACATCATGGATCCAGATCCAAGTGGCGTGGGAAGGGCCTTGTCCGTAGACCGTAGAGGGGTAATACTAGCTACCATTGACTGAAGTGGTGATGGCAGAGCAGCGCATCCATGAGAGTAGAGGCAGCAATGGAGAAATGCAGTTGGTAGTAGCTGTAGAGTATGTCAAGAAGGACCTTCCTATAATACATGTCTGCGCGTCATTGCCAATATGCATGCCACGGGGTACAATAATTAGTAGTTACACTATTCTCATATAATTCAAATCTGCATAATATGACACTCTTTTTCACTTTCCAATAACAGGTAAGTAATTTAAATCCATTTATCAGGTACTTTTATATACTTTCTCAGTTATTGACCTTATAATCAGAAGTATAAGGGAGTATGCCAAGAAGGCTTTCCTATAATACATTTCTGCACGCCATTGCCAATATATGCCACGGGGTACAATAGTTATAAGTAGTTACACTATTCTCATATAATTCAATTAAATCTGAATAATATGACAATGTACTAATTTTTCACTTTCCAATAATAGGTACTAATTTTAAATCCATTTATTATGCACTTTTATATACTTTCTCAGTTACTGACCTTGTAATCAGATGTACAAGGACTAAAATAAAACTCCACAATAGGAATTCATGAACAGTATCCTCAAAGCATGGCACACTTGAACTTCTACAGTAGAAGTATCATATTTTGTTTATAATGTAGCAGAAGTATCAATTTATAGACTACTCCGGCTCTTCAAATAATACATAAAAGGTGCATCTCCAATCTTCCTTATGAGTTATGAGAGCATAATCCTTTGTACCTTACAGCTTTTTAGTGATGCATGGTGGGATAACTTTTATGTCAACCCATAAGCCCAAATGCGAAGATGATATATATTTAAGCTTCCACTATCAATTTATTCAGAAGAGATTTCACCCATATGGTTTCTCATTTTTATCCATCATTTTTCAAAAATAAAATTGTTTACAGTACGTAACAGATCAATTATTAGGACCAAAGAAATACAAATGCTACTATGGACAATAATACCACGACACTTTAGAAGTCATTCTTTTTTTTTTCTTTCCACCATTTCTTTCTAGGTGCCAAGAATTTTTTTGGTCAATTAATGTTAACTACCATTTCCAAATAATCATACAGGAATAACCTTATTAAACCACTAAAAAGAGAAAAATGCCTTTTTAGATTAAATCACACTCATTGCATGATCATTAATGGGTAGCAGTCAACCAAATTTCATTTCGTACAAAGTATCCATAAACTCCCCATGCATGATGGACCTATGGATGATGACCATCAATTTTGTTTAGATAATCACCACTACTACAGAAAGGGTCATCACAGACGGTTGTTTTTAAAAATCATCTGTGATAACTATTTACAAAGCTATATTATTTTCTGTTTTTTGGTTAGCCTCTGGAAACTAGTAAGAAGAGTACATATAAATGATCATTACATAGAAATGATCATCACATATAAATGTTAGCCTTTGATTAACAGGACAATCATTACATATATTTCACAAATGAATTAAACAAAACAAGCAAATCATATATCATGAGAAATCGTTACACAGATATCACAAATGAATTAAACAACTGAAGGAAGTATAATTGAATGAATTGTTTGATTAAGCACAATTGAGTTATTACAATTGTATCCAATGTTTTAACATTTAATTTTTATCGCCGGGTGGAACTCTCCAGTGTTGTTTATGACCTTTGCTATTAAGAATTGGGAGAGTTTTCCTCAAATTTCGACAAATATGTCAAGATTGATTGCACTTTCGTCGAATTCCACTTGTTGTCACTAGTAGTGTTAAGTCATTAGTGCATATATATATATATATATATATATATATATATATATATATATATATATATATATGTGTGTGTGTGTGTGTGTGTGTGTATACATATATATATATATATATATGCATATATGTATATGTATGTATGTATGTATATATATATAAATAAATGTATGTATGTATATGTATATGTGTGTGTGTATATATATATATATCACAAATAATTATTGGCAGGTTGACAAACCTCTGGATTATTCGTCTTAACGTCCATGATTTCTTCCATATGACGGCAAATGTAGAATACGTTACCTTGTAGCTGCTGGTGACACTGCAAAAATAGAATTACATAAATAGGTATTGTAAGTTTTAGAGACATTATAATGAAGTGTGATATAGGATTATTGTGTTGTAGTGGGTACTAAAAATCACATCCTGTGTCGCAGTGTAGCGCTGGATTCCTTGTGTCTCCCTCCATGGGCAACGTAAGCGCTGAATAACCTACGTGATTCTAAAAAGTTAGCCTCGGATATTGCAAACGAAGGGAAATCTACAATAGAGTTATGTATAAAGGAAATGAATTTAGCTATAAATTGCTTGTTGCACACGGGTGAAATCATGGTTGCTCCTAAGTAGAGAATCAAGGTATATTACCTTACTACACTTTGGTACAACCACAATTAGAATCCAATGAGACTAGTCATGTATGTCGTCATAGTGATTAATCCTAAATTCATGTTGTGTATAAAGTATAAATGAAACTTATATGGTAACTAGTGAAGCACTTACCCTTGGTTGAAGGGTACCATGATGTACTCCTTATCACTGTGAGCAATCAATCTCCTTGTTATGTAATCTTGGATGAAGGATGCATTATCATTGATGTATTGCTCAGAGATCAACTGTAGGTCGAGGAAATCCACCGGTTCTCGTCGTCACCAGACTTGTTGGATCATAGATCTATACATAAGCAATAGTTATGACATTTATCGGTATTACGTGAATGTAGAACAAGATTGTATAGTACACTTACAGTATCCAACTTCGTAGAAGTGAGGCATCAAGTTCGTCGAGACTGAATAGTAAGAATAAGTCTTCGAATGTCACGACGAAGTAGCCCGAGTCATGGAGGAAATGTGTCTCTGTGTATCCCACGGTAAATCCACTTTGTCAGTTTGGCTTCATGTTGGACCTCTACATGTACCAGGTATACAAAGTACTGTAAACCAGCCCAAAGCTGGGTAATTGTGACTCGGGGACCAACGACACTCCGAGAATGAACTTCCATTACCTGAGAGGTACCTTAATATTCTTCAGTTGGGCCTTAGCGCCTCACTTACGATACATTTTCAATGTCGTCTCTACAAGAATCGATGCGACGTAATTCTGAATTCAATCTTGAGGTGGAACCATAGGAACCAATGTGACAGGTCTGGAGCAATGTCCCTCTTGGACAACTAAATGAATGTGTAGATGGTATCTTCTAATATCATAGTCTCTTCATTTGAGGGCTTCTCAAGAGGAATAGTCCTGAAAACATCATTAATCATGTCCACCTAGACCTTCATAAAATTAGTCTCTAGTTGGGTACCATGCACCATTATCCCTGATAGCCATGGATATGCCATCCCCCGCTCGGTATCAATGGGAATGGAGCCAACAATCTTGACTCTGAGGATGCACGGTGTGGGCTTTTATATAACGATACACGATGAGCTAAGGCGTTCAGCAAGTTTATCTATGTAGTATTCTAGAGAGATACATTACCTGAATGTTATCGATAGGTAAGTGGACATCGCTATGTTTAGAAATTGGTGTGGACGCAGAGCTACGTTGAAGGAGACTAGGTACCGCATTAACGGGGGTGAGTTGCAATTAGTTGCAGACTTGTCTCAGTTCTTCCCGTAGTGAATCTATCTCTCCTCGAAGTGAAGCAATTATCTTCTATCAAAGTAAGGCAGATAGCTATTCCTGAAGTTGTACACGAAGCTTCTATTTTATTTGTTCATCGCGATAGGTCTTGAATCTCTTCCTACTCCTATATGCCTCAGAGTCATTTGGGAATTCATGTTTTCAAGGTACGTAAACCCCTAGACCTCGTGTGTAACATAGGTGCTCCTTATTTCCTAGGGTCTATTATAGTACATCCCTCTTCCTGTATTTTTCAAAGGAGTCTTGGAAAGATTTGGTAGTCAATGCTTGCTGTAAGATGCAATCATGTTATTTTAGACCCTATGAAGTTCAAAATCTATCAACAACAAGGTAGTTTAATACATCTTACCAGATGTTGGGACATTTCTTTGTCTGTGGAGTTTTTGAAAGAGGAGATACCTGAAGACGTAGTTGATGACCTCGCTCTTAACCAGTTTCGGACGTGCTCATTTGCGATCCCAACAAATGGCGGGGAAGTCTCTGATCTGATTATGACTTCGTCCTGCATCCTCAATTGCAAGATTTTATCCGCGTACTCAGTGGTGCCAAGCCTGTAAGAGTGAGTGTTTTGTGCCTGGAGAGCCTTGTGCACCACACTTTGTTGTTGAAATTTGGTCGTCGTCTTCATCTGTACAAAAGCCTCCTATGTTTTCGGCGGCATGAAAGGATACCTTATGAAGGGCATACGATTCTTGGCCACATACTACGTGACAAGCATGCTCTTAAAGTTCTTCCATGCTTTTTCCATCATGAGGAGTGCCTACCATTGTACAAGTCCGTAGACTTCTTCTAGGATCTCGAACGACTCTGTTATTTCCACCCACAACTGATTTTTCTGAACATTTATCAAATATTTCTATCTTCCTACGGTGATGAGGACACGTTGCCTTCCAATTATCCCGTAGGTAGTCCAGAATGCTGCTACTTTCTTCGATTGCAGAGGGACTCTATCCGGAGGGACCACCATGATGGTCATTCAATCATCTGGCCTTTTCGATACTCCTTTGCCTTGCTTAGTTACCTCGGTCTTTGAAGCATTAGACTCATTCGGTGACATCGATGGCAACGATGATGACTGTGCAGACGTCACCTCTTTTATAAGAAAAAACTAATTACAATGAGCTATGAGTATAAACAAAGTTCTATGAAGCTATGAAGCTAATTAGCTTCAATTCTTTTGAAGCGCAAGCATTCAGTGCTGTAATATTCCTCTTGTTGCGAGTATACGGTAATCGGTCTTATACTCGACCAATATAGGAATAAGCATATATTTAGATTTAATTCCAATTAGTGAATAAACATACATTTGGATTGTTGCAAATATTGCGGTATAAGCATATATTTAGATTTAATTCTAACATAATTAAATATGATCAAAGCACATTTCCAGGAGTATATAAATAACAAAAATTGCATATAAATATGTAATTCTACCATGTCATTAAAAGTATAAACATAAAGCAGAAAGCATGATGATTGCTGAAATGAGCATAAAGAGTATTGTCAAGAATGGGGAATTAACTAAGATTAGCATAAAGCTCAAATTTTAGTTTAGAGCTCTCAGATGTAGGGTCACTAATTGGATATAGCAAATGAGATTCAAACTTTGAGCTCTTAAATAACAAAATACTTATCTACTAAGCTTAAATTCATCAATTAAACTTTTGGCCAGCAGAAAGGCAAAGCTAGTAATCGTAGGACAGTAGTTCAACTTAATATACACCCAACAATACAATCACAGGCTCAAGTTTGATAGCAAACCAAATTCGCTAAAAAGTGAAGCATATATCATGAAGTACTAAAGATCACAAAAGACATTAGCCAACTATTCCGAAAGTGACAACCACAAGATTAACAAATGACAGCAATAGTAACAATTTAGAGCTCAAGCTTGAATATCTAATTTTAAATATTAGACCAGTATCATCATCGAGCTAATATCCGAACCCACATATATCTCTTTCCAATTCTCAATCAGCAACAAACCACATATATCTCTCCTCATGTGAAGAGCAACCATATCTCTCATCCACCCTACCAAACTCACCATGATCTACCTCTAAAAGAAGTGGAATTTGGGATTCATACCTTAGTGAGGAGAGGTGGCATCGGAGGGAGAGGCAGCATCGGGAGGGAGGTAGTGTCTCGAGTGAGCAGCGAGATCTAGCAAAACTTAGCAAGGGCGATAGAGACGAAGGAGTGTGCGAGTGAGGAGTGAGAGTGCAAAACCTAGTATCAGGGGCGAAGCCAACGGGTGGGCTTGGTCAGGCTTTAGCCCACCCTCTAACCTGCCCTGAACACCCCCCGAGCTGGGCGGCCTAGGACCTAGGTAAGGCATCATTACTCCCAATAGAACACATAGATTTGTGAAAGCTCTGCAGTGACCACCTCCATGCATTGCACAGAGACAAGAAACCACATCCACAGGCGCACACGCACGCCATGGGAGAGAGGGGCTACGCTGCACACGCACCTCAGGCTGCAATCTGCACCTGACGGTGTTGGCGCCCGGCACCAATGGAGAGTAGATCCGGCCATCCAGGAGGGCGGTGTTGGCGGCTGGCGCCTGGCAGACTGTGGAGACTGAGAGCAGATCTGGGAGGGGTCGGAGGACGATGGCCTACGGGCGGCGGTTGATGCACCAAGGCCACCACAGCCGACCAGCGTAACAAGAGGAGGTCGTTGAACCGCTGAGGAGGAGGAGTTGCGAGTGCGCATCACCGTCATAGCCTTACTGTGGAGTGGGGGAGCCAAAGAACTAATGTGTGAAGAAGAAGAAATGCGCATTTGCTTTGCTGAAGAACTGAAGAAGTGAAATGTGTTTGTGATTTGTGAAAGCTGAAAGAGGAGAGGCAGTGAGGAGCTGCTTCTGGGGACTTGTAAGACTTGTTGGTTGGTTCTTAGTTGGAGACTTGGAGTGACCGAGTGAGTCATCAGCTTTAGGCTTGTACTGTTGTCTGCTGAGTACTTGGCTTGGCCCTTGGGGACTTGGAGAAGCCAAGCGAGTTGGAGTTGGGAAGTTGGCCACTTGGTTGATCGACGCCCTCACCTAAGTCACCCACGGCTCACGCGGTAAATCTGTAGTTGATTACTTGATTAGTTCTCTACTATTAATATTGAGAAATTCTATAATTAAGTTATTGAAATTGGTCAACCAGCCAGCCTGAATTCAAAGAGTTAGAGATTTTATGTATATTGTATAATTGCCATTGACCAACTTAAATTACTAGCATCTTCAAATTATGATTTATGCGTTTTGATTAGACTTAATGTGTCACATTTTGTTGTAACTCTTGGAGAAACGAAGCATATTTATATATTTTCGAGATACGCTTTTTATTACTGAGATATTTTTGTTATATTTATCTCTTTTACTTTATTTTTTTCTATTCATGTATGAATTTGAATTGAAGAGTAAAATATTATGTTCGTGAAAATTTAACTTAACGCTTTAGCCTACCCTCGATTTTATTTCTGGCTTCGCCACTAACTACCACATACGGTTCTATAATGGAACCGTCTGTCATAATACTATCACAGATAGTTTCATTTATAAAACCATCTGTGACATACCATATATCTCAAACAGTTCTATTATAGAACTGTTTGTTATATGCAATATATTACAAACGGTTTGTTCGGCTAAACTACCTGTGATAGTCCTGTTTTTCAACCAGCCTTAGGAAATGCTAACCATACCCTATGAAAAAAGCAAGCATAATCATAATGTAATTATTCCTTAATTACCGAATTAATTATAATAGAATAGTTCCATAATTATATGTTGAGTTTTTTAATTATAATTACATTGCAATAATTTCCAAATAGGTGTACCCCATGTGGGATCATTGATTACATTTAGCAATTTTCTTTTAAATAAAGCCCTTTATGATGATTGACACACATCATCTTGCTTCATCATCTTATTCTTCCTCGATCCTGGTGCCATCTCTGAATGGAGGCAACTCATCAAATTGATTTACTCTTTTTCATCCATGACATTCTCAACTCCGACAATCCTTCTTTTTTTGTGAAGAACAACATGGCGCTTCTTATTTGCTAGGTCAGTTACATAAAAAATTTGAACAACTTGTTTCGCAAGTATAAATGGTACATCTTTGTATCCTACATGTTCGAGGTCTATAGTAGCGACGTCGCACTTGTCAATCTTTACACCCCGTGGGAGTTGACCCTAACGGCACCGAAATAGAGAGATTTTGAAAATTATGTATTCAAACTCCCAAATCTCCTCTACAAACCTACAGTATAAACTTGGGCCAGCGGTACTGAAGTGTTCATGAAATGCATCTATGTAGACACCTAAGTTCTGCACTATGTTTTTTCTATCCTAATCTATAGTATAAAATATATACATATTAATGTCATATACTTGCCATGTCACAATTGTAAATTTTGACCCTTTTGCCAACCATTGCAGCGTTTCGTTTTATGACCTCCTAGTGAATCACACCTTCAACTATTTGTTGAACTGACGGTTGTGTTGTCTCGTAATCCAAACCTCTAACTAGCTTGGATTCTCTTGGCGTAGCATGTCCTTATGATCTTCAATATACGGGGCCACTTCAGTCATATGTTGTAAAATCGTAAAATGCGCTCGAGCATATGTATCTAGATCTAGAGTTATTGATTTTCTTCTGATGGTCTCGATGCCCTCTAGCCTCCCCTCGTGATGAGATAGAGGTACACCTATTAGTTCGATTTGAGCCGTGTAATCGATGTAGAACTCAATAACCTCTTCGGTTGTATAACCTTCAATGATGTTACCCTCTGACCGATATGGATTGCATACATAAGACTTGAGAATTCCCATGTACCTTTCGAACGGATACATATGATGTAGAAACACAAGACCGCATATTTTTATCTCTTTCATAATGTGGACAATGAGATGGACCATGATATAAAAAAATGACAGAGAAAAATACATCTCAAGATGATATAGAGTTGTCACTACCTCGATTTGCAGAGCATCTAGTCCATCGGGATCGATGACCTTCTGAACAATTGCATTAAAGAAATAACACAGTCTCATGATTGTCACTCGAACCTTGTTTGGTAAAATACTTCTAATTACAACAGGAAGTAATTGTGTCATTAGCACATGACAGTCATGAAAGTTCATGCCAATTAATTTCAAATCTTCTATGGAAAGAAATTTCTTCATGCTGGTGGAGTGACCGGATGAAACTTTCACACCATGCAAGCACTGGCACGATTTAGTTCTCTCGGACTTAGACAGAGTGTAGTAAACTGAGAGAAGGTACGTCTGGTCTTTATCGGTCTCTATCAGTGCTAACTCGGTCCTGATGTTTATAGCGACCAAGTTACAGCGTGCGTTGACACCATCCTTTGTTTTGTCACGAATATTCAGTAAGAAACCAATCAATCTATCACACACATTCTTCTCTACGTGCTTGACATCAATGCAATTATGAACTTCTAAGTGCTCCCAATAATGCAGTCCTACAATATTGGCATCTTCTTCCACATGTTCTTCTGATGGTCCTCAACTTACGTTCTTTTCAAAGTACAACATTGATATTCTTGACCATATTGTAAACCTTTTTCCCGCTAAAAGACCTTGGCACTAAGTTATTCTCTTTTTTCGTCAAATTATTTCTTCCCCTTGCGGTATAGGTGATACCTTGGAAGAAACCTACAGTGATGTGTGTACACAGTTTTGAGCGAGTTGTTCAACCACACACTATCGGTATGTTTTAAGTAGAGCGGACTGGCTTTGACTCCTATTGTACTCAACCCCAACACGTTATTAAGGGCAGAAAAATCATTGATGGTGCAGAACAACATAACTTGCAGAGTAAAGTTCTCTCATTTGTTCGCATCCCATATCTGTACCCCTTCGTTCCATAGTATCGCAAGATCTTCCACCAATAGTACTATGTACACATCAATATCGTTCTTAGATTGTTTCGGCCCTTGGATAAGTAGTAACATCACAATGTACTTCTGCTTTATACATAGCCAAGGAGGAAGGATTCATTCCATCTGTACTCAACCCAAATCTTATATTCCTCGGTTCCGCACTGAATATCGATATTCCTTCACTGAGTAGAATCAGCAGCGTATCTTATCATTCTATCTTTCTTACACTACTCCGAGTGCCAACGCAGCAATCTTGCGTCCTCTCAGTTTGAAAATAATGCTTCAAACAAGGAATTACAGGCAGATACCACAATATCTTAGCAGAACGTTCTTACTTCACCTCGATCCCTCCCCGTCATCGGAGTCATTTTTATGTTTGTATCGGGATGCTTTGTACACTGGACAAACATGTTGGTTCGCAAACTCTTTACGGTAGAGGATACAATTATTTGGATATGCATGTATTTTTTTTTACTTTCATTTTCAATGGACAAAGAACCTTCTTGACTTAATAGGTGATTCTCGGCAACACATTTTCCTCTGGAAGGATGTTCACTAGGAGACCTAATAATACCGTGAAACTCTTGTCGGACCAACCATTACTTACCTTCAATTTCAGCAGTTCAAGAATGGATGACAATCGTGTGTATTGCGGCTTCCAGCCTGGGAACAAAGATTTCTCTAAGTTCTCCATCAAGCCCTCGAGTTTACCAAACTCTTTCACTATAGTTCTCTTCTGTATCATGTAGCATCTGATCCAGATTAGCATTCTGCGACCTATCTTCAGCAAAAGCACAGTCTACAACCGGCATATCATTATCTCTCTCGACGATATTATAACTACCTTCCTATATAATCTTCTCTTCACCATGACTGGTCCAACATGTATACCCATTTTTAAAACCCTTTCGAATCAAGTGAGTTTTGATCTGCACTGAGTTGGTAAATATTTTTATATTATCACAATCAATGCATGTACAGTACAAAATATTCTATTCCCTTCTTCAACATATCATGTTCGGTCGCTCTTCTAAAAGCAGACACACCATTAATATACTCTTCACTCACACGGTTCTCAACGTATATCCAGCTCTGGTCCATCTACGCTATACATGTAACAAAGTAGTGTCAAATTGGATTATTAATGCTACTATAGCTAACCAGCCTACTTACTTACACACATAATTGTTATTCACCTTATAATAAATTAATAAATTATCCATATCTAAATTAAGTAGCTAGCCACATATTCATAAAGATATATATATATATATATATATATATATATATATATATATATATATCAAGCAAGAATATATTAAACTAAACTAGGAGTACTAAACTATTCTTAAATTAGAGCAAACCACCATGTCTCTCTAAACCTAGCTAGCTAGATCTAAAAGCCTAGTTATCATCTCTCTCTATTACAAGACATGTAAGTTATTAGAAGAAAATACTAACCTCTAATCATCAAGAACAAATCGATCTACAAGCTATATCTATAAGCGGTATGTTTTCACCAAATTCCCCAAAGCCAACGGTCTCTTTCAATGCAGCGCAATGAAGACAAATCTATCGAGACCATGCTGGCTATTTAATAACGTGGCATATCTCAGGTGGTTCCATCCACAAACCGTCTATGATATGAAACTATCATAGACGGTTTGTATTAATAACTGTCTGTGAACTATTACAAACGGTTATTGATATAAACCATCTGTGATATCTATCATTATCGCAGATAATTTGTATAAATAACCATCTGTCAATTATCATAGATGGTTATTAATAGGAACCGTCTATGATATCTTGTATTATCACAGATGGTTCGTATGAATAACCATCTGTAAAAATATCATAGACGATTATTCGTATGAACCGTCTGTGATAGTTGTGTACTACAGATGGTACATGGTCACGCTTGTAAAACCATCTGTGATAATTATGGCACAAAAAGTTATGTGATGTACCATAAGTATAGTCTCTTTTGTGGTAGTGAACAAATATCATTGTTCATGTACTATGCTTTAGTAAATAAGTTAGGTGCGGACTTTTATATGTTGTATGTTCATCCTTATTTCTCTCTCAAATACAAAACTTTAAACAATTTATACAACAAGTTATGCTAGCAAAAAATACTTTTATGGAGAATAATGCCATCGTAGAATATGCTAGTGAAAGCCCACGTTTGTGTGACCTTCTAGCATTATAATGTTGTGATATGAAGTAGTCATCCTTTTCCTTTTATAGCATCTCATAGACCAGATGAATAATTACATAATGGAAATTTTAAAAAAATTCAAGCTAGGACTCTTAACAAGCTTTGCATATAATAAATATTTCACTTACAATAAAAGTGCTTAATTAAATGCTTAAAGTCCATTGAGAAAATCAAAAGTATTGTTATTGCAATATTTTCACTTCATATCTCTGCTTTAATGCTGGAAAAGTGTAGGAGTAGCTATAGTATAACATTTAATAGGGTTTGTATGGTTTAATAATGGGTTTGTTCTTTTTAGCTTCTCAAAACGGCTTTTGGCTTTTGCTACAGTACCTAACTTTCAAACGGAGTATTTGTTTAAGATGGAGTTTACAAGTTAATTATAATACACATTAAAAGCTCAACATCTGTATCATCCAAAATGAGTATCTCAGGTCTAAGGTTCCTACATACACTATATATGAAACCAACTGATGACACTTAAGAATATAACAATTCTCGTAGTATCTCATGGTGTGTCAATCCAACATCATGTTCTCTAATATGTGTCCACATTATTGATTTGATATCCCATATCCATAATCCGTGAAACATGATTATCAATCAATACATGTGTTGATCTGTAAATCATAACTGTCCCATATAATGATATAAGATCAGAGATAATTTAGAATAATATTAAAAACATAAATAAAGAGTTTCACGAACAAGTCACATACTTATTGATCAATATGAAAGACATTTATTTAAGAGATAAAATAATATATTATTCAAAAGATCATAAATATAGAAGTGATATAATCATCTCTATAATTGCCTCTAGGGCATATCACTAACAGTCATCATGGTAGCAGGCAGTAGCAGCAATGCCTTTTTGCGGTTGCCCTTGCCCAGCAGTAAAAATACCAGCAACCCTTGCCACGGTAGCTAGTGGTAGCAACAGCAGCTAGGAGAGAGGGGCGGCTTAGCTAGGGTAGGAGAGGGTCCTCCTACGCCCTCCCCTTATAAAGCATGCAACCCTAGGTGGGCTACAATTGTGGTCCACTTAGCCCAAGTCCCCCCTTTAAAAGGGGATATTACATATGCCTCCCTTGCAATATTCCATTTTAATTGTTCTTGTTCTCTACTGTAAGTTTTATCTTCCTTTTTGAGCGACTCCAAAGCACCTCTAAATATTATTGCTTTGTCACTTACCACTATAGGTTTAGGATAGCCACCTAATTTACTCTCTCTAGCAAAGCTCTAAGGAATGTCAGCTAGCATTAGGTGTTTGTCACCCACTTACACATAAGGACCTCACACCAAACCCATTGCCTCACGCCCATCCTATCTTGACACAATCCCGACTAAATGAGTACTTTACGAGTCAAAATAGGATACTCAACCATACTAAGGGCCTGTTTGTTTTAGCTTCTGGCAGCTACAGCTATTCTCAGAATCTGCAGCTCCCCAAATAGTCTAGATTTTCATCCAGATTCTAGTAGCCAGAAGCTACAAAATCCAGAAAATGAACTAGTAGCCAGAAGCTGGGGTTATCCAGCTTCTCCAGATTCTGACTAGCTAGATACTCACCAACTGCTTCTCAGAATCTACAGCTGAAACAAACAGGCTCTAAATAAAATAGATTGTGTATTACCTGTCCAATCTTTGAAAGGAATCTTTTTGGGTTGTCCCTTATAGGATGATATGATACACATGCTTCTGATTTTTCTCTTATGCAATCCTTTCATGCTGTGCTATCCACCAACCCAAAATATGTATATACCTATATAGTTGATTAGCTGCACCCAAAAGTCTGCATATGAACTAAAAAGTCATGATGAATCTATCAGTGTAACGCACAGAGAACAGTGAAATTCAAATGGCAGTGCACCTTTTTTTTTCCATTAACACTAATCAATGCCCATTAATTCAAGTACGTGCCAATGAGATGTGCTTGATTTGCTCAAAAGCAGTGCAAGTAATTAATCAGTTATTTTGAGCATTCACTCATGATGGTAGCATTAACTATTTAATTAGCAACAAAATTAAAAAGGTCATTTAATACATGTTCCTATACATAATTCTTTCAGTTATCTCAAAAGGAGAGAAAATTATTTTTAAACCTTAAGACTAAATTGTAAGTTTAGAAACCATCACCATTTCTATTAGAACCATTTCAATTAATTATATGGGATCTTACAGAATAAACTTACATCCTATGCTACTTGACTTACCACATGGGACCAATGCACCTCTACTAGTTTGACTTAGGCCAAATTGGGCTTAGTTTTTCCAGTAACTCTTGGCTGAAAATATGAACATCATGTGATGTGCATGCCACATAGGATATGGTGCCTAGGTAGCGCTTAGTTTGGCGTTGGATTATGATTTTTTTTACTGTAACTGACTTATTTTTTACTGTATCTGAGTTGTCTTATTTGGCATAATTAAATTTAAAAAATAGAAAAAAATATGTTAGCCCATCACGGACAATGCAAAGAAATACGAGAAAAAAAAAGTATAAAAAATTAAAAAACCAGAAAAAGACGAAATTATTAGATAGTGAAAAAAAACAAAAACCAGAAATAGAAATTTGTTTTAAACCAACTTGAGCATAGCCTAAAGCTCGTGATAGTGTTGGCCAAGTGTCAAAATAGACAAGGCATACATCATGTGATTGCTCTGACGTGTACGGATGGCTCTAAACCACTTGTTAAGACCATTCAATCTGACTGATGGTTGTAATCCTAGTAAATTGTTAGCATCAATGTATGTGTGAGAAAGTGTGAGAACGAAGAGACAGGTTTTGAAGTACCATCAATGTATGTGTTGTGTGTCCCCCTTCCACCGTGGCTAATAATTTTTACTTTCTTTTTCGCAGCTGAAGATGGTGACACCTCTACCGACTCGGATTCACCGTATGAGCCTGAAGAAATCGAGTTCAAAAGCACCAAGGCAACAGGCAAAGAAGCAATCTCATCAAACGCTACCAAGCGCCCAAAGAGGGATGCCACCGAAAATGGTGAAGCAGACTAACAGAAACACTAATGGAACAGATCCTCAGTTTAAGCGAGAAGAACAGATGGTTAACACTGTGAAGGGTAGAGCTAAAGGAGAAATCAAACTAGAGACTAAGGTGACCAAGAGGGAACACAAAGGAAATTGAGACACAAACTAGAGAAAGCACCATCGGAAGAGATAGATCAATAAAACTATGCCATCATTTGGAATTTCATTTTGTTCCATTTCACCGTGCACTAGGTATTACTAGCAGCAAGGTGTAGAAATATTCTAAAATCATGCATTGCAGAAAGTTTGATGGATAATGCTTCTTTTGAATTTACTCCATGTTTCGATTGTCAATCTAAAAAAATAATAGGAATTTGATAATTGGTACTTGAGTTCAATTTTGATTAGATTTTTGTGGCCGTCCGATGCAGCATGAGATTCATGACGTTCTTTACAACATGAAGTTTTTTGTTGTTTGTTTTGTTTTCTGTTACCTCTATGCTTGTAGATTGAAATAAATCATTGTACCAAAATTATTTTACATGATTTATTAACTAAATTTATTTGCTTAATATTTTTAAAGCATTTCTATATACACAAGCTAGCTAGACGAGGTAATTGGCTGTAATAGGTAATTGAATGAATTCCATCCCTATGGCCCCGCTCGTTTCGGCTTTTTTTCGACTTCTGTTTCTAACTTCTGTTTTTTTTTCACTATTCAGTATTTCGTCTTTTTCTAAAATTTTTTTAGATATTTTAGGCTTTTTTGTATTTTCTTTTTTTCCGTATTCCTTTATATGGTCCCTAATGGGTTAACATGTTTTTTCTATTTTTATATTTTTTTTGAAATTAATTATGTCTAAAAAGTCAAATCAGCTACAGTAAAAAAACTAGCTATAGTGAAATTTCAGCCAAAAGCCAGAAGCCATCGCTAAAACAAGCGTCCCCTATAGTTGCATCAGACGAAATTATGGTTTGACCTTATTTTTGTGGGCGTGCTCTCTCTCTCTCCCCCCCCCCCTCCCCTCTCCCTCTCTCTGCTTTTCGACATGCTTGGGGCAACTTTTTTGCTCAAAACGAACATATTATAATGGGCCAGGACAAACCCATTCACAACTCCTGCATATGAAACAAAATACAAAATCTGACCCGTTAGGATTTGGTATGCTTGTAAAAAATGATGATCCAAAAAAAGTGGCCCCTAGTGATAGATTACGGTACAACGGAAAATATGAGTGCTCGGTAACAAAATAGTACTCAAATGTTTTCTAGACACCTCCAAAATAGTATTTCTCTCATATAAATATCACATTTCTCATGCTTTAATGTGGATGTGTTTGTTTACACCAATTACTCTCTTCATCCCACAATATAGTCCAAGTCCATGATACACAAAGACGAAGGATGCAATAAATATATATACTATTATAAGAGGAAGTTTCTCTTTGCTACATTGTTCCGATGTTTCTGTACACAAAACATTCCAAACCCTCTGATCAATTACATCTAATGGCTAGCATTCAATCCATTGTCCTGCCATCCACAGCGAATTGTAGCCATCGATGTATGAAATTCAATGGAGTAGATTCAACTAATATCCTGTCATTTCATTAAGACATTAATTATCCTAGTCAATTCCTCCACCCTCTAATTCCTCTCCAATCCAAGGAAACCTATTTGCATCCCAAGATTTTCTATCCCAAGTCCTCAGCACAAGTACGTCCACCACCACCACCACCTCCTCCTTGGGAGGCTCCCCCCATCACCAGTGCAAGACCCCAACTTCCCCCGCTCCATGCTACTCTCCTTAGCCTCACCCTACATCAACGGCTACATCTTCGCACCATACAAGGTTGGCTTCCTTGGTGCCAGCGAATGGAGGATCGAGATAAAGACAACAGCATCGTCTCCATGCCTCTGCGGAGGCACTCGGAAAAGAAAACGGCATTGCCTCCCCTGCCCCTGATATCACATCAAGCTTGCCCCTTCCACCGTAGCAAGGTAGGATGGAGGGAGGCCAGGGAGGGCCGTGAGGCGGACGGGGCAGCGTGTGATGCTTCTGCGACCCAGAGATGAAATGGCGACGATGGATGGGGTGCGACAAGACGTATTCTATGGAGGGTATGGTGACTTTCCCGTAATTACCATGGCAAGTACTCTGCACAATATATGTCCCCACAAATCCCGTCCCTCCCTCCTTAATTGTTGAATTGCGATTATTTCCCCTCAACCCTTGTGGTTCCTCCCCCATGAGCCTTGCATCGTTGCATGTCGCCTGTCCATCCACCAAGTCGTCTCTCAGTTGCTGATGACATGAGAAAGATAACAAGATGGCGAGAATGACAAAAGTGAATAGTTGTCTTTGGTATATACACTTCTGCGGTTCTACCAACTTCTTTAGTTGTCTCGGTTTACATGTCGCCTATCCAGCCCCCAGGTCGCCGCTTGATTCCTGATGACATGAGAAAGCTGAACATGATGGTGACAAATGACAGAAGTGAATAGTTGTCTTTGGTATATACACTTCTGCGATTCTACCAACTTCTTCAGTTGTCTCGGTTTACATGTCGCTTATATCATCGGTAAAGGTCTGGAGTATTAGGTGCATGCTGTAACATCCTAGTTTTCAATGTCTTTTTAAAGTTTTAAAATAAAAAATAATTATTTATATTTTTCTTGAATTAATTAAAAGCTTAATTTAATTTTTTGAAAACTAAAAACATTTAATATGAATAAAGTAAACTTCAATTAATTCAAAACCTGTTAATGGTAGTATACACATGGTGCTTATTGGTATGTTGGGCTCAACACAACATTGATCAATTAATTAATTTTGACTTATGAAATATTGAATCATAGTGGTTAGCCACAATTATAAAATTTGTATACCATGTTATGAGTAGCATCATTGGCTTTGGTTAAACAAAATGGTTTACACTTTAGCAAGTGATCGTGTGATAAATGGGATGTGGTTAGCACATTAAGATGTGAATGTCTCGCCTGGGTATTAATTAAGGATTTAACTTTGTGCTCCATTGATTTGAGCCTTATCGTACAACCACATGTCTAGTATGGGTTAGACTTGGCTAATTAATTTGTGATATTCTAACTTTGGTTTTACCATTGAGGTGAATGTTGGTGGTTAATTCATTTTTGGGTAACCTTCCACATGCACAAGAGGGGACTTTCTGACTAAGTGGTCAGCCTACTCAGTAGCCCCCCACGTCGGCCCATCTCCTAGCCATCCTAGCGGTAATGCATGACATCAGCCACGAAGGCATGCAAAAGATGCTCCATCGCCTATGTGCTGACTTCCATGTTCCCAACTACCACTCCGTGGTGCAAGACTACGTCCGTGTGTGCACTGTTTGCCAGCGGAACAAGGTCGAACAGCTGCACCCGGATGGTCTCCAATAACCTTGGAAGTGCCCTCCATGGTGTGGTTTGATATCACCATGGATTTTGTCGAAGGGCTTCCGAAGGTGCATGGCAAGTCAGTTATTTTGATGATTCTTGACCGCTTCTCCAAGTCGGCGCACTTCATCCCATTGGCATACCTATACTCTGCCAACTCAGTGGCCCGCGCCTCTACTTTGATGAGGTGTTTCATCTTCATAGTGTCCCGAGTTCGATCATTTGTGATCAAGACCCAATATTCACTAGCAAGTTCTGGACCGAATTGTTTCGTCAAATGGGCAATCTGAAGTGGTAAATAAGATTATCATCATGTATCCGTGGTATCTTACAAGGGATCGGCCACAACAGTGACTCCAATGGCTCGCTTGGGCGGAGTACTGCTACAAAACCTTCCAAACATCACTTAGCGCCACTCCATTTCGCATGGTGTATGGGTGGGATCCTCCATCCCTCCGATCCTATGTGCCCGGCGAGTCCAAGTTACCGGCCATGGACCAACTCCTACACGACCGCGACGAGTTCCTTGTCGAGGTACAAGACCGCTGGAGATGCCCAACAGCAGGGGGTGAAGCCAAGGGGGGGCTTAGTGAGGCTCAAGCCTCACCTCCCCCCGGTAGAACCCCCTCCCCCCGGGCGAAGCTCACGGCGGCCAGAACACACCCCCCTGGGCGAAGCTCATAGTGGCTAGAACACACCCCCCTGGGCGAAGCTCACGGCGGCCAGAACCCCCCCGGTTACCCCCACCCCCTAGCGTGTTTAGGCCCACTGGATTTAGGCCGAACAAAGCCCACTAGTTTTAAGCCCAACAAAGTCCAACAAAACACCACAAACTCATAAATCACACAACAATACAAACACAACATAGAGATCTCAGTAGAGTGGGAGACGGGAGACCTATCGTGGGCTGGATCTGGCGCTTGGCGGTGATGCCGACGAGGGAGCGGAGTGGGGATGCCGGAGGCGGGGAGCGGAGGGGGGAGGGTGGGAGCCGGGAGCAGAGCGGAGGAGGGAGGCGGGGAGCGGAGGGGGGAGGCCGGAGGCGGGGAGAGGAGGCGCGGAGCGGAGGGCGGAGTGCTGGAGGCCCGAAGCGGAGGGGGGAGGTGGGAGCGGAGGAAGGAGGTGGGGAGCCAGGAGCGGAGGGAGGGGGAAGCGCTGAGGCGGGGAGTTGCGGGGAGAAGTAGGCGGGGAGCCGAGGGGCTAGGGGGTGCCGGAGAGAAATAGGGGGAGCTGGGGAGGGCCGGGAGGCGTGGAGAGGCCGAGAAGAGGAGTCGGTCGGGTGAAAAGCCAAATAGGAAGGGCCGAGCCACACTGCCTGAGAGCACAGTAAGCATATAGATAGTTTAGACTTTAGATAGTTTAGATAGTTTAGATTTTAGAGAGCATAGTAAGTAATTTGTTTAGATAGCATAATTTAGAGTTTAGATTTTTAGATGGTTTAGATAGCACAGTACATAATTTGTTTTCTTATAATCTTTCTTATTAAGTTAGTATTTTACTGTTTAGTTTTTTAGATTTTTATTTTAATGTATATAGATAGTTTAGTCTTTATAATTAATTCATTATAGATTTGTAATTCATTATAGATATATATAGATAGTTTAGTCTTTATCAATATAATTTTTTATAGCTTTGTACTGATAAAAATTAATACTTTATTATATAATTCAAATTAACTTAATTCTGGTATGTTTCATATAATCTAAATTTTTATTACCATTCACAATTTTCTATTATATCACTAATTTTGATGTGTTTCATATATAAGTGACTTATCGCTACTCCACACTCACGGCAGAATAATTATATATTTTTGGATATGCGCTTTCTATTATCGAGGTATCTACTTTGTATTTCTCTGTTTGTCATTGTTTGTCTCTTTCGAATTGTATAATTTCTGTGTGCATTTGAAATTCCATACGAATAAAAGATTAAATTTGTGTCAACTTAATTTAAATATATAAATAGCTCAGCCCCCCCTCAATTTCATTCTTGACTTCACCACTGCCCAACAGCACTACAAACTTCACCACGATCGGCACCATCATTAGCTGGAATTTTCCGTGGGCGACTGGGTTTGGCCGCGCCTCCTCCACCAGCCGCGGCAAGCTCGGTCCTTGCTTCTATGGGCCGTACCAAGTAAAGGAACGTATTAGCCAGGTTGCATATCGCCTACGGCTGCCAGTGGGAGCGCGTGTGCACGACGTGTCCTATGTCGGGCTCCTCAAACTGTACAAGGGTGAACCATCGGCCTCCCCGCCAGCTCTGTCGGTCGTTTTGCAATCAGGGCTGGCCCTGGGGGGGCGGGCGAGCGGGGCGGCCGCCCAGGGCCCCCAAAATCCAGGGCCCCCTCAAAGTCAGAGGTCAAGGAATCCGCAGGATCAACCAGAGGCTCAGAGCACGTCGCTGGACAGCTCACGGGGAGCCCAATAACACAGCAAGGAACAGAGCAAGACAGCAATAGCGAAGAGAAAACCGCGAGGCCCGAGCACGCACGCACCTCAGGCGATGGGGCCCAGCCACAGCTGGGTCGACGCTCACAGGTGAACGATTCGCCTGCCTGCCGCTCGGAAGCACAATCACCGGCACCAAATCGTGGAATTTCACAGCATCATATTAAATCCGGCGAAATCAATTGAAGTTGGAGAGGAGTGCACACCGGAAGGCAACAACACACCACGAATCCGCCGTCCTCTACATCCGTGAAATTGGGAACAAGATGGAAGAGATGGGGGAGACGGAAAAGGTTGCTTACTGGTCCTCGTTCTTCTAGGGCATGAGGGGTCGGGGAACGGAGGCCCTAGTCTCGGCTGCTAGCTGCGGTCGCTCCGGTGGGCGGGGACCGAACTCCGAAGGGACGGCGGCGTTGCGCGCACGGAGTGTGGGGGAGGGGGCGCAATGATTCGTCGATCTGGCGCTCGGTTCGGTCGGCGCACCGCGTTGGCGTTGCGGTGGGAGGGAGGAAAGGGGAAGAGTTGTCGCTGGTGAGGGGTGGTGTGGCGGCAGATACACGTCGGCGACGATCCTAACGATGCTGCAGGAGGTTGCGCAGCACGCGGAGAGGAGGGACATCGACTGGAGGGCGCTGCTGGGCAAGACGGCCACGGGGATCACCTCCGCCCGTGAGTACCAGATGCTCTGGTGCCACTTCGCCTACGGGGACAACCTCGCCGAGAACGTCGACGACAGCGCCCAGCCTCTGGTTTGTGTCCGCAAACCTCAGATTTTGCTGCCTGTTTCGATTAGCTCGTAAGGTGCCCGGTAGCTAGGATTCTCGTAGTAGTGTAGTTGTAGTAGTAGACTAGTGGCACACAGAAATTCAGTTTATTCAACTGTTGGCTGCTCGTTATCTAATGGTATTGTGGTACTTGTGTTGCACTGATTGATGATGGTAGGGCGATGAGAGCGACCTGGAATGTGAGGTTGAACCCGTTCGGCCGTTCCTACCCCAAGCAATGAAGCATTAGTTGAGGCCTCAACGTTTGCCAAGGTACCACCTTGTGTTTTGTTAAAAGCATATCTTGCTGTATTGCAGCTTATCCTTTTGAATAGCAGACTCTCCTTTAGTCCTTTTGAATTTAAGATGCCAAAAGCCTGAGACTAGTAGTATGGTGTTTGAACTATTTATATTATAATTTATGTAAGTTTTCAACTTAATCCTTGAATTTAAGACTTATCATATTATTTAGTGCCTGTATACCGAATTACGGTACAAATTTTACAATTATTTACCAAATTGGCAAATGGTTTTACCGAATTGCATATGAAAATTTTGGGACGGCATACCCTTTAGTAAAATCCTGGATCCGCCACTGGTTACTTGCAACATTTTGATTTCTTTTCTTATATGAAAAGTTTTGACTGAGAGAAGATTAAAATTGCCACTGTTTGTGTTTGGTAGCAAACTAGCAATAAAGCTCGCTTTTTTTATGACTCGGCACTCGGCAGATGTGAGATGCCAAGACTGTCACCGAGTCGAATCGCTATCTGAGGTACATGGGTAAGAGGATTATATATGCTGCCAATTGAGCAATCTGTCATCAATTTGTTCAATTTTTTATTGATTGCACTATGCGATAATTAAATTATCCTGTGATTTCAGTACATATATGTGTGTGTATGTAGATTTATATTTAAATATTCATACTAGGACCTCTATTTTTAGTTTCACTCCGGACCCCTAAAATCTCAGGACCGGCCCTGTTTGCAATGGTCGGGCCTGCCCTACACCGATCAAAGTGCTCAAAGGGAGCACTGCTCGTGGTCAGCATGAAGTTATTGTGCAGTGGGATGGCCTCGCTGCTTCCGACGCTTCTTGGCAGTCCCTGGAGCAGTTCAAGCAGCGCTACATAGAACTTTGTAGGAAATCTAATGGTTGAAGCAAAAACTCAAATAGTTAGTACATGAAGCTGAAATTTGCAGGCGTCAACACATGGCGGGATTCAGAATGCATAAAAGATGGCCTCTATCAGGCCCTCCTTGTGATTGCACCCCCATAATACAAAGTTCCCAGACACAGCACTGATGGTGTGAGAACAAAAAAGCATTACATTGCCCATACATTCTCTTGAATCCTCTTCAAGTTCCAACTGCCAAGGCTTTAGCAACTCCCCAAAAATGTCGTACTGACACAAGAATGCTGGCAGTTGTGAAAAGGAGGCACTATAAGGCAATTTATACTCATGAACCCTCCTCCTTGTCCTCCAAGGTATCAGCTGATCCAGAAATCAGTCATCCATCTACAATAGAATTTTGCACATCAATCAGAGACTAACAAAGACAATGCAATATAGAATCGCCAAAGTGTCTCAGGGTTAAACACCTCAAAGCACAAAAGGAAATAATTTAGATTATTTTTGTACTCAATATCAATTTCCATGGACTGTACAGTACACTTCAAGGCTGTGAAACAAGATGCTTCTGACTATGATTGCATTAGATAACATTACAGCATGAATAGCTGAGAACTGCTCATTGATCAGCAGTTGTAATATTCTTCCCACTGGCACCAGAATTTACAGCTTTGACATCATACAAGATGATGAAAACCACAGTTTAGATAGGTTATTGAACACTGAGACGATATTTTATCAACAAGTAAAAATCCAGTTCCAAAATAAGGATGAAGCTTCACACAGATGGGAACAATCTCAAAAGTAAAGGTCAAAACAAGCTCATGTTATAGCACCACAAGTGGATATCCATTATAGTATGGTTTATATCAATATCTTATATGGGATGTCCATGCAATCGTATTAATTTGTCCAGATAAGCTGATTCTAGAAATTAAAACACAATTCAGATTTACAGTTATCATTTGATCCATGATCGATAGCATCATTCACTGAAACATAATTTAGAACCCTGGCTTTCAGGCTTCAGAATTGAGAACCAGAAACATGAATTTCAGGCTTCATTATGTGAACCTCATTAGAGGTTTGACACCAAAGGAAGATAAGTAGTCTGAAGCATTGAATACTATTTTGGAATAAGCCTAATTTACCCCCTGAACTTTGGGGGTGCGTCTAAACTACCCTCTGAAGTACAAACGGTCTAAATAGCCAATGAGTTATGTGAAACCGTCTAAATAACCCCCCTGAGACAGTTTCAATGGTGGTTTTGCCACTGTGGCGGTGGTTCTTGCAAGTTGCAACCATGGCAGATTATATGGTTGACAATGCGGCAATAAGTCAGCAAATCAGTGTGTAAGATTTTTTTATATGTTAGCTTTATTGACTCATCACCATGTTGTTAGCCACATGATCTGCCACGGTCGCAAAACCATCTCCAAAACTGCCCCAGGGGGGTATTTGACGGTTTTGCAGAGTTGTGGTGGTTATTTAGACATTTTCATAGTTCAGGGGGGCAGATTAGACAAACCTTCAAAGTTTAGGGGGTAAATTAAATTTATCCCTTCTATTTTCCTGGCATGGAAAATAAGAGGACAAGAAATCAAACGCACAACTACAAATTAGAACTCAGAAGTTTGCTCACTCCAGAAAGGGTGTAGAACTGTAGATATCAAATGGATCAATGTATTATTTCATATGAGATTCACAACCATAAGTCATAGCTTCCAGCATTGCATAAATAAAGTGATTTGATGATAAAAGGGAAGAACATATAGAGCTACAATTATCTAGTGGAACTTATCAACATCTGTATGTAAAAGGAAAAATAACAAGATGAAACTATTGCGATAAAACAATCTCTAAACAGCATAAACAAACTGTCAAACATAAACTAATATGACATAACACCAACGCTGTAAAATGACAGAGGCAAGCAGAAAGAATGAGCTTACCACATCAAAAGTTCAAAACACTAGGTGGTGACAGTGATGGGGGGAAACCAGTGTAAAGGTAGGCTTCGTTCACAGTAGCAGAACTTATCTCACAAAACCTACCGATCTGCATGGTCTTGATATCGAAACAAAAATATGTGACATTTCGCTCAACTGGATCTCCCAAGTTCTCCTTAGGGTGATCTAGCTTTATAATTAAGTAGCCCTCGGATGCACCTATGATGCCTCGAAACCGATACCCCCATTCCTCAGGCAAGGTGATTCTGTTCTGCAGCTGCCACCGGTCGCTGAAATACATGAATGTATAAAAATACAGGACACATCTTTTATCCGACCGAAAAACATCGGAGACCACAACGGTAGTCCTGCCTTCTCTTGACTCCAGAGTGGTAATCTGATTACTGAACATCATTGCGCGGCCTGACAGGACAGGTGAGATGTCGACAATGGAGAACTCCATTCTGCGCGTGTCCAGCACAAGCCACCTATGCGTAAGAGCTATCATCCAGTAGAAGCACCCATGAGCATGGTTACGTTGTCCTAGTCGAACGCCCATGACTCTCCGCATACTCAAAGCATAGTGTACTGGAGGTGAAAGCGCACGCCATTGCCGGGATTCGGAGGAAAAGGAGAACGCGACCAGCTTCCCTCGGCAGCACGCCATCCATATCACGGCGAACGGCAGCTCCTGACCGCCATCGTCATTTCCGCAAGAAGCGAGGAAGATCTCGCTGCTGCGCGATTGCGGCCCGCCGTCGCCACCGCGCTGGAGGTAGGGGCTTTCGACGGAGGCGGCGAGGTCGTCGGGGATGGGAGGAAGCAGGACGTACCGTCGGAAGAGGGGGTCGCATACGGCGATCTCGGTGAAGACGGTGGAGCCGGTCAGCGCGCGGTCGAGGAGGAAGCGACCGTCGCGGTGGTCGCGGACGAGCCAGGCGCGGCCCGGGGGAGGGAGGAAGGCGAAGGAGAAGTCGGCGGCGAGGGCGAGCGCGCGTGCGGCGGGGGCCGAGGGGTGAGGCGGCAGGGCCTGGTGGAAGCCGGCGCCTTCGGGGCAGAAGACGCCGAGCGGGGACGGGGCGTGGAGGGAGCGGAAGCGGCGGAGAAACCGCGGGGAGGAGGCGACGCGGCGGAAGGAGGCGCACGCCGCGGAGGCGCGTGCGAGGTCCAACGGCGACGGCACGCGGACAAGGATCTCCGCGAGGACGTCGTCGGTGAGGGCTGGCAGGCCGGCCATCGGCGGCGGCGAACCGGAGCAACGGATCTAGGGCGTGGTCGGATAATAGCCCAGCCCAAACAACTAGGTCTGTAGCCCAGGAGTTTGATAGGGTTGGTCGGTCTCAAGGAACGGGCATTTTTTTTGTGCGTGAAATACTGCCGAACGGAACGGAATACCGTTGGGACACGCCATCACCGTTGATCCAAACCAATCCGCTTCTGCCGTCCGATCTACACATTAAAGCCCGAAACCACCTGCTTACCATTCCATCCACTCGTTAGTAGGGGTGAAAACAGATCAATACTATAAATCTAAGAGAATTTAAGAAAATAATATAAATTATTTTTAACTTTTAGAAAATAGTTAAAATAAAATTTTTTTTCTCTAGACTTTCAAATAAAATCTAGAAAAATTCAAATAAATTTTAACAAATCCAATAAAATGCAAATAACTTTGAAAAATTCTAAAAAAAATCACAAAATACTATAAATCTAGAAGAGCTCTAGGAAAATAATATAAATATTTTTTAGCTTTTAGAAAATAGTTAAAATAAGTTTTCTCGCTCTGTGCTTTCAAATAAAATCCAAAAAAAATTGAAACAAATTCCAACAAATCCAATAAAATCCAAATAAGTTTTCTGGAAGTGCAAGAAATCTGGTGGAACAACCTTTGAAATATTTTCTACCAGAACTCTGCCAAAATTTTTTTTTCGAAATACATGGTGGGTGTCGTGCGCACTATATATGCTCTTTCTATTCTTACGTAATATCCGACTAGATATTCGTTATCGTATTCAAAACCACTCTGTATTCGTTCCATATCTGTGATCGATACTACCCGGATTCATATTCCTATCCGGTACTATTCATATTCGACTCTGAATCCGAGAAAAAAATATAGGATAGGATATGGAATGAGTAATATCCGACCGAATTCGATCCGTTTTCACCCCTACTCGTTAGTGCCCTATTATGCGCATGATTGGTAAAGCCCTATGTTCTTATTTTTCAACTTCTGTCTTTGATTATCTGATATTTCATTTCTCTGAGAACATAGAGCTGTATCGGGAAAAGGTTTGGCTAGATGGATAGCTCCAAAAACCATAAAAGGAAGAATATGAGCCAAATAGACCTTAATACCCCTAGTTGTAATATTTTATTTGTATTGTATCTTACTTCTTTATATCTGTACACAATTTATGAATTTTTTTCCAAATTTTTCAAGGCCATATATGTGTTGAATATTTAGTCAATTTTCGGTATATTTTAATCCAGAAATTCAGCATATAAAACATGACATACAAAAGTATGAGTGATTCAACAATGATGTATTCATATTTGCTTATGAACAAGCTAACAAAGAACACCTATTATCAAATTCATAACATACGAAACAAATACACGGAGAAGTTTTCATGTTATACCCTCGGGCGGGGCGATGTCGGTGACACCGAGGCGCGTTACCATCGATCGACATGATGGTCTATTCGATGTAGTCGATCGAGGCGTGATGCAGGACGAGGCGTGATGCAGGTAGATGTTCGCCGTGCGATCGCGAACGATTCACCACCGGAAGAAGATGGCGTTCTTCACAGATTGAGCGATCGCGCCAATGCGCTCCCAAAAACTTGATTGCCCGCCTACCCGCGGTGCGCGAACGGACGGAGTTTCGAGGCCTACTGCGCCGAACTCTTTGCACGTAAAGTTCGGGCCGAGATTACTTAGCACTCTCAAAGCAGAACGAGAATCCTCTTTTTCATCCCGTATGGAGTGGAGAGAGTTTTGTAACAAAGAAAAAGCGAAGAGCGAGTAATCGCAGCCATTAGTCACTAGTAATCGAACGAATTCATCGCCAATGAGTCAATGCGTTACGATTTTCGAATAGATAAAGAAAACGCCGCGACGCACCCGACACGCTGCGCAAGCACACGCACACGCACGCACGGCACGCACGGCGCGGCGTGGCGTGGCGAGGCGAGGCGAGGCGAAGCGGCGAGCGCGCGCGTGTTGGCTCTTTCCAATTCCACAAGGGGGTTACCACGTTCCACCTTTTAAAGTGGTGTAACTCCCATTCAACTCTCCATATGGGACTAAACAGTTTTTCCATGTGGGCCTAGGAATTTCATTTGATTAATTGCTAAATTAAATGGACCAAGCCCACTTAATCCAACAATCCCCACCAAATTTCAAGGCACACGAGAAATGTTCTGAGTTCTGCTGTTGTTTGATATACCAGTGTTTTGATGGAGACTGTTAAGTTGAACATCCACCTAGGAAAGGAGTTACACTCATCCACAACTGAACAATGGACTATACCTTGAATTGACAGTTTTGTGCGAACAAGCTTTACCCAGTTCCTTTACTAGTACTAGGCTGCCAAAAGCATCCCCTCTAGTTGGAGCGTATAAGTCATACTCCAAGCCTATTAATGAGTATCTAGAGATCACCCAAATCTCATAGACTGTGACCAGCAGTCGAACTCATATAGGTGTGTTCCTTCTAAGATGTCCTGTAGGCCGACATCTCTGCTCTAAATAAGCCACTCGGATCACATTGAGGTAAAAACCAACCTGCCATACAGAATAGGAGAGAAGCGCATCATTGAAGAAATGGATCCTGTAAAGGTCTCTCCTCCCAGTCAACTAACAGCTTGTTCAACCATTCTACTTCACGGGATCTCCGATCACGTAGAACAATTACCACCGTGGTATGACTCATGTGGGTCTCGTGCCCATCTCACTCGATGCACTATCTATCACATTACGTGATAGACCCTTTGTAAATTGGTCGGCCAGATTTTTAGTTTATCGGACATAGTCGGTGCTATCACTCCGAGTTTTTCACTTTTCAGCGGACTTCAACCGCCTTTTAACATGCCTAGATGACTTCATGTTGTCCTTAGAACTGCTCACCTTGATAATTACGATGCGATTATCACGGTTCATCGGATAGCGGTATCGGTTTTTCAACCACCGCAAATCCATAAGGAGTTCGCGAAGCCACTCGGCCTCAACGATTGCGGTGTCTAATGCCGTGAGTTACGCTTCCATGGTTGACCTCGTTAAGATGGTGCGCTTGCAAGACTTCCAGGAAACAGCACCACCTCCAAGTGTGAACACATATCCACTCGTGGCTTTTATCTCATCAGCATCAGAGATCCAGTTTGAATCACTGTAGCCCTCCAGTACCTTTGGGTACCCAGCATAGTGAATACCATAGCTCACGGTTGCTTTTAGATAGCGCATTACTCTCTCAAGAGCACGCCAATGATCATCTCCCGGATTTGAAACAAATCAGCTTAGCTTGCTCACGAAGAAGCGAGATGTCGGTCTCGTAGCACTAGCTAAATACATCAATGAGCCAATGATCCGGGAGTATCTTAATTGATCTCTTGTTATTCTTGGTTTTCCTCAATAACACACTAGGATCATAAGGAGTAGAAGCAGCTTGCAATCACTATAACCAAAGCGACTCAAGACCTTCTCTACATAGTGAGATTGCACAAGTGTAACCCCACCATCACCTCCTCTCAGTAGCTTAATGTTAAGAATCATATCAGCCACTCCCAAATCTTTCATCTCAAAACTCTTGGACAGAAAGTTCTTAACCTCCTCAACCACATTGAGGTTGGTCCCAAAAATCAGTATGTCATCAACATACAAGCACAAGATCACTCTTTCTCCCCCACCATAGCGATAGTACACACATCTATCGGCTTCATTCACAACAAAGCCAGCAGATGTCAAAGTTCTGTCGAACTTCTCATGCCACTGCTTAGGTGCTTGCTTTAGGCCATACAAAGACATTAACAACTTGCACACCTTTCCTTCTTGACCTTCTACCACAAACCCGTCTGGCTGATCCATATAAATCTCCTCCTCCAACTCTCCATTTAGGAAAGCTGTCTTAACGTCCATTTGATGAGCGAGTAGACCATGAGAGGCACCGGGGCAAGTAGTACTCGAATTGTGGTCAATCGGGCAACAGTGAATAAGTATCAAAGAAGTCCTCGCCTTCTTTACGGGTATAACCCTTGGCCACAAGCCTTGCCTTATACTTTTCAATTGTACCATCAGGCCTAAGCTTTTCTTGAAAATCCATTTACATCCTCTGAGTTTACACCCATAAGGACGGTCAACGACCTCCCAAGTTCCATTAGACATAATAGAGTCCATCTCACTCCGTCTTCGCTTCCTTCCAATAGTCAGCGTCAGGAGAAGAATATGCCTCTTCCATGGTTCTTGGAGTGTCATCCACGAGGTATACAATGAAATCATCACCAAAGGACTTTGCAATCCTCTGTCTCTTACTCTTTTGAGTAATCTCATTGTTATTCTCCTCAGGATTTTCCATAAGTGTTTCTTCAGCATGTTCTATCGGCACAAAAGAATTAAGGGAAATTATAGGTTCTTGACTAGATGAGCTAGGTACATCACATTTTATAGGAAATTCATTCTCAAAAAATGTGGCGTCTCTGGACTCTATAATTGTACCAACACGCATGTCAGGTACTCCAGTTTTTATAATTAAGAACTTATAACCCACGCTATGCATAGCATAACCAAGAAATACACAATCTACGGTTTTTGGTCCAAGTTTGCGCTTCTTGACAATTGGCACGTTAACTTTGGCCAAACATCCCCAGGTGCGCAAATATGAGAGAGACAATTTCTTCTTTTCCCATTCCTCGAATGGTGTTACTTCTTTATTCTTTGTAGGAACTCTATTCAGAACATGACACGCGGTCAATATAGCCTCACCCCACCATTCCTTAGAAAGTCCCGCATGTCTAACATAGCGTTAACTAAATCGCTTAGAGTGCGGTTCTTTCTTTCGGCAACCCGTTTGATTCGGGAGAATAGGAGACGTCCTCTCATGAATAATTCCATGTTCCTCATGAGAATAAAATAAACTCATTCGAAAAATACTCTCCCCCACGATCAGACCTTACCCGCTTGATTTTTCTCTCAAGTTGGTTTTCTACCTCAGCTTTATAGATCTTAAAGTAATTTAACGCTTCATCTTTTGTTTTCAATAAGTACACATAGCAAAATCTAGTGCAATCATCTATAAGCGTCATGAAATATTTCTTCCCACCTTTAGTCAACACGCCATTCATCTCACACAAATCGGAATGAATGAGTTCTAACGGTGCCAAATTCCTCGCCTCTTTCGCTGCCTTGTGAGGCTTGCGAGGTTGTTTCGATTGAACACACGCATGGCACTTAGAACTTTTAACCAAAGTGAATTTCGGGGTTAAACTCATATTAGCTAAGCGCGTCATACACCCAAAATTAACATAACAAAGTCGTGAATGCCAAACATTAGATTCATCATCATCGTTGCACACATGGTTCACAAATTTATTATAGAAATCCATCAAAGAAAAACGGAACAAGCCTCCGCTCTCATAGCCTTTACCAACAAATGTTCCATACTTAGACACGACACATTTATTGGACTCAAATGCAAGCCTAAAACCATCTCTACACAATAGAGATCCGCTGACGAGATTCTTCTTTATGGAGGAGACATGCTGCACATTCTTCAGCTGCACGGTCTTTCCCGAAGTAAACTTCAGATCGACCATACCAACACCATGAACAGCTGCATGCGATCCGTTTTCCATCAACAAGGAGGAACCTCGACGGACTGATAAGATGAAAACAAGGAAATATCAAGACACACATGAATATTAGCACGGTGTCAACCCACCACTCGGTGATTGACAAGCGAAAGAAGCGTAGGTAAATAATTACCGCACCGATGTTCCTCGGCATCACTAATAACCATGTTGGCGGACTTCTTTTGCTTATCCTTGCGGTGCGGACAATCCTTAGCCCAATGGCTAGAATCACCGCATACAAAGCAAACGCCCTTTCCTTTGCTTTTCTTCTTAAACTCAAGAGTAGCCTTGGGCTTGCCAATAGGCTTATTTTTCTTCTTATTGTGGAAAGCCCGAGGTTCTTTTTCGCACCAAATTGGCACTAGAACCTCCCTCGTGACAACTTTCTTGCCACGAGTATCTTTTGCCCTCGCCTTCTCTTCAACACCAAGAGAGCCAATGAGATCGTGAACACCGAACTCCCGCCTCTTGTGTTTTAGAGAGGTAGCAAAATCCGACCAAGAAGGTGGTAACTTGGCGATAATACCGCCAGCCACAAACTTGTCCGGTAACTCGCACTTATTGTTCTCAAGCTCCTTTGCCAGCGCCTGAATCTCATGAGCTTGTTCTACTACAGAACGGTCATCGACCATCTTGTAGTCATAGAACTGCTCCATGACATACAGCTCACTGCCAGCATCAGAAACTCCGAACTTGGCCTCAAGTGCATTCCACATCTCTTTGCTCGTAGGCAAATGCATGTACACATCCACAATGTTATCTGCCAGTATGTTAATAAGTGCACCTCGAAACAAGTTATCCGCTATATTGAACTTGTGTTCGTCCTCAGCAGATAGAGGCTCAGCGGGCTTGCCTTGTGCAACATGAAAATATTCCATGGCAGTAAACCACAGGATCGCACGTGCACGCCATCTCTTAAAATTTGAACCATCAAACGGAGGGTGCGGCTTAAGCGACGCAAGAAAGCCAACTACCGAAAAGACCTATCAAGTTTTTGGATTGTTGAATATTTAGTCAATTTTTGGCATATTTTAATCCGAAATTCAGCATATAAAACATGACATACAAAAGCATGAGTGATTCAACAATGATGTATTCATATTTGCTTATGAACAAGCTAACAACAACACCTATTATCAAATTCATAACATACGAAACAAATACACCGAGAAGTTTTCATGTTATACCCTCGGCGGGGCGATGTCGGTGACACCGAGGCGCCGTTACCATCGATCGACATGATGGTCTATTCGATGTAGTCGATCGAGGCGTGATGCGGACGGCGGCGTGATGCGGTAGATGTTCGCCGTGCGCCTCGCGAACGATTCACCACCGGGAAGAAGATGGCGTTCTTCACAGATTGAGCGATCGCGCCAATGCGCTCCCAAAACTTGATTGCCCGTCTACCCGCAAGGTGCACGCGAGCGGGCGGAGTTTCGAGGCCTACTCGCCGAACTCTTTGCACGTAAAGTTCGGACCGAGATTACTTAGCACAGCTCAAAACAGAACGAAATCCTCTTTTTCATCCCGTATGGAGTGGAGAGAGTTTTGTAACAGCAAAAACGAAGAGCGAGTAATCGCAGCCATTAATCACTAGTAATCGAACCGCTTGCGCCAATGAGTCAATGCGTTACGATTTTCGAATAGATAAAGAAAAACGCGCACGCACCCGACACGCCTGCGCGCACGCACACGCACACGCACACGCACCGCATCGCACGGCACGGCTCGACGTGGCGTGGCGAGGCGAGCGAGCGAGCGCGCGCGCGCGTGTTGGCTCTTTCCAATTCCACAAGGGGGTTACCACGTTCCACCTTTTAAAGTGGTGTAACTCCCATTCAACTCTCCATATGGGACTAAACAGTTTTTCCATGTGGGCCTAGGAATTTCATTTGATTAATTGCTAAATTAAATGGACCAAGCCCAATTAATCCAACAATATGCACAAATTATGTATCCTTTATATTTGTACATAAATTTATGATTTTTTTCCAAAATTTTCAAGGCCACATGTGCACAAATTATGAAATTCCGTTTCCAAATTTCAACAGGAAATTGCGTTCGAGTGGTTGCTTCATGTGCTTGAATACAATAAGGTGAATACTCCTCTATATTTGTACACCAATTATGAATTCCTAAGGCAAGTAATCGCACCAGAGACCAGATCGTTGTTGATGTTTCTAAATTCCTGAGCACGTAACATCTAGCTTTGCCTAGATAACAGTATGAACTGATGCAATGCATAAGCTTACTCTCTAGCAATTGAATACAGTTAGTTTGTAGCCTAATACCAAGATAACAAGTTGAGAACAATGAATATATACGTCTCTCTAGCAATACTAGCTTTCAGAAAGACCTCTACCTTTAGTGCATCAACAGCAGTCACTAGTTCATGATCTACACTGGCTGGTGTTGTATAATACAGTAAAGCTCTATACTTTACACAAGCAAGCAAACAGTCAACCCCATCTACTTTAGAGTTTCACAAGCTTCAATCAAACCAGGTCCACTTCTAGAAATCTAAGGTGGTACAATGCTTGATCACCCTCATAAGTAGCTGAGCCGACTCGTAGAATCGCAGGTCCTCTTCATGATGCAGCCATCGATGCCAAATTCGACGAGCAGTCCGCTATCGAGGAGCTGGCTAACTGAGATGACATTCTTGTTTAGTACAGGGATGTATGAGATGTCAGGGATGCAAAGCCATTTCTTCTTCAAAGACCCTTTGCAAGTTATGTCTCTTGAACGTCTAAAACAAAGTACCAGGGACTTAGGGAGCTCTAGTAACAAGACAGCAAAAACAGATTAAGGCTCATACACAAAATGCTGCGCCAAGTATTTATACAACACCAATTGCATGTTCCACAGTTGACTCAACATTTGGTTCAGCCCTTTGCGTATGATGCATGACTAATGTTGATTTGTTTGTGTCAATGTTTAATATTGATTTTACGTATAATTTCTTGGATTCAGAGGAAAACTCTCAAAACCTTTGTATGATCATGCAGAGTAAAGGCACAAAGATTTTTATACAGATTCAGGCTTTCTTTTAAAAGAATATCAACCCTATGTCCTATGTTACTATTACTGATGGAAAATTTACAAGTATGAACAGTGCGAAAAGTCTAGCACTCTTTTCAAAACTAATCGCCCTCTCTCCCCATCCTTTTCCAACATCAACCCTTATATCGGTGAAGAAGTTGTGGCAGTTGTTTCTTACCAAAAGACACCTTAACACTTCGGGAGTTAACCGCTGGAGGGTGGTTATTGTCGGAGAGATATGAGTAGCTGTTCACCGTAGGACGGTTGTCGTCAGAAAGACGTGGTGAAGATTGTGTGCAGTTATGGAGCACAAACATACGTTCTAACTACCTTGTCAAGACAAACTCGTTGTGAGAGTATGTTAGTCGAACATAAGAGAATAATTAGAAAGTCGTAGCATAACTTACGACGAGATAGTTATAGTAGAACTCACCACTTGGTAGTTATAGTAGAACTTACGATTAGGTGGTTGTAACATAACTTACGACTATGGAGTAATCGTAGTAAAACTTATGACTACTCTACAAAATTTTTTCCTTATCGTTAACTGGTATATTTGGAGAATATAATGACGTAAAAAATAGAGAATTATTATATCGTCATTATCTAACCCCCCAACTTCAAATGAAAATAACTTGTGCAAGCAAAGTTGTAGATGATCGAAAGCATTGTCTTTTTGATTCTCAACTAGGAGTGTGCTTGAACAGAAAGGTAATTTCGTTTGAGTTGTGAAGACAGACAAACTTTAAAGAGAATTTTAATTATCTCTCATAATTATGTCCATCCATTCGCTTTCCGAGAAAACCGTTCAACTTTCGAGACAAATAACCGATGCTTCGATAAAAAGGCTACTTTTGGGCTACCTTTTGGCTTCACTTTTCTCAATCACTTTCATCCTTCTTGCATTTTCTGATGAACAAATTGTCTTCCTCCTTCAACCTTCTTCTAGATCCAAATCATTTAGTTGGAAAATGGTAAAGCTCTCATCCAACTGGGCGGTGTCGAAGATGGACAGGCCCAAACTAAATGCTTTGAAAGAGGCTGAGAAGATCCCTCCGCAGAAGCTCATGAAGTGGATTGAAGCCACCGGACAGCACTGGCCATCGAAGGAGATTGGTCAAATCCTGGTGTTCTAGGCTTTTTGTGAGTACGACCTTCGTCTTCCTGCTCATCCCTTTCTCAAAGTTGTACTCGAGTACTTCGGGGTTGAGTTGGTGAATCTGGTTTCCAACTCAATTACCATGCTAAGTGTATTCGTGTACCTCTATGAAACGTATTTGGAAATCCCCGTAGACTTGGAGCTCTTCTGGTATTATCATGAGATAAACCGTCACACTAGAATTGCTGAGAGCTTTGGATTGAAGCTTCACGTCAGGAAGTCGGATTCTTATATCCAGATGTTCACCCGGTCGTCGTGTCCAAGGTCGAAGAAGAGGTGGTTCTACTAGGAGACCACCAGTGAAGAAATCTTTTCTTTATGGGGGAAGCTATCGAGAAGAATCCATTCTAGAATTCAATCATGAAGGACACTACCAGGATTGCTCCCTACATCTCAGCTATCAAGGAGCTAATGGATAAGGGACTTACATGATGGTATGTAGTGAAGGACTACACCACCAGTCGTATCAGCCCCTTATAGAGACGAGCTTATTCCATGTGGATGTACTCGAGTGTAGCTGATGCTACCAGAGATTATGAAACTGATACGTATAGTCATACCCGTAGTGGTAGATTTAAATTCTGAGTATAGTATACTAACCTTTGGGTTTAAATGAATCAAATTTTAATTTGGAGGAGATTGACTCCTAGGTTAGGAATATCTATGAGAAGGCTCCATCGCTGGAAGTGGAGGCTCCTCGTATTTTGATGGATGTGTCTACCAAAAAAGAGAAGAACACCTAAAGATAATCGAAAGACCGATATTGCCCTTTAGGACTATATAGTCGTAGGAAAACTTACGACTAGGTAGTCGTAGGAGAACTTACGACTAACTGTTATTCTTCCTTTCTTTAGAATGTGGGCATGATAACCGTTAGGATGATCAAGGGGTCGAATTAATGGTTATCGAAAAAATGACAGAGAAAGCAGACGCTCCTACAACTAAGAGGCATCGGCTGGTTAGAGCCGCCGACAAGGGAAAAGTAAGCTCAAGTGCCACTATTTCCCCTGCCACTCTTCTCCCCGTTGCTCAGACTGGCCCAATCCAGAAATTCATTATAGACATAAGTGCTGCATCTGAGATAGGGACAGTCATATTTGAGTAACTAACTCCCAAGATTAAAGTGCCCTTCTACTATAATACCGAAACCCATTCAGTGTGTGCTTTTCGAGGTTTTATCAAGCAACTCAACAAATAATACTTGAGAGGTTTTATATCTTCCGTGAAGGAAATTGCTGCAACAGCAGAACCTATGATCGAGGAGGGGTCGGCTCTTTGAGTAGTCGAACCTAGTTTCAACTGTCAGAAGAACCAAGATGAGCAAGGAGCAAAACAATCTTGCTCAAAATCCTTGGCTAGACTTGGCCGAGAGTATCCCCATCCAACTAGAGATGGTGGAAGAGAAGAAATCAAAGAAACTGATCTCTGGAAAGGTTTCTTCTAAGTTCAAAAACAAGAAAGCGAAAACAACATACGTATAGACATGCACATTGGTTTTCACTTCTATATTTTATTGAAAAACTGTCTTACTTTTGTGGCGTGCAGCTCGGCATCTCCATCAAACAAAGATGATACTACAGAAGAGTCTCTCATGACTTTGCCTACAGTCACAGAAAAGATGAAAATGGCGGTCGAACAAACGACCACTATAGCGATGGAAGTTGATGTTAGCGCTGTAGCGCTCACAATATGGCGGTCGAACAAACGACCATTATAGCGATGGAAGTTGATGTTAGCGCTGTAGCGCTCACAATCACGGAGATGGTCGTTGAAATAGAGAAGGGGGGAGAAACTTCCGAGCGATGTGCTGAGAAACTCGCCAGAGATGCTCCTCCTCAATTTTGAGAAGGTAATCTCTGGAATGAAGATGAGCTTCCCAATTTCTTCTCATCTGTCTTTAACCCTCCTTTTGTAGTGAGACATTCCCTCGAACGACCTCAAGCTCCACACCAAAATAACTTGTCCAACAAAGGGCAAATTTTTGATGACGAGCATCTTGAAAAGGTGTGGTGAAGAAGGGTCGATGAACTCGACTAGCTACAAGACTCTACGAGCGTTCTTGCGAACTTTGCTCGAAAGAAGATGAATGTAAGTATTTTGTACTTAGACATTCTCACTGCTTTCTCGAACATAGATGGCATTGGAGAATATGATGATTGTGGCTGAGTACCATAGACAGCTTACTCTCCTACGACAAGAGAATGCCAAGCTTTCTGATGATGCGAGAGTGTGGTAAGTTGATGTTTCTTACAATCAAATTTAGTTTCAATTGCTAGATCAATCTTCTCATATTTGCTGTCAACCATTCTTGGTCTAGGAGCAACACAAAAAATTTTGCGGCTGCACTTGAGAGCGAAAAGCTTGAGAAGCAGAAGCTCAAGAAGGAGGTTGTTAACCAAAGGATGGGCCTAATACAAGATGATTCCAAGGGCAAGGCCTTAGAAGAAAAAATAAATAGTAAATTCTGAACTCAAGACTATTTATTTTCTTGACTTCTTCCTTGTTTTCTCTGATTTCCTTCCTTCGACAGAAAAGAAAACCAAAATAAAAAAGTCTTCATGTTGAGATCAAAGAAAAGACCAAGGTGGTCGGAGCTTTTTCCAAAATAAGTAAGGAGAAATAAGAGAAGATGAAAACTGATCCTGAAAGTCTTGATACACGACTTTCTAGTAAGAGATACTTCACCTTCAACTAGATAGTTAAAGAAGAACTTACAACTAGCTAGTCGTGGGAAAACTCTATTTTCGACTAACTTTCAAAGACTAGTGTCATGATATATCACACGACCTGACCATCGTTATTCTATTTGCAGAAACTATAGTTGAAATAAAACGGCTCTCTGAAATCTTCACTCGTAGTGAAGAGAAGACGAAGTCGGTGAAGACAATTCTCCACGACAATGTTGAACTCTTCAACAATTTACTCGATAAGTTTGGTTCTAAGAAGATGGATCTTCCCGAAGATATGATAACCGCTTATGTGAGTACAACTAGACTGAAGTGAAGACTTTAGAGAAGTATTTAACTACTTTGAAGAGCGAACAAGTCGAATCGATCAAGGAAGCGGTTAGAGGTGCCACAAGTTATGCATTGGCAAAATTCAAAGCACGTGACATGAATCAATCATTTCAACCAATCGAGCACAACTTCAACTGCTCGGACACAAAAGCAGCTTGATTGATTGAGGAACCGAACCATTTGCTCGAAAGGTTGTAGAGAAAATGCAATTCGACTCTCCCTCAGAATAGTAGTGCAAAGGAAAAAATTTTGTATAAGACTTACTTTTGATGAATAAAAAGTCTCTTACTTTTCCTTTGATGAATGAAAAGTCTCTTCTTTTTCCTACAATTCATCTTTCTTTGCACTTGTAAGATAAAATAGTGAAGATAAAGGAAGAAATAAATCTAGAGCTAAGAAATGAAGTTATATGAATAACTCTATCCTAACCCCCGACCATCTACTGTAGGCTTTTAAAATATCATTGTTTAATATATTTGCACTTGTGGATTAAAAGTTATAGAAGTAGTAAGTTTACTGTTTAGAAGATGACAAAACTGTCTTGTGGGTGAAAAGAAAGGGGAACTGGGACGCGTGTAGGAGCGTTATTGGTTTCTTGAAGTCTCGTACTGCTATGGCATATTCTAAGATTGGATATTTATTGTAGGAGGAGTAGCATCAGGTGTGTTGTCACCTTCAAATCCTTCCAGTCAGCGCATTTAAGAAAAAGGCAAGTGTATGGTAGAATAGTATTCAAGTGTTTGAGCTTATTGTTTGATTATGCAATTGTTTGCCTTGATGATTCGTATGATAATACTTGTTCTCAAATTACTGTTATGTTTATGGTTACATTAATAACTATGGTAATTGATTAACATTGTTGATTAACTAATGTAAGGAGATAAACATTGCATTGCATTTTGAGCAATCATGATACATAGTGTTGGGCTGAGACCCTGTATGAAAAAGGACAGGGCGACCCTGTATGAAAAAGGTCAGGGACAAGCATATGATAAAGTGTTGACTTGAGACCCTATATGAAAAAGGACAGGGCGACCCTGTCTGAAAAAGGACAGGGCAGAGGTGTGTCATCGACGGGTGAACAACTAGCTATACCGGTATATGCAGGAGGAGAGTTTGAGTCTTGAGTATTGCATTCATAGCGGAGAGACATATGTATGGAACTTGATGATAATGAGCATGTGATGGTGAGACAATAATGCTCTAATAGGATATGTTAAAATAACTCCTACCTATTTTATTATTCTGCTTTGTACTTGCTGAGTCATGGACTTACCCTTGTTTATTTGTTGTGTTTAGGTGATTGTTGAAGGCGCTATGTATGGGAGGGAGTAGCACATGGATATTTGCACTTTATAGCTCTTCACTTCACTTAGCAATAAATCACCTTTGGTCATGAACACTTTAGATTTACTCATTTTAATAATTGGTTAAATTATGGATTCCCTTAGCTCCTTATAGACAATATTGTTGCCAGATGATTTGTTATTTGTTTCAATCCCATATGGTTTGTTATTCCCTTAGCTTGTTTATTTGTTATTTGATATATAAATGTCAGTAATACCTGCTTATAGGTTAAAATTGGTAGAGGTAGTGATTGTAGGTGACCTCTTGGGTTGTTGTTAGGCTAGGGTGTTACAGTAAGTGTATGATATAATAGTAACTCGAGTGTTAAAATTGTTGTTTGATTGATTGAATACTTGTCATGATGAATTATATGCTTATGTCTATTTTTATATTGCTCACATGCTTATGATAAATTGATGATGATGTTGATGACTATGGAAGAATGTTGAGTATATCGATTGCTAATGATAAAAGATAATATTAATTGCATTGCATGTTGAGCATTCATGATGAAAATATGAGACCCACCAGAGTGGGATGAGGTCCCCATATGTAAGATATGTACAACGAGATTTTCATATGAAAAAGGACAGACAATCAGTCCCCACACTAAAGAGTGTGGGCAAGAGTGAACATCGACGGGTGTTACACTCTGCTATACCAGTATAAGCAGAAGATGAGACATGAGCATGTGTATTGCATTGCATTCATGAGAAGTGAATCATGATTTGAGATATTAAAATACATGAATGGAGATTGATGAGAACAAATATGAGTAATTGAGTTAATGACAATTGGATATGAACTGTTAATAAGTTGATGCCTCATTTATTATTATGTTTTATACTTGCTGAGTGGTGAACTTACCCTTGATTATTTGTTGTTTTTAGGTAAACATTGAAAGTGACATGCATGGGTGGAAGTAGAACATGGATTTATTGCACACTTGTAACCATTCACTTCACCTAGCTATTATCACTTATGGACGTAAACAATTTAGTAATTTCCATAGCATTGATTAGATAATTTATGGTTTCCCTTAATCTTCATAGTTCCTAATATTGCTACTTGATGTTTTACTTAATTTAGACTTATTTATAATTCATCTTGGTTATTATTGGTTTATCTTAAGTTCAGTTTATGGTTTATAGTGTTATTGGAATTTATGTTTAATATGTTGTTGAATGCTTAATCTTGAAGTCTTGTTAATGGTAAGCCTTGATAATTGTTTAAAAGTGGTAGTGATAGTAGTTGTAGATGATATCTTAGGCTTTTATTAAGCTGGAGTATTACAAGAAGAGAGCAGGAGAAGGAGTGATTTCTGTATCATAAAGGTAAGTTTTCGATTTGTTTACAGATTTCATTTAGAAACCATGATAGATTAGCAAATAAAATGATTAGATGTGTAGTTATATGGGTAGTAAGTATATGTGTAAATAGTATGGTTGTACATTTGTAGTCATTTAGTGATGAGGACATCCCCATTACATACACATCTTCCACTCCAAACAAGCATGAGAATGTCCAAGAACCTGTGGGCCCAATGACGAGGGCAAGAGCTAAGCTTTTAAACAAACAGGTGCTTTTGTTTCTTAAAGAGTTTCCTTTAATTGATAATGAACTTGGGATACTACCTCATGCTAGTATTTTATGTATTCTTAGGTATGGCTCCTGTGAAGACTTGGGAGAGCTAAAGGGAGGAGCCCAAGGACTTAAACTACAAGTTTTGGAGAAGATTATTCAGCCAAATTCGTACCTCCCACAAGCACAATTGGATTCAAACTCGGATTCAACTCAGAATTCAATTCGGACTCGGTTTCGGATAGCCTGACAGGCAGTCACTAAAAAGGTCATAACTTTCACAAACGGAGTCCGATTCAGGAGTTCTTGTACTCGTTGGAAAGATAATTTCAAGGGCTACGCAATGGATCTGGCCCCAGCATCAAATTCATCTCGGATCAAAAGTTATGACCGAAACAATGTGACGGCTGTAAAATCTAGTTTCCTTTTTGAGAGAGTTCGTATCTAAAACCATATAGGGTTGAGTTGTACTAGGTTTGTGGACTCTATGGACGTCCCAAGGTCCTATATAAGCCATGTATTGGCAGCCTAAGGGCTCAGACCACCTTTGAGAATAATCAATCTACTAAAGTTTGTTCGAGTTTATCATTGCTGCTGAAATTCCGTGAGAGAATTAGGAGTGTTCTTCAATCAAGATCGTTCAGCCTTTCCACTGGGAATTGGGTGCACGATAGATCTTCGCTGGTGGTCGTGAAATCGACGCGAGTGTGTTTTGGCGGATTAAAGAGTGTTCGTCCCTTGCATTGGCATTGGAGGATAGCTACGATTCATCAAGACTCCGCGAGTATCCATCCTCGTCGAGAAGATCGGGCGACCCGTATCATCCGTATCGAGCGCGGTTTACTCGGTAGGATCTTATCCCTTTACTTTTAGATTGATTTATTTCTGTCCTATAGTCCATTAAATCGAAAATTGCAACAAAAAAATCCAAACCCTAGTTTCGCATCTGTTATTTTCGTGAGTTTTATTAAGTTTTGATCCATTAGAAATTTTGTTTACGTGCTGATCTTAGTGTCCTTTTGCGTTGCTTAATCGTTGTTATTTTGAAACTTTGAAAATCCGCTAGTTGATCTTTCAATTAGCATCCAAAAAAAGTAGATTCAATTTACTTTTTGAAACCTTGTTCTTGCTGTGCACATAAGATCTTTGTGCATCTTGAAAGAATATTACATCCGAATATATCTGGGTTTCCTTTTTCTTGATTGATTTGGCCACAAAAATCTTAGTTGCACATATTCAGATCTTCACTTAAATCCTTTGAACCTTGAGACTAGTCTTTGATAATTGCTTTAGGGCTGTTCTAGAATTATCTACACATTGCTGAACAACTTTGGACTTACGAACAATTAAACCTAGTTCGGCCTTGATTATAAAAAAAAAGAGCTAAAAAAAAAGAAGGCAGCCAATTGAAAAAAAAAGAGCCACGGCTTGAGCAACAAAAAAACAAAGAAAGAAAGAAAGTAAAAGAAAGCAAGAAAAGAAAGCATTGGCCGAATTTGGGTGAGTTAATCTTAGTCCATAAATTCAGATTGTGTATTTAATTTCTTTGGACAATCTTGTGCCCTCAAATTCATATTATTGCAATTGGCTAGCGTCTCTCCTAGTACTTGGTGCAAAACGAGCTAATATTCCCGATTGTTTCCTTTAGCTCATTCCTTTTGTTTGCATTGAGTCACATTGATCATTGTGTGTGCGTTCATATACTTCACTTATATCATTTGGATCGGCACATAGGCAATACTTTCTAACTTGGATTATTACTTAATTTTACAATATCGTGAAATTCAGATTGTGTAGGACAAATACTTCCTAACCAAACTCCACAAAATATCCTTTGTCGTGCAATTGTGAGTCACTTTTAAATCCGCTTGATCATCACTTGCTATTGTAGCCACCACCAAGTGTAAGTTTCTTTTTGGCCTCAATTCACTTCGGAAAGGTAAGAACTTTACTTGGGAGAGGAAAGAGTGAGATTGAGTGAATTCCACATATCATACATATCTTGGTGTTGTTTCGTGTTTCTTTGCGTAATCTAACCATGTCAGCTGGAGATGATAATATGGACGAGGAGCATGATTTGAATGTGCCGGTGACTCGACTCCACTTCCAAGCCTTGAGGGGAACTTTGCGCAATGAGATCGCCGCCACTACTGACATCTTGGAAGGGCAATTCAAGGAGCAGATCAACAACTCTGTGCAAGATATGCGCATTGAGATGAACCAGCAAATGATTGTACTACGTACAAACATTGTTAATGATATTGTGCGCGTGCTTCGTCCACAACAAGAGGAGGGAAGCGTTCATGGTGGGGGAGCCATTCCTCCACGAGATGAGGGAGCAACCGCTCCTCGAGGTGGCCAAGAGGCTCAACAAAGGCGAGATCGCGTGATGGCAAATACCATTCGCCCACCCCTACCTGGGAGAGGAGAAGGGGGTGGCTTCCATGGTCCAGGGAGGGGCCATGGACATGGAGGCCGTGGTGGGAGAGCAATACACTTCGACGACGATGACTTTCTCGCACTACGACGATGGCTACCACCGTCGTGTCGTTCTGGCGATGAGCGTCCAAATGAGGAGAAATTTGGTAAGCTTAAATTTACAATGCCATCATTCTCAGGTACACATGAGCCCGAAGAATACCTCACTTGGGAGCTCAAGGTGGACAAGGTGTTTCGTTTGCACAATTATTCTGAGGAGAAGAAAATTCACATGGCGGCACTTGAATTCGTTGATTATGCGTTGATTTGGTGGGAACAAGTGCAAAATCAAAGGAGAGAGAACAATGAACCACCCATTACTACATGGGAGGAGATGAAGTACCACATGAGAGCAAGGTTTGTTCCTAAACATTATAAACGTGATTTATTTGACAAATTGCAGCAGATGAAGCAAGGCACCTTCACGGTAGAGGAATACTATAAAGAGATGGAAATGGCCATAATTCGAGCTAATGTTTATGAGCAAGAAGAGCAAACAATGGCACGATTTCTTGCTGGATTACACTCTCCTATCAAGCGCATCACTGAATTTCAGCCTTACAACAACATGGTGGAGTTGGTACATCAAGCAACCAAGGCTGAAAGACAAGTGCGACAAGATATGCGGGCAACAAGAACATCATCCTTCATGCCTCGAACAGCACCTACTGGAGGTAAATCCACATCTCACTCCAATTCATTTAAAACTAATCCCTCTAGTGGAAGTTTTGCTCCTAGTACACGTGCTGCCCCAAGTACAAAGAATGCCACTCCTTCCTTCTCAAAGAAAGGACCAAACTCTTCTTCATCATCTTCTATTGGTTCTACGGCCAAGAGTAGCTCCATCCAATGCTTCAAGTGTCTTGGTCGCGGACATATGCAAAAGGATTGTCCAAATAACAAGGTAATGTTAATAACTGAGAATGGAGACTATGATTCTACTAGTGATGAAGATGGAGAATGCCTAGCTGATTTCGAGGCAAATGAGGATGGCCATGGGGGAGAAAGAGGCGAGGACATGCTTGAGGATGGGTATTGTGACCCCGAGTCCGGTCCTATCCTTGTGTGCACTCCTTCGGTATTGAGCGTTCAAGCCAAATCCAACCATGAACAGCGCTGCAATCTCTTCCAAACAAGAGCTCAGGTAAGCAAAGATGGTAAGTGTTGCAAGGTTATTATTGATGGAGGTAGTTGTCATAACCTAGCTAGTAAAGAACTTTGCAACAAACTTGGATTGAAGTATAAGAAACATCCATATCCATATCAAATTCAATGGTTGAATAATGATGGTTCTATAAATGTTGGATACACTGTTGATGTTACCTTTCAGATTGGAAATTATCAAGATACAGTAGAATGTGATGTGGTCTCTATGGATGTTTGTCATTTACTTTTGGGGAGGCCATGGCAATATGATAGGTCTGTGAATCATGATGGTAGAACAAATCAATATAAATTCATGTGGAATAGCAAAGAAATAATATTACGGCCTATGACCCCTTCTCAAATTGTCATTGAAAATGCTCAAAAGAAAGAAGTGCAAATAGGGGTGAGAGAGGAAGGAACAAAAGAATGAAATTCCACATAAAGGCGAAAGAGAAAAATTGAAATTGAGTGGGAAAGCTAATATTGAGGGAGATAAAAAGTTAGTGATGATGGCAACAAAATCTGAGTTGAGGGAGATGAGAGAAGACCCCACTAAGTTTCACTTTGTGTTGCTATATAAAGAAGCTCTGATGACTACTAATGACTTAACCCCTCTTCCTAGTGTTGTCTCCCAAGTTTTGCAGGCTTATGGCGACGTGTTTCCGGAGGATGTACCCGCTGGACTACCACCCATTCGAGGTATTGAGCATCAGATTGACTTGGTTCCAGGAGCCCCTCTTCCAAACCGTTCGCCCTACCGCACCAACCCCGAGGAGACAAAGGAGATTCAGCGGCAAGTGCAAGCACTTTTGGACAAAGGGTACGTACGTGAGAGTCTTAGCCCTTGTGCCGTTCTGTTATTCTTGTTCCTAAGAAAGATGGTACACGCGAATGTGCGAGATGTAGAGCTATAAACAACATAATCTGTTAGCTATCGTCATCCTATTCCTAGACTAGATGATATGCTTGATGAATTAAGTGGTTCTACTATTTTTCTAAGATTGACTTGCGTAGTGGATACCATCAAATAAGAATGAAACAGGAGATGAATGGAAAATCGCTTTTAAAACGAAGTTTGGCTTGTATGAATGGTTAGTGATGCCTTTTGGGTTGTCCAATGCTCCTAGTACTTTCATGCGCCTAATGAACCATGTTTTAAGATATTTTATTGGAAAATTTGTGGTAGTTTATTTTGATGATATCTTGATATATAGCCGCTCTTTGGATGATCATGTTGAACACATCAAACAAGTGTTAGAGGTGCTTAGGCGAGAACAATTGTATGCTAATCTTGAGAAGTGTTCCTTTTGCACTAGTAAGGTTGTGTTCCTAGGCTATGTTGTTTCAGCTCATGGCATTGAAGTAGATGAATCTAAAATTGAAACTATTCGAAATTGGCCTACACTGTGAATGTTAGTCAAATTCGTAGCTTCCATGGACTTGCTAGCTTTTATCGACGATTTGTGAAAGACTTTAGCACCATTGCTGCCCCATTAAATGAATTAACTAAAAGGAGTCACTTTTGAGTGGGGAGAAAAACAAGACAAAGCTTTTCTGAGTTGAAGAAATGTTTGATGAAGCACCATTGCTTGTTTTACCCGATTTCACCAAAACCTTTGAGATTGAATGTGATGCTAGTGGAATATGTATTGGTGGTGTTTTGATGCAAGAAAGAAAACTGTTGCATATTTGTGAGAAACTTCATGGTGCACAATTGAATTATCCAGTTTATGATAAAGAATTATATGCTCTTGTCGTGTGCTAGAAATTTGGCAACATTATCTTTGGCCTAAGGAATTTATCATACATTCTGATCATGAAGCTTTGAAATATTTGAAGGGCCAAGCAAACTTGAATCGTAGACATGCTAAGTGGGTAGAATTCATTGAAATTTTTCCTTACATTGTCAAATACAAGAAAGGTAAAGAAAATGTGGTAGCTGATGCATTGTCTAGAAAACATGTGCTTTTCACTCAATTGGAAGTAAAAGTTCCAGGATTAGAAAGCTTGAAAGAGTTATATGCTTCCGATCATGACTTTTCAACACCGTATTATAATTGTAAAGATGGCAAAGGGTGGGATAAGTTTCATGTTCATGATGGTTTTCTCTTTCGCATGAACAAGCTATGCGTTCCAGAATCGTCCGTGCGTTTGCTACTATTGCAGGAGTCTCATGCAGGAGGACTTATGGGACATTTTGGAAGAGAGAAGACGTACATGATGTTAAGCGATCACTTCTATTGGCCGAAGATGAGGCGAGATGTCGAGAGGTATGTTCAACGATGCATCACGTGCCATAAGGCGAAGTCGAAACTCAATCCACATGGTTTGTATACTCCACTTCTAGTTCCTAGTGCTCCTTGGGAAGACATTAGCATGGATTTTGTGTTGGGATTGCCTAGAACTAAGAGGGGGAGGGATTCTGTTTTTGTTGTTGTGGATAGGTTTTCTAAAATGGCACATTTCATTCCCTGTCATAAGAGCGATGATGCGTCGCACGTAGCTGACCTATTTTTCAGGGAGATTGTGAGATTGCATGGTATGCCCAGGACTATTGTTTCAGATCGCGATGTCAAGTTTATGAGCTACTTTTGGAAGACTTTGTGCGCCAAGCTTGGGACAAAGTTGTTGTTTTCAACAACCTGCCACCCACAAACAGATGGTCAAACGGAGGTGGTGAATCGGACACTCTCAATGCTGCTACGGACAATGATCAAAAAGAATTTGAAAGAGTGGGAAGATTGTCTACCACATGTTGAATTTGCATATAATAGGGCAGTGCATTCTACAACTCAACTATGCCCATTTGAGGTGGTGTATGGTTTCAAACCAATCACGCCACTTGATTTAATGCCACTTCCCTTACAAGAACGTACTAATATGGAGGCTTGAGCGTGCTGATTTTGTGAAGAAGCTCCATGAAAAGACTAAAGAGGTCATTGAAAAGAAGGTGCGTGCTTATGCTTCTAAGGCTAACAAATCTACAAGAAAATGCTTTTGAACCAGGTGACTTAGTGTGGGTCCACCTTCGCAAAGACCGCTTTCCGGAGAAGCGAAAATCCAAATTAATGCCCCGTGGTGATGGTCCTTTTAAAGTACTTGCAAAGATCAATGATAATGCATAAAAGATAGAGCTTCCAGGAGATGACTATGGGGTGAGCACTACTTTTAATGTTGCTGATTTATCACCATTCTTTGGGCAAGAAGACATAGAGTCGAGGACGACTCCTTTTCAAGAGGGGGAGGATGATGAGGACATCCCCATTACATACACATCTTCCACTCCAAGCAAGCATGAGAATGTCCAAGAACCTGTGGGCCCAATGACGAGGGCAAGAGCTAAGCTTTTAAACAAACAGGTGCTTTTGTTTCTTAAAGAGTTTCCTTTAATTGATAATGAACTTGGAATACTACCTCATGCTAGTATTTTATGTATTCTTAGGTATGGCTCCTGTGAAGACTTGGGAGAGCTAAAGGGAGGAGCCCAAGGACTTAAACTACAAATTTTGGAGAAGATTATTCAGCCAAATTCGTACCTCCCACAAGCACAATTGGATTCAAACTCGGATTCAACTCAGAATTCAATTCGGACTCGGTTTCGGACAGCCTGACAGGCAGTCACTAAAAAGGTCATAACTTTCACAAACGGAGTCCGATTCAGGAGTTCTTGTACTCGTTGGAAAGATAATTTCAAGGGCTACGCAATGGATCTGGCCCCAGCATCAAATTCATCTCGGATCAAAAGTTATGACCGAAACAATGTGACGGCTGTAAAATCTAGTTTCCTTTTTGAGAGAGTTCGTATCTAAAACCATATAGGGTTGAGTTGTACTAGGTTTGTGGACTCTATGGACGTCCCAAGGTCCTATATAAGCCATGTATTGGCAGCCTAAGGGCTCAGACCACCTTTGAGAATAATCAATCTACTAAAGTTTGTTCGAGTTTATCATTGCTGCTGAAATTCCGTGAGAGAATTAGGAGTGTTCTTCAATCAAGATCGTTCAGCCTTTCCGCTGGGAATTGGGTGCACGATAGATCTTCGCTTGGTGGTCGGCGAAATCGACGCGAGTGTGTTTTGGCGGATTAAAGAGTGTTCGTCCCTTGCATTGGCATTGGAGGATAGCTACGATTCATCAAGACTCCCGCGAGTATCCATCCTACGTCGAGAAGATCGGACGACCCCGTATCATTTAGGGTAGTGTGTTGAATTATTGTAGAACTATTAATTTCTCATAGTCGTAAGTTGTAGTGCACCAATTAGTTTTAGAATATTAGATATGTTAGTTAGGTCTATTTGAAATATGGAGAGTAGAATGTCTTTATGATCCATTATTAACTATATGTGCTACATAGATGTAGCATGCATGGTAAGTTTTATTTTTACAATACATATACAGTTGGTTGTCTTTCTTTAGAGTGTTGTATGTTAGGGAAATCCCCTATGCAAATTTGTTAGTGAATAGTGGATCTGTTATTAAGAATATTTCATGTTTATTTAATCAAATGAGGAGCTATCATTAGCATCAGATTAGTTGTTGTATTGATCATCATGTATGATTAAACAAGTAGCTTTCAAAATACACTATAGAGAAGGGGTTCCACGAATAGGTGCTGAAGGAGTCGATTTGCATGATTTTTTTCATTTGTGACAACTGGTCTTTCAAATATAGAGCAGTGTCCATGGGGCACTATTATGAGATGGTTGTACTGGTTATTCTCATTGAATCTGCATTGCACAACCTGAAGTTGCATAGCGTTGCTATCTAGGCACGACAATGCACGTATTAGGAGTCAGTGGAATTGAAGGGGTGAACTTCGTGGAGCTCATATATGAGATTGCTGAAAGAGAGTGGATGGACGCTAGTCTTGCTAGCCCAAGCATATGAGGACGTCGCTCTGGCTTATGTGACACAGGAAAAGGCACAAGTGGTAATACTGAAGAAGTTAGGGAGTCCAGCCGAAAGTGCTCCATATTATTGGAGCAAAGGAGGATATTGAGTGCACTTAGTTGAAGCTGAGACTGAAGACCTTCCTATGGTTGAGGTATAGTATCCCATGGGGATTGCAGATGAAGGTGAGAAATCGATGCCTTGGTGGAACAAATAAAGCTCAAAGTCTGTGACTATGAGGCAATGACAAATGATGATGGTTCTGATGACAAGCAAGTTGGAGGTTATCAGTTCATTCCATCAAAGTGGAACACACACCAATTCGACAAACTAATAGTAAGTGAAGGTGAGCGGGTGGCCTAGGAGACCAGCAGAACAAGGTTAGGCAAGAAGCATTTTACAAAAGTAAGAAGAAAGTGCAGGAAGCAATCAAGTTCCAAGTAGTGTCATTGAGGAGGATATTCAAGGTAGTAAGGTCCAACCCGTACATGTGTGATGTGAAGCGTAAGATAGAAAGATGTCCTTAGTAAGCACATACATACTAGCCTATGTGGGACACCCATTGGAAGAGCTCTATAGTCGTTCTGCACACTTGCATGGCAATAGAGTCCATGCAATCCCACATAAACATGTCTTGATTGATCTTTTGATCATGGAGAGTTTGCTTAGTTTCTAGTTCTTGCTAAACATTGTTTTGTTGATTTTTGAGTGAATTGCTAGAATTGACAAGTTGTGATCAATCAATTTGTGTTCCAGCTACGTGTTGATTGTGTGGATTGATTTCCTTGTTAAGATTGTGATTCAATTGTTATTGCCAAGATCTTGTGCTAGACGTAAGGTTGCTACAATTTCATATTGGATTGTTATATTTGAGTTATCTTCGTTCATCATTCATTTATTACCATCACAAGATCAGGCCACCCTGTATCAAAACATGAAAGTTGTTGTCATGGGCGACCGTCCCTAGGTTTGCATTATATATAATCGACATATCGACTTATTGAAGGCAACTATGTAGCTATAACAAGGAGAAGATAGGCTATGTTGATGGCATGATTTGTAGAGTAAGTGGTGCAAGAGGTACATGGGTGCTAATTTCTATAAGCAATTTAGGAACAATGAGCTGATGAAGAGGCTTTGTGATCAAAATCAACAACGTTTAATACACTATGGAAGAAACTGGACGACCTAACGATGAAGTACACGAGAGAGGTGATGAAGCCTACCATAGGCACGGAAGAGCTCCCTATTGCACTCAGTAAGCTACCCACAGATTCTCCAAAATTGATCAAGATGAATTCAAGGTAGATGAAATGCTTCTCAGAGTGGATTGAGCATGAGCTTAAGGAAAGTGGAAATTGATTGATGACACCGATGGTGCAAGGTACAAAGTCATGACCACCAATTTAGTCGAGGTGTCCAATTGGGTCATGAGGGGGTTGAGGCTCCTTCCTTTGGTAGCTATTGTGGAGGGAGTACTACACGATATTATCAGGTACTTTATTAATCGAAGCATCCTAGCTTGCATCTCTGTGAGTGATCCACAAGTGAGATACTCGACTATGATTACAAAGTACAAAGAAGAGACGGGAAAGAAGGGAGAGATGCATAGAGCATTCAAAATGGGCATGAGGGATCTTAGTTTCGAGGTATTGTATAGAGCCAAAGGTCGTCATAGGACAAGCCGTGAGATAATAGTTCACGAGTGCATGTTTAGAAGGTGCATTTATTTGTGCACTTGCAACAAGTCCCATCTGTTGCATAGGCTATACACACATGTGATGGCCGCTTGTTCAACAGTTGAACAAACTAGGTTACCCGAACACTCTCCTCCAACCACAACATGGCGGACAGGGCAGGTAGCTCAAGGCGTAGGAGGGGACAATGGGCACAAACTAGGTTTCAAGGCCATGACCTTACCTAGAGACACACATATCTACGGTCCCCTAGATGCTGACCCCCAAGCCAACCCCCAAGCCAAGATCTACCCCTCGAAACTAGAGAGTCCTACACCCCAATAAATCCTCTCCATGACTACCCACACATCCCTGAGTCTTGGCCGTAGTGCAAGCATGCACAAACGTGACGCAATGGTCTAGGTTTCCTATGACAGGGAACCCATCATGTCAATTATTTTGCTGACCTCTATTCATGGTAAGTAGTTTATTTCCTATCTATACTTCCACACATACATCGCTTGTAATCACCTTGTCTTCCTTGCAAACTACGGATCACAAGTTCACTGAGTGGGTGGATCAACTGTATCCAATACCTACCCAAGTTTATATCCACACTATCCACATTCCCCTAGATGAGTTGTAGGAAGAGCTCTAGACCGAGAGGATCAACAATAACAAGCTCTGCAGTTAAAGGATCAAGGAGATGAACAACAAGGTGGTGGGCCACCTCAATAGCGACTACCACCCGTATTGCTGCTATGCCAACCCGAGCTGCAATTGCGATAGCCACTATCATGACAACTATCCACGTCCACATTGCCCTCACGACCGTCACTCCATATGGGTGCCCTATAGTGTTCCATTTTCGCCTTAGGTATGTTTGTGATACAGGGGGTGTCCGATCTTCATGATGTAGGATATCTCTTGAACGGTAAATACGTGGCTAACCTAAATTCCATGGATTCTGATGAACAGAAGAACACGATTTTCTGTCTCAATTACAGACTCCCATGTACCATAATGCAACTAGCAACACACTTTGGATCTCTGTCTTCTCACCACACCAAGGAAGACGATTTTGCTAGTCCGCAAGAAATAACAAGAACACTGGTAACCAGTAATTTGGTAGAATGCTAACTAGTTAGCTTTCCAACTCCTTTGACAACACATGACACAAACTAAAGAGCAAGAAATTTTTTTGACTCAAAATTAACATTCGAAGGTTACAAGGGATGGTGACCAAGGATTTATACCCTCGTACAAGCCTAGTCAGACTCAAAGTAAGGAAACAACTGGGATCATTTTCTAATTTCTAATTTAAACCAAAAGTAATAAGATGTGGCTGACTTGTTGTCTTGATTTTGGTGCTTGTGAGGTAGGCCCCATGTGGTGGTTGGCCCATGAGGGTGGCACACAATTCTCTTGACAATAGTTCAACTTTCCTTGCGGCCCAAGTATTCGTTTTCAGTCTGTTTGAAGCTTTGGCATTGCTATCACATCAAAACTGAACAAAATGAATACTAAAACCCCTTAATATGTCTTATTATAGATACAAATCAGCCTATAACACATGGAACTTGACCAAAAACTCAAACCAACTTAAAATTGAAGACTCGACACAATCGAGCTTCTAAATCGTGGTCTTCTCCAATCTTCAATTTAAAGTTTGAAAACTTGATTCCAGCATCTTGGTGATATTTTTCACTGATATAAGTGAAGTGTCATCGTCTCCTTTTGGACCTTCTCTTGGTATACCGGCCTCCCTCACCTCCCACTTGGTAGCACCAAGTTATTGCTCTCCAAATAACTTGAGAATATATAAAGTGGAAGTATTAGGTAGCAAATTGTCATTAGCAGTAAAATAAAAGGAACTTAGAATTAGATTTACCTGCTTAGTGAGTTCCCTTGTTCTAGCTCAAGTGATTGGTCTCTTGTACAATTGTTGAAAATTTCAGCCGTCGGACTAACACTCGATTTTTCATTATTATTATTACTTGAATATGATGATAGAGGTGATGATTGTGTAGATGAAGCCTTGATAATAGTGATGTCCTCATCATCCTCTCCCCCTCTTGAAAAGGAGTCTACCTCGACTCTGCAGGGTAAGTAAAGTTAAAGAAAGGCGACAAATCTGTAACATTAAATGTAGCACTAACACGGTAATCTTCACCAGACAGTTTTAACTTGTAAGCATTATTGCTTATTCTTTCAAGCACTTTGAATAGTCCATCTCCACGATTCATCAATTTAGACTTTCTTTTCTTAGGAAATATATCTTTACGAAGATGTAACCAAATAAGAGATCACTAGGTTCAAAGATCATTTGTTTTCTATTTTTATTTTATTTTTCAGCAATATGATATGCTTTTTCTCTATTTCTTCCTTAGTTTTCAGATGTATACTGTTGTAGGGGTGGCCCCCACCTAAGCCCAGCTAGCCTGTTAGCGAGTTATGAACCCGTGTACGACAACAAGATGATCTCGGGAAGAATACTCGAGTGTAAGGGCACTACTGTAAAGACACTCCCTCGGGATATATGTATGTACATGACGAAGCCTTAGGGGGACGAGAGGTCATTTGTTCACCTAACTCTCCACTACCATACTCTCTCTCTCTGTTTGGTCTGTAGTCACAACAGTTGGCGCCGTCCGTGGGGACGACGGAAGCAAGAAGACCTCAAGAAGGATGGCACCGACATCGTCGGCGGCGAGGAGGAAAGGGGTCGCGGAGGCGGCACCTCGCGTCAGCGTCGGCACCGCGGTGTCGGCATTGGCAGCTGTAGGAGTGAACGATAACACTCATGACGCAGTCGCCGACTCCAACCCCGCCTTCGCCGACGCAGCCGTCGACTCCAACCCCGCCTCCGCCGACGCAGCCGCCGACTCCAACCCCGCCTCCACCAACGCAACCGCCGACTCCAATCCCGCCTACGCCGACGCAGCCGCCGACTCCAACCCCGCCTCCGCCGACGCAGCCGCCGACTCCAACCCCGCCTCCGCCGACGCAGCCGTCGACTCCAACCCCGCCTCCGCCGACGCAGCCGTCGACTCCAACCCCGCCATCTACCACAGCACCGGCAAGGCGGTACACAGAACTGGCGCCGGCACCCAAGGAGACCCAGAAATGTCAAACGGCCTAGGTAACACTGCGACTTGGGCCAGAAGCGCGGGAATCCACCAAGCTGACGGGCCGGACAGTCCGGCGTTGCGGGCGGTGGTCGCGGCTGCCAAGCCAGCGCGATCAGGTGCGCTGCCCATTTTGACTACGCCCGCAGTACAAAGATCCCTACCGGCCGCCCTCCATGCGCTCCAGCGGGAGCTGGCAGATCTCCGCGACACCGTGACCGCCATGCAAGAGGCTTCGAGCCTGCAGGTCCCGACGGCCGTCGCGCCAGGGGCCCGTCCACAGCACCCGCAGCAAGCGTCCCCGCAGATTCAGATCGTCAACGTCATTTCCGGAGGTTCATCGTCGGGAGCCCCGCAGCAGCCACAGCCGGGAGTAGCTCAGGGCGAAGTCACCTTCGCCCCCGCCGACGCCCGGGGAGTGGAGTTTCCTCACCACGACCCCCTGCTCGTCCGGGTCGACATTGCGGGATGCGACGTCTGGCGCGTCCTCATCGACGGAGGTAGCTCGGCGAATGTGCTTTTCGCGGAGGCCCTCGTCCGCATGGGAATCCCTCACCGTCGATTGCAACCATCGGGGACCCCATTATGTTGCCTCGGCGGCCAATCCCTGTGTACATTAGGCCAAGTACACCTCTAAGTCTCCTTCTATCAAGGTGATAATATCAGGACCGAGGGCGTCGTCTTTGACGTTGCAGACACCCCAAGCCCGTACAATGCCATTCTGGGCCGCCCTGCCCTCATCTCCTTTGGGGCGGTCCCACATCATGGCTTCCTGTGCCTGAAGCTCCCGGGCCCGCGAGGCGTCATCAGTAGGGGTGGCCCCCACCTAAGCCCAGCTAGCCTGTTAGCGAGTTATGAACCCGTGTACGACAACAAGATGATCTCGGGAAGAATACTTGAGTGTAAGGGCACTATTGTAAAGACACTCCCTCGGGATATATGTATGTACATGACGAAGCCTTAGGGGGACGAGAGGTTATTTGTTCACCTAACTCTCCACTACCATACTCTCTCTCTGTTTGGTCTGTAGCCACAACATATACGTTTTATAAAATCAGCACATTTAGAAGTATTAATATTAACTATTTTAATGAAAACCAATGGTAATAAATCTAATGGTGTACGTGGCTAAAAATGATAAATAATTTCAAATAGAGAGAGTTGAGTTATAGAGTGTACCATCCTATTGTATGCAAACAAAACATGTGGTAAATAATCTTCCCTCTCTTTCAAATTGTTCTTTATCGTGGTTCGCAGCATCGTTCCATATGTACGAATCTGTAACATCCCAAAATAGGAGACTAGTGTAATTGTAAAAATAATAAAATCTTTTCTTTGCTTTTTTTTTTGTAATTTAAAATTTTGCATTCTTGAATTAAATTTCCTGCGGTAGAATTCAATTAAGGAATATAAAATCTTGAGTTAAAAATCAATTAACCCAAAAAATAATTTGAGCCAAAAATCTTGAATTAAAAATTTCAAAACCAGAATCTTGACCAAAACAGATGTCAAAAACAAAAATGTATATGAAAAACTTCCCATCTAATCTTTATATCCGAAAATTCAAATTTTGGGGATTCAAAACTTATCTCTTGGGACTTAACAAAACATAAAATTCAAATTTTAAATCCAAGGTTCGAACTAGGATTCCCAACTCAAAACCTAAGTGCAAAAATTAAGGCTTGAATTCAATACTCAAAAATCTTCAAAGCCTTGGACCCTCAGCCTATTTCCCAGCCGGCCTCTTTTCCCCTCCTTTCCCCCCCACTCCATGCCCTTGCCAAGCCCAGCCGGCCACCTCCTTTTTCTTTCCTCCTCCCTCTGTTTCTTCCCTCTCTCTCCATTTGGCTCCAGGCCACCTCGATTCCAACCTGGTGCCTCTTCTTCCTTATCCTTTCTCCTTCCCTCGCTCCTGACACCACCCATCGAGCCGGCCCAACTACGAGCACGCCAGTATCTTCGCCCCACCCCTAGTGCCCACCACCCCTTCTTCTAGCACCTGTCAAGCTGGCCTAGCTCGTGTGACGACTACATCACCCCTAGTTTCGTGCGTCGCCCCTGGGCTCCCCCGTCGCATCATGCTAGCTGATTTTGCCATCTATGCGCATGCACTCAATACCGCCGCCCCGGCATTACTCCTCTAAGCGCATGTCATCAATGCATCCAGCGGCCAACCACCTCCCCCCATGCATAAATGGTCCTCAAGCTCACCTCCTCACACTCTAGTGCCTTCCCCTTCCTTCCCCTGCTCTGCTTCGGCCGAGCTGCCTCCAAGCCCACGCCGGCCACCACCTTGCCTCGGCTGCCTCTGGCGAGCATTTCCCAAGCCATCTGTGTCACGATGTGCCCCCGGATGTGTAACATCCTGTTTTTCTGTCAATTTTAAAGCCAGGATTTTAAAAATGAATTTTTTGGAATTTTTTGAATTTAATTCAAGCTTTAAATGAATTATTAGAATTTAAAATTATTTAATATGATTAAAATAAACATTAACATAAGCTGGAAATATTTTATTTGGATTCTTTAGGTCTCAAGGAATTTTTTGGTATTTTTGGTGAATTTTTGGGATTTATTTGCTATTTTCTAGAGCTTTTCGAAGTTTATTTGAATTTCTGGAATAAAAGAAAATAGGGAAAAAGCCTCAGCCGTCCGATCAGACCCCGGCCACGCATCATCATCGCGTCGGCCCAGACCGCCCATCAGCCGCTCCCGCCCACCTCGCCTCCGCGCCGTCCGATCGCCGCGCCCGCCACGCGTCGCCTCCCCGCGGCCGCCGTACCCTTTCCCGCCCACGCTTCCCCGCCGCCCGATCAACCCCGTGCCACGCGTCGCGCATTTGCCACGCTGCGCCCGCGTCCGCTCCCGCAAACCCTAACCCTAATCCCGCCGCCCGCGCGCCCACATCCCCGCCGTTGATCAAGCCACGTGGCGGCAGCAGCAAGACTCGCACCCGCCCGCACCCGATGCCGTCGGATCACGCCCCGTGGCTACATCCGAGCTGTTCAAACTAAACCACTCCGCACCTGCGACCGTCTCCGGATCAAACTCCCTCGGTTCGCGTGTTAAAACCCGCTGCCCCACCTCGATTCGCGTGCCACTCTCCCGAACACCACCGCCACCGCTCCTCGCTTGTTTCCGCGCCGCGCCGCCGCCAGAGTCGCTCCTCCGCCGCCCGTGCCGCGTCTCCGCCGCCGCCCGAGGTCGCCGGAGCATCAGCCGTCGCCACTTCCCGTCGGTGAGCCCCTCTGCGCCGTCCTCGCCCGCGTCGCCCTCCGGTCACCGCTGTCGCCTCCCCGTCGTCGGACCGAACCCGCTCCCCGCGCCGGCCACGCGTCGTCATCGCCTCTGCTCCCGCCCGCGCCCGCGCGACGCGCGATGCTTCGCGCCACGCATCGGCGATCCGCCCGTCGCCCGCGCCCGCACCGCTCCATCCCCGCCGTCGCCCCAGATCTGGATCGAGGATCCAGATCTCGCCGCGTGTCGCCTCCACGACCGTCGGATCCCCGCCGCCGCCGCCCGCGCCGCGCCCGTGCCGCGTCAGCCCTAGGCCACGTCAGCCATAGCTGACATGGCATCCCACGTGGCATGCCACGTCAGCGCCACTTCAGCCAGACCCCCGCCCCCGAGCCACGTGGCAGCCACGTCAGGCCTAGACACGTGGCGGCATATGCGCGCGCCACATCAGCACGTCCACGCCGCGTCAGCGCCGCCGCCCCGCGCACTGTTTCGTGGACCGAGTCCACGGTGGACCCAGTTTCCTGTGCGCCCGGTCCACAGCACAGTAACTTTTTCGATTTTCCCGATTTAATTTAGGTTTAATTTTTCCGAGAGCCCGTTCTCCTCTGTTCTAGCTCCGATTGACCCTGTACTTTTTTCTAAATTCATCTAAAATCGAGTTCTAGCTTTTGGTGTTGGTTTTGTGATTTTTGGAGTTCATTTGCTTATCATTTTATGTGTTTCTTTGGTTTCGGTCGTTTTCCCTCTCGCTAGATTCGGATTCCGGAGGAGCAGGTTTCGCACCAGAAGACCAGGAGTACCCCGCTGAGCATAACCAAGGCAAGTCATGTCCTTTGATCATGTTGAACCCAGTTTGCAATCTATTATTTAATTATTTTGTTTTAAATTACCTCGCATCGCTATTTTTATTCAATCCTTTGCACTGGTAGTTATTGTCCCAATTGAGATTATACCCCCTTGATACTTTGGAATACCATGATACCATTGTCACCATAGGATGGAAAACTTACTAGTGATGTATGATTATTGTCACATGGGTTGTACGAGTAGATGCTTAGTGTTGCTTATAATTGCGAATGGTCTTATCATCACATGTTAACCTTTAATTTGACTTAATGATATATGGAACTGTAGTTGGTGCCACGTTTAATAAAATTTGTGCCACGTCATTGGTGTGTCGTTGGCTTGGTTATACAAATGTAGTTTTTTTGCACTCGGGCGAGTGATCGTGCAGTAAAGGGGGAAGTACAGATGTACTTTGGGGGATGTGGTAGTCTCGCCTGGGTAATGTTAAGGACTTAACTTTGTGCGCCATTGATCTGAGCTTAGTCGTGCAAACCACATGTCTATTATGGGATGGACCGGGTTGATTAATTTGTAATACCTCAATTCCAATTCTGCCATCGTGATGAACATGGTTGCTGATTTCCATGAGGCGCAAGGGGGGTGTGATGCGAAACCCTAGCAGGCAGGATTGAGTTGAGGTAGAGCACTGTAAAGACCTTGTTGTGATTACCTTAGGCCTAGGCTAATCACATCGTGTGGGTACAGTTGTGCAACCTCTACAGAGTGTAAAACTATTCGAATAGACGCGTCCTCGGTCATGGACATTGCTCGGGGATTTCACACGAGGGTTAGTGTTTCACTTATAACTTGGTGGTTCATGTTGGGAGTGGACAGGTAGTTCACTGTTAGTTTAGCTTGTGAATTGGTGTTCACAAGTGGTTCATGTTTACTCTTTTGATTATTTATTGTTATTGTTTTCAGTTAACTTTCGCTTTCAAGTTATTTATTATATTTTTATTGTGAAATGCCTTTATGCAAATTAACCTTTCAGCCTTCCTTTGGTAAGCCTTGTATACTATATTGCATTCATTTGTTACAAACGACTTACTGAGTACCAATGTACTCACGGCTTTACGCCTATGTTGCTCAGTTGAGGGAGAGGAGTACTTTCAGCAGGAGGTTCCAGAAGAAGAGTACTACGACGACTTCACGGATTAGGCTTCGTTCTCCACTCGATAGCCTGTGGGCTTGTCGATTGGCCACTACGCTTTATTTTGGATTTCCGCTGCTATTTTGTTAAGCCCTTCCTGCTAGAGATATTGTAAGCTTGGCCAGAAGGTCGTACCTTTGATATTTTATCGATACTCGACTTTTCCTTTATTATTATCGTGTGCATGACTGTGATGACCTCTATGTTTGACTGTGTGCACTAGCGTGATCCTGGACTAGTGCAGTTTACACAAAGAGACCGAATTTGCATATTTGGGTCTCGACAGAGATGGTATCAGAGCCATATCGACTGTAGGACGAAGCCCTAGTTAGATTGGTCGTAGCTCAAAAATTTATTTTCTAAATCAAACCAACTAAATCTGATATTTAGTAATATCCTTATCTTCTTACCTCATTCTTAAGGATTCTTGTCTCTCACCCCAACTCTTGCAAAATTTGTCTTCATAAAGTTATAAACTGATCTTTCCTTTATAACTGCATTAGATGTCCCAAGCTTCTTACAGCCCGACAGGAGGATGGAGATCACTTCTACGCGTTTTGTTGCGGAGCCTCGGATTGAAGAGATTGCCCGTCTACCTCACCAAAGATGAGAAGCATAAGGGTCAACGTATCGGGAGCATCTCTAGGCTATACTTCACCACCCGAGTCGGCAAGCAAGTTATACACCACAGCTTCAAGAATGCCGGTGCTAGTGGAGAGATGTCAACACAAGGAGTTGCGCACAAAGCTATCCGTCGCCTTTGCAAGCTATACAAGATCAACATGGTCAGACTTGTCCGGAAGTTCAAGGAGCAGTACGGAGTCACCCCTTGACTACCGGAGCCAGTCTAGGAGGAGCCCCGACCGCAGTCGCCAGTACCTCTACCGTCGACTACACCGCCGAGCCCGGAGTAGAGACGTCGTATCACCAGGGATCGTCGAGCCTATCTCGCCAGTTCACCCGATCCGGTCGAGAGCGATCGCGCGGTCCGCAACTCGTGGGTTTTCTACAGCGATTCAGAGGACGATAGTAGTGTACCCTATTTGTCAGGACCCGAGTGGGAGCCTTCAGAGTAGATAGTACGAGTAGACACGTTGGATTTTATTTGCAGTTGTGTGTGATGTGAGCTGCAAATATTGCCTTAAAAGCATTATATTGCAATCATGTCAATCTTTTAATTGAGTTAATTTTTGTTTAGTTTCTTTGTTAGCCTTTTTGGCTAAGTGTTTGTTTAGTTTAGGTTTCCATTAAGAAAAACCCCCTTAGACGTATTTACCTCTTATCTATGCTTTTCCCTCTCGTCTTTTACCTTTGGTCAGTCAGCAGTTGTTTTCTTTTCAGAGCAAGATGGTTGATACCAGGAACTCCTCCAGCCGCAATCAGGTGAACCAGGACCCAGAGAGCAGTGCTGCGCAGCCAGTGCCACCTACCTTGGATCCCGCCATCATTCAGTTTTTGGTGGCTCAGACTCAGATGATGCAGACCATGATGCAGAGTATGCAGACTATGATGCGATGGCGCACCGAGAGCAGTACCACCACGGCACCTCGTCGGCCCATCCGGCTATGCGAGAGTTCATGAGGCGAGACCGCTGTTTTCTCGGTTCACGAGCCTTTGGAGGCCGACGATTGGGTCCGTTCGATTGAGAAGAAACGAACTTGGCTCGATCTGCGACAGAGAGAAGGTGCTATATGCAGCACACCAGCTTGAGGGACCAGCAGCAGAGTGGTGGGAGAACTACTGTGCCGCCCATGAGAACCAGAACAACATCACTTGGAAGGAATTCGCCAAAGCCTTCCATACCGCCCACGTCATGGATGGAGTGGTCGAGATGAAGAAGGATGAGTTCCGGGAATTTTAGCAGAGGAACCTGTCAGTGAGTGAATATCTCAATAAATTCACTCAGTTGGCTTCGCCTGCGCGGCAGGATGTAGCGTCAGATGCAGCTCGCCAGAAAAGGTTCAAGAAGGGCTTGAACCCAGCTTTGAAGGTGCAAGTCGTAGGCAACGACTATGCCAGTTTTCAGCAGTTGGTGGACAAGGCCATTCTCATTGAGGAGAGTCACCGCGAGCTCGAGGAGTCTCGCAAGAGGAGGATGATCCAAAGAGGTCACGATGCACTTTGATCTCGAGAGGCCTCGTTTTGGTTCCTACCAGCCTGCACGAGTGCCACAGCAGCAAGAAGAATCGTCGGCTTCCAGGACCCACCCGGGCGCCACGTCGATTTGGGCGGGACGGCGTCACGGTGGTTCGATGGTCGCAGCAGCAGAAGAGCAATAACTCAGCAGCATCTGTCACTTGCTTCAAGTGTCATGAGGTGGGATACTATGCTAGCAAGTGCCCTCAGAGGCAGGCCCCGACGCTAGTTCGCTTTGACTTGGGAGCCACACCCGGTCGTACTCCTACCCTAGGAGCAAGACGAGGAGCACCCCCGGCATCAGGGCAGGTCAGCAGGACGCCAGTGGTGAGAGGTCAGGTGAACCACGTCACCGCAGAGGATGCCCAGGCAGCACCAGATGTTGTGATCGGTACGTTCTTAGTACATTCAGTTCCTGCCACAGTTTTATTTGATTCTGGAGCTTCGCATTCGTTTGTTTCTCGGAGTTTTGCTTTAAAGCAACAATTGAAAACTGTTGCTCTTGGATCTGTTCTTTTAATCCAATCCCCCGGATCCGAGTTGAGATCCAACTTAGGTTGTCCAGGAGTTAGGATAACCATTCAGGGAGTTGAGTTCAGGGCCGACCTGATTTTGTTGGATATGCAGTCCCTAGATGTAATCTTGGGGATGGATTGGCTTCAGAGGCAGCAGGCAGTGTTAGACTGTGGGAGTAGAGCAGTGACCTTAACCAATTCAGATGGGGTTAAGGTGCGATTCGTAGCCAGCGAGTGTCAGCCAGAGCCAGTCATGGTTTGCCAGAGCAAGGTGATCCAGTTGGGGGATGTACGAGTTGTCAGGGAGTACCCCGACGTGTTCCCAGATGATCTTCCAGGTATGCCACCAGAGAGAGAGGTTGAGTTTTTGATCGAGCTTGTACCAGGTACTGCTCCAATTTCCAAGAGACCCTACAGGATGCCAGCTAATGATCTAGCGGAGTTAAAGAATCAAATTCAGGAGCTTTTGGATAAGGGTTATATCAGACCGAGTTCGTCCCCGTGGGGAGCGCCAGTGTTGTTCGTCAAGAAGAAGGATGGTAGTCAGCGTATGTGTGTGGACTACAGAGCACTTAATGAGGTTACCATCAAGAATAAGTACCCTCTGCCCAGGATTGATGACTTATTTGACTAGCTGAAGGGAGCAGGAGTTTTCTCCAAGATTGATTTGAGGTCAGGATATCATCAAATGAGGATTCGCAAGGAGGACATACCCAAGACAGCCTTCTCGACTCGTTATGGTCTATACGAGTTCACAGTGATGTCTTTTGGTTTGACCAATGCCCCAGCAAATTTCATGTATTTGATGAATAAGGTGTTTATGGAATATTTGGACAAGTTTGTCGTTGTGTTCATTGACGACATTTTGATATATTCCAAAAATGAGGAGGAACATCAGGAGCACTTGAGATTGGCATTGTAGAAATTGAGGGATAATCAGTTGTATGCCAAGTTCAGCAAATGTGAGTTCTGGATGAAGAAAGTCGCCTTTCTAGGGCATGTGTTGACAGCGGAAGGAGTCGCAGTTGACCCAGGAAAAGTGAGTGATGTTTTGGATTGGCAGTCACCCACTTGATTACCAGTCGAGTTTTCGGGTATGGCAGATACTACCGTCGCTTTATTGAGGGATTTTCGAGTGTGGCGAGACCCCTCACGCAGTTACTTAAGAAGGAAAAGAAATTCACTTGGACGCCAGAGTGCGAGAAAAGTTTTCAGAAACTTAAGGAGAGTTTGACCACAGCCCTAGTGCTGGTGTTGCCTGATATTAATAAGGATTTTGAGATATATTGCGATGCCTCTCGCAAAGGTTTGGGTTGTGTCTTGATGCAAGACAAGAGAGTGGTAGCTTATGCCTCACGTCAGTTGAGACCACATGAGGAGAACTACCATACTCATGACTTGGAGCTAGCAGCCGTAGTGCATGCTTTAAAAATTTGGCGTCATTATCTGATGGGTAATAGATATGAGGTTTACACGGATCATAAGAGTCTGAAATACATCTTTACCCAGTCCGAGCTTAACCTCAGGCAGAGGAGGTGGTTAGAGCTAATAAAGGATTATAATGTTGGCATACATTATCATCCTGGGAAAGCTAATGTTGTTGCAGATGCCTTGAGCAGAAAGGTATACTGCAATTCAGTGATGATTCGAGAGAGTCAGCCAGCATTGCATGAGGAATTTCAGAAGCTTAGTATTGAGTTGGTTGAGCCAGGATTTTTGGCAGCTATGGAGATGCAGCCTACTTTGGATGGTCAGATTCGTAAGGCTCAGTCAGATGTGAGGCATTTCAGCGGATCAGAAAGAACTTAAGTGTAGGTAAAGAGTCAGGATTTTCAGTGGATGACCAGGGAACCTTGTGGTTCAAGCAGCGTTTGTGTGTGCCTAGTAAGCAACAGCTAAAGGATATGTTGTTAAAAGAGGCTCATGAGTCGTTGTATTCGATTCATCCAGGCAGTACCAAGATGTACCAAGACATTAAGGATAAGTATTGGTGGCCAAGCATGAAGCGTGAGATCGCTGAGTATGTAGCCCTTTGTGATATTTGTCAGAGAGTTAAGGCAGAGCATCAGAGACCAGCAGGCTTGCTACAGCCATTGAAAGTCTCTGAGTGGAAGTGGGAAGAAATTAGTATGGACTTCATAGTCGGTCTACCCAAGACCAAAGAGGGCTATGATTCGATTTGGGTCATCGTGGATCGGTTGACCAAAGTTGCTCACTTCATTCCAGTTAAGACAACCTACAGTGGTGACAAGTTAGCAGAGCTATACATGTCGAGGATGGTCAGTTTGCATGGAGTGTCCAAGAAGATTGTGTCAGATCGTGGATCGCAGTTCACCTCTCGTTTTTGGGGTAGTTTCCATAAAGCTATGGGAACTCACTTGAATTTCAGTACAGCATATCACCCCCAGACAGATGGTCAGACAGAGCGAGTAAATCAGATTTTGGAGGACATGTTGAGAGCCTGTGTGCTTGATCATGGGTCCAAGTGGGACAGTTGTTTGCCTTTTGCAGAGTTTTCGTACAACAATAGTTATCAGGCCAGTTTGCAGATGTCATCGTTTGAGGCATTGTATGGTAGGAAATGCAGGATCCCTCTCAATTGGAAAGAGACAGGGGAAGGACAGGTTTTTGGTCCAGACTGTTTAAAAGAAGATGAGGATAAGGTCCGTTTGATACAGGAAAGGTTGAAAACTGCTCAGGCCAGACAGAAAAGTTATGCAGATACCAGACGTCGAGAGCTGAGTTTTGAGCCAGATGATTTCGTATATCTCAGGATCACACCATTCAAAGGTGTGAAGAGGTTTCAGTTAAAAGGGAAGCTTGCACCGAGATATGTTGGACCGTTCAAGATTCTGAAACGTAGGGGAGAGGTTGCTTATCAGTTGGAACTACCTGCGTCTTTCAGTGGGGTACATGACGTCTTCCATGTGTCCCAGCTGAAGAAGTGCTTGCGTGTACCAGAGGAGGTTGTGCCAGTTGAGACCGTTGACCTGCAGGAGGACCTGTCGTACAAGGAGCATCCCGTCAAAGTCTTGGAAGTGTCAGAGCGAGTCACCCGGAATAAAGTGGTCCGTTTTTGCAAGGTGCAGTGGAGCAACCATTCCGAGGAGAAAGCCACCTAGGAGCGCGAGGAGGATCTCAGAGCAGAGTTCCCGAACCTATTCTCTTAGTTGGCCCAGATCTCAGGGTCGAGATCTTGTTTAAGGGGGTAAGGTTTGTAACATCTTGTTTTTCTTTCAATTTTAAAGCCAGGATTTTAAAAATGAATTTTCAGGAATTTTCTGAATTTAATTCAACTTTAAATGAATTTTTAGAATTTAAAATGATTTAATATGATTAAAATAAACATTAACGTAAGCTGAAAATATTTCATTTGGATTCTTCAGGTCTCAAGGAATTTTCTGGTATTTTTGGTGAATTTTTGGGATTTATTTGCTATTTTCTAGAGCTTTTCGAAGTTTATTTGAATTTCTGGAATAAAAGAAAATAGGGAAAAAGCCTCAGCCATCCGATCGGACCCCGGCCACGCGTCATCATCGCGTCGGCCCAGCCCGCCCATCAGCCGCCCCCACCTACCTCGCCTCCGCGCCGTCCGATCACCGCGCCCGCCACGCGTCGCCTCCCCGCGGCCACCGTACCCTTTCCCGCCCACGCTTCCCCGCCGCCCGATCAACCCCGCGCCACGTGTCGCGCATCTGCCGCGCCGCACCCGCGTTCGCTCCCGCAAACCCTAACCCTAATCCCGCCGCCCGCGCGCCCGCATCCCCACCGTTGATCAAGCCACGTGGCGGCACCAGCAAGACTCGTGCCCGCCCGCACCCGATGCCGTCGGATCACGCCCTGTGGCTACATCCGAGCCGTTCAAACTAAACCACTCCGCGCCCGCGACCATCTCCCGATCAAACTCCCTCGGTTCGCGTGTTAAAACCCGCCACCCCGCCTCGGTTCGTGTGCCGCTCTCCCGAACACCACCGCCGCAGCTTCTCGCTTGTTTCCGCACCGCGCCGCCGCCGCCCGTGCCGCGTCTCCGCCGCCGCCCAAGGTCGCCGGAGCATCAACCGTCGCCACTTCCCGCCGGTGAGCCCCTTCGCGCCGTCTGCGCCCGCGACGCCTCGCGCCGCGCGCCCACCACGCATCGCCGATCCGCTCCGCGCCACGCTGCCGCGCGTCGTCATCGCCTCGCTCGCGCCGCGCGCCGCGCCGCGCGGCGCGCGCGTCTTTGCGCCACGCGTCGGCGATCCGCCCGTCGCCCACGCCCGCACCGCTCCATCCCCGCCGTCGCCCCAGATCTGGATCGAGGATCCAGATCTCGCCGCGCGTCGCCTCCACGACCATCGGATCCCCGCCGCCGCCCGCGCCGCACCTGTGCCGCATCAGCCCTAGGCTACATCAGCCAGACCCCCGCCCCCGAGCCACGTGGCAGCCACGTCAGCATGCCACGTCAGCCCTAGACACGTGGCGGCATATGCGCGTGCCACATCAGCACGTCCCCGCTGCGTCAGCGCTGCCGCCCCGCGCACTGTTTCGTGGACCGAGTCCACGGTGGACCCGGTTTCCCGTGCGCCCGGTCCACAGCACAGTAACTTTTTCGATTTTTCCGATTTAATTTAGGTTTAATTTTTCCGAGAGCCCGTTCTCCTCCGTTCTAGCTCCGATTGACCCCGTTCTTTTTTCTAAATTCATCTAAAATCGAGCTCTAGCTTTTGGTGCTTGTTTTGTGATTTTTGGAGTTCATTTGCTTATCATTTTATGTGTTTCTTTGGTTTAAGTCGTTTTCCCTCTCGCTAGATTCGGATTCCGGAGGAGCAGGTTTCGCGCCCGAAGACCAGGAGTACCCCGCTGAGCATAACGAAGGCAAGTCGTGTCCTTTGATCATGTTGAACCCAGTTTGCAATCTATTATTTAATTATTTTGTTTTAAATTACCTCGCATCGCTATTTTTATTCAATCCTTTGCACTGGTAGTTATTGTCCCAATTGAGATTATACCCATTGATACTTTGGAATACCATGATACCATTGTCACCATAGGATGGGAAACTTACTAGTGATGTATGATTATTGTCACATGGGTTGTACGAGTAGATGCTTAGTGTTGCTTATAATTGCGAATGGTCTTATCATCACATGTTAACCTTTAATTTGACTTAATGATATATGGAACTGTAGTTGGTGCCACGTTTAATAAAATTTGTGCCACATCATTGATGTGTCGTTGGCTTGGTTATACAAATGTAGTTTTTTTGCACTCGGGCGAGTGATCGTGCAGTAAAGGGGGAAGTACAGATGTACTTTGGGGGATATGGTAGTCTCGCCCGGGTAATGTTAAGGACTTAACTTTGTGCGCCATTGATCTGAGCTTAGTCGTGCAAACCACATGTCTATTATGGGATGGACCGGGTTGATTAATTTGTAATACCTTAATTCCAATTCTGCCATCGTGATGAACATGGTTGCTGATTTCCATGTGGCGCAAGGGGAGTGTGATGCGAAACCCTAGCGGGCAGGATTGAGTTGAGGTAGAGCACTGTAAAGACCTTGTTGTGATTACCTTAGGCCTAGGCTAATCACATCGTGTGGGTACAGTTGTGCAACCTCTACAGAGTGTAAAACTATTCGAATAGCCGCGTCCTCGGTCATGGACATTGCTCGGGGATTTCACACGAGGGTTAGTGTTTCACTTATAACTTGGTGGTTCATGTTGGGAGTGGACAGGTAGTTCACTGTTAGTTTAGCTCGTGAATTGGTGTTCACAAGTGGTTCATGTTTACTCCTTTGATTATTTATTATTATTGTTTTCAGTTAACTTTTGCTTTCAAGTTATTTATTATATTTCATTGTGAAATGCCTTTATGCAAATTAACCTTTCAGCCTTCCTTTGGTAAGCCTTGCATACTATATTGCATTCATTTGTTACAAACGACTTGCTGAGTACCAATGTACTCACGGCTTTACGCCTATGTTGCTCAGTTGAGGGAGAGGAGTACTTTCAGCAGGAGGTTCCAGAAGGAGAGTACTACGACGACTTCACGGATTAGGCTTCGTTCTCCACTCGATAGCCTGTGGGCTTGTCGATTGGCCACTACGCTTTGTTTTGGATTTCCGCTGCTATTTTGTTAAGCCCTTCCTACTAGAGATATTGTAAGCTTGGCCAGAAGGTCGTACCTTTGATATTTTATCGATACTCGACTTTTCCTTTATTATTATCGTGTGCATGACTGTGATGACCTCTATGTTTGACTGTGTGCACTAGCGTGATCCTGGACTAGTGCAGTTTACATAGAGAGACCGAATTTGCATATTCAGGTCTCGACAGGATGTCTTCCACCTCCCTCTCTATTTAATTGGAATCGCATCATTGGAATCCACCGGTGTGGCCATTCCCCTCAAAGACAGGCCGACGTCGCCATTTTTGCCGCCAGCTCCCCCTCGAGCGATCTCCTTCCGATTTGTCGCAGTGGGAGTAGCTCCTCGCCACCCTCAACCTTCCCCCACCATTGGTTGGGTCACCCGTCGGCCCTAGCTCGCCACCCAGGTGAGCCTCCTCGTACCACCCAGGGTCTCTGTCGCCAGCCCACCACGTTTCTCCTTCGGCTCCGGCAACCACCTCGGTAAGTTCCTTGTGACCTTCTGATGCTTGTGCTTGCGCCATTTGGCCCTCCCCTCTCTTCGGCCGTCGGCACCCCATTTGGCTCCCACCGTCAGCCACTCTTCATCGCCGATGAGCCCCCTTTCTCCACCCTGAGCGCCGATGCCACCTCCCCAAGGCCATACTTCTCCCAGGGATCCCATTTTGCTGGCCATCCCTGTCTCCCCAGCCGCCCCTCACCGGCGACCGCCGCCTGGCCTTGCGCCCCCTGTGTCCCCTGATTCAGCCCTCTCTGACTGAATGCCTCTTCCCCCCCCCCCCCACCGCTCGGTTTCTTTCTCTTGCCTGGCTCCCTCCCTTTCTTTATATGACCGGTGGGCCCAACTAGAAGTGGCATCTAACTAATGGTTGTCACTTGCATTCTTCCATACATTGCTAATTTTTTGAAATTTAAATCTACGAATTATTCCAAGAAGCAATGAGATAAAATATGTTTTGTAAATAATTTTGGGAATAAGGATGTAATTATGAAATTAAATAAAAATGCTTATGCAAATTAAATTAAACTCAACTTTGGTTATCCTTATGCCAAATAGGGGTTAATAAGTTAATCTTTTTGTAGAGATTTACTAAAACAAGATTATGCCTGATCTATCTTCCCAATGGCAAGAAATTAACATGGAATTAAGTAAATGTTACTGTTAAAATCTAATATGTGAAACTAATTAAAGGGGTTGTAAATTTAAAGGCACTAGATGTTTAATCCTAAATAATTATCATCCAAAAAATAACAAGTTAATTATACCAAGAATAATTAATTGAAATGCAAGCTACCATAAAACAGGGTTTTAGAGTTTTTCTCAGGTAATTTCAAATGTTCTCAAATTATGCTCTTCGAACTCACCTATTAATCATGAAACCCTAGCGACCATGAGTGATCCAAATACTAATTTTCATACTGGTATCTCCAAAATTGATCTTACTAATGCAATTTAAAATTTGGTAGGTTTTTGGCCAAGCAATGGCCATAAAATTGCTTACCTAAAAAAAATCATGATACCACCGTTCCAATTAATCCTTAAAATAATAGTTGGGAAAGTCTCCGATAATTACCTGTAAAATATCAAGGTTTGAATCCAGGATCACCTTATAACTGTTTGAAACCTTCTAAAGCATAAACAATGCTTATCTCGGATCCTAACACTAAATGGTCCTCAAAATTAATTGTAACCCACCAATGAATTAGGGCAATCCTAAAAGAGAACTCGGCTTACAAATTAAACTCCTAGTCCAATGAAGCGCAGATTGCTAATCATCCCATATCTTAATTAAATCATTTTAAATTAATGGTTTAATTAATCTGGTAGTTGCAGATCTTAAATAATATTGCATCTTGAATTAAACAATTACCCTAGATAATCTCTCCTCTCGGCCAGTAAGTCCTGTCTGACTCATGGAACTTTCTTGATAAATATAAATCAATAAAAAGAAAGTTATTAAAGATCGAACCTTAGCATTCCCCAATCAACTATGTCTGACCACCTTCCTTTTCAAACTAGAATAATGCCTGTAGGTATTCCTTTACCTTTAATCCTTAACCTAAATTTTTCTCTCATAGTACAATTGCTCAGCGGCATCCTTCTTGTGCCCAATTGGCAGTACCTTCTTCACACTTGCTAAATCCCTTCTCAAAACCTCAATTATAGCCGAATTTAATCAAGCCCAATAAAATTTACTTGGACTTTTGAGGTTATTTGGATTTATTTGATCTTTCGTTCATTTGCCGCATATTAGAAGCTGCAGTCTCGGAAGGTAACAAGCTCAAGCAGGATCAAAATTCAAGTAGAGAAAAAGTCCAAGGATTCAATACTACTATCTGATTAAGCAGGCTTTGAGTTAAATCAAGCACGTGGTAAACAAGCAAGGCAAGTCATCACTTTGGTCATATTGATCCTACATATTTGTTAAAATTATGTTTCTTTAAATTATCAAAGTGCATGCTTAATTTGTTATACAAATGTATGCCAAAACTTAGGATAGCTACATACCTACTTGATGTTGTAATTATTATAACGTCGCTCCTTGATGCTTGAATTAACTAATCCTTGTCACCCTTCAAACATGAAGTCCAGGGCATACCACGTCCGGTTAAGTCCAGGGCATTAAATTGATCTGCTCATTACTCTTCAAACATGAAAATTTATTTTTGAGAAAGTCGTTAGGTGTAAGAGACTAATAATTTACAACAACTTAGTTTATACTTCTCAAAACCGCTAAAACATTTCTTTACCTGTCTGGGCGGATGGTAAGAGAGATTGGTATGGATGTAACACAAGAATTTATGGTTTGTGGTATGCACCGTGATGAGAACATGGGCCCGGTGGATACAACCATATTAGCAATGCTTGTTGTTCTAATTACAAGAGTTCCTACGCATCACTTAAATTATCAGGTGAGCTTGTTTTTAGAAGTGACTTTATATCATATGAACTATATGATACTACCTAATGATGAAAATGCATATTTACGCAGCTATACAAGAAGAATTGCATCAATACTACGAACTCGTAGTTGGGGGCTACCAAAAGGAAATCCAACCAACATTCAAGACCATGTTAATGTCACCCCCAACTCTTCCTTATGGTCACCACGTCACTTTTGGACCAATTCAAATAAGAGTTCAAGTGGGTTTTTGAATCCAATTCGGCCTCCAGATCAGTTCGGATTCAGCCTAACAGAGCCAACTTCAAACGAGCATAACTTTCACATACGGAGTCCGTTTGAGGTCCATGAGTACTTGATGGAAAGATTTTCTCATCCTCTTTCCAACGGATCTATCCTTGCCTACTAATTCCTTTTGTATGACTTGCAATCATTAAAAAAAGTTGCTACACCACCTGTTTGGGCCAACTCGGGCCTTGTAATGCATGGGCCTAAGAGGAAGGTGCTACCCCCACTATTCATGGCCAAAATACTATTTATATGAACAATAAAATAGTACCACCCCCTTGTTTCTTAGTTTTGTGTGGCTTCCACTCCCCTATTTAAGGAGGCCGCACCCATCTAGATTTCTTGGATTTCGTTTATGTTTAGTTTGCCTGTGTTGCAACTTGTATCTTCAATTGTATCGAACGACCACCTGTCAATATCCTTATTCGGAATCTCACTATATTGAGTATTTCAATCCTATTTGCAATTTGAGATTGCTTGTTATCTTGTTCAGCATGTTCTTCGGTTGCATGCAGGAATAGACCTTCGTGGTCAGGTCAAACACATTCTTGGTACGGTTTATAACGACTCAGAGTGTGGTTTAGCGATTGCTTGGCGTTCTGGTCGTACCGGTTAGTAGCCGCATCGTCAAAGTCGTTCTCTCCCAAATCGAAGTTATCATCCTATCAGAAGATCGGGACTCCGTCGCCTCATCACACTGTCTGGACAAATTAAGGACTTAATCCTGTGATGACCTCTTCATGTAAAACAATATAACCACAAACTAGCAAAGTGTAGGCATAGCTAACTAATTTACATCGCCAGTAGGGGAAAGCACCATTGGAGTGACCCATGAGTCGTGGTGCTAGTTTAATCCATCGTGGACACGGGTCATGTTGCTAGTTTAAGCCATCGTGGGGCACAAGAAGGGTGTCTAGGTAGGGCAAATATAGCTTTCCCCCAGATAAAACATTAGCGAGTGTAATCCTTTGTTAGGTGCATTGTAAAAGTCATGTGGTAATCCTCTTGATCTGCATGTCGAAGGAAGCATGTGGAATATAACAATTGGGTTATCTCTTGTGGGTAAAGATGTACAATCTCTGCAGAGAATAAACTATTTGAATAGCCGTGCCCACGGTCAAGGGCGAACATGGGAACTTCCTCGAGTTAGTTCTATTTCAAAAAAAACCTTTGTGTGTGGGATAAAAATCTATCAGAGGGAATTACTCTGACTTTAACTTTTTCTGAAGGGATGTACTCCGGTGGTGATAAAAACTAGCATTGGTGGAGATAACCATGCACTGTAAAAGGTGGATATAACCTGTGCTACTATTACTATTGTATTCTCACAATCAACTTTAGAAAATGTAATTTGGTTAAAACTACTAAGTCTTAGAAAATGTTCCTATGCACTGTACTTTTGAAACATTGATTTAGCAACTAAAAGAATCTCAAGCCTTCCGTTCATAGCCGTGCATGTACTATTATTGCATTCTGTGTGGTGGCATGCTGAGTTGAAAGCATCTAAGCGAGAAATTTTAGAACCTCCTATTCACCCCCCTTTAGTCGGTTATTCTTGATCCTACATCAGTACGGTTGTACTCACTCTTACTTAATTACTATCATCTAATTAGTCAGGAAAAGAAGATCAAGCCTTATGACACTTCTAAAGGGTTCGACAGAGCTGGAAGTCAATGAGGCCAAAACTAAGGTCGCAAACCCCAGTTGTTAGCCTGTAAGCAAGTCCTGAGGGCCCCACCTATGTGAAGTTTCCACGGCTGCATTCCTGGTTTTCGGCCTAATTGGCCCATTTGTAAGTTATTACTGTACAAACTAAGCCTCGGCACAATATATTTTTGATATACAGTAATGTATCTGTGAGCACTATCTACTGATCTAGGGAATAATGCAGTGGAATCACAAAGGATCTAGGTTGCTAACCAGGGGTCCGACAGAATTCCTCCCTCTCTTAGTTCTAGGCAATCTCAAAACAAAATCTATACTAATGTCTTCCCAAGGAATTGTAGAAACCGGAAGAGTAGTATATAAACCATATGGATTTAGCTTCGATTTAGCTTTGTAACATGTCATGCACCGCTGTACATACTGTTCAATGTCACGTCTCATCTTCAGTCAGTAGAAGTGATCGGCCAGCACGCTCAACGTCTAATCACACCAGAAAGGTCCCATCAATCCCCCCAATATGATTCCAGCATAAGAAGTAAACGAATGGACGAATGTGGAACGCAAAGTTTGTTAGCACGAAACAAGAACCCATCACGAACATGAAATTTATCCCATCCTTTCTCATATGAACAGCGAGCAAAGGGTTTAGCAAAATCACAATCAGCAGCATATAACTCTTTCAAACTCTCTAAACCAAGCACCTTAGTATCTAATTGAGTTAAAAGAATAATCTTTTGAGACAAAGCATATGCAACAATATTATCTTTGCCCTTCTTATACTTAACAACATATGAAAAAGTTTCTACAAATTTCATCCACTTAGCATGTCTATGGTTCAACTTAGATTAGCCTTTCAAGTACTTGAGAGATTCATGGTCAGAATATATGACAAAAGCATTAAGTCATAAGTAGTGTTGCCAAGTTTCAAGAACACGTACCAGTGTATAGAGCTCCTTATCATAAATGTGATAATTCAGTTGATCTTCATTCAACTTTTCAGAAAAATAAGCAACTGGCATACCTTCCTACATAAGAACACTACCAATATCTATTCCACTAGCACCACATCCAATCTCAAAAGTTTTAGTGAAATCAGGTAAACACAAGTAGTGGCGCCTCTACGAGCTTTCTTTTCAGAGTATCAAAAGCTCCATGTTGTGCCGCCCCCACACAAAAGGCACTCCCTTTTTGTCAATTCATTTAACGGGGTAGCAATAGTACTAAATTCTCTTACGAATCAATGATAAAAACCAGCAAGACCATGAAATCTACGCACTCAACTGACATTAATAGGAACAAGTCAATTCTTAACTTCATCAATTTTAGAGTCATCTATTTCAATTCCATGTCCAAAAACAACAAACCCAAGAAACACTACTTTATCAGTGCAAAACGTGCATGTAGCAAAGTTAGCGAATAGTTTCTCAGTTCTAAGCTCATCAAGCACTTGTTTCATATTATTTAAGTGTTCAACCATAGTTTTGATATATATTAGAATATCACCAAAGTAAACTACCATAAAGCGACCAATAAAAACTATTAAGACATGATTCATCAAGCGCATGAATATACTGGGTGCATTAGTTAAACCAAAAGGTATGACTAACTAATCATACAATCCAAACATTGTTTTAAAAGTAGTTTTTCATTCATTCCTAGTTTCATGCGAATATGGTGGTATCTACTTTTTAGATCTATTTTTGAGAAAATGGTTGCCCCACTAAGCTCATCTAGCATATCATCAAACCGAGGTTTGGGATGACAATATCTAACAGTAATATTATTGATAGCATGATAATCAACACAATTTCTCCATGTACTATCTTTTTTAAGAACAAGAATAACAGGAACAACGTAACGAGAAAGTCTCTCATGTACGTACCCTTTGTCCAAAAGCTCTTGCACTCGCCGCTGTATTTTCTTGATTTCAGTTGGATTGGTGCAGTACGGTGGTTGGTTTGGCAGCGAGGCACCTGGCATGAAGCCAATCTGGTGCTCAATTCCATGAAGTGGTGGAAGTCTGAGTGGCACCTCCTCAGAAAAAATGTTGTCGTATGCCTGCAACAATGACTGGACAGCACTAGGTGGACTGTTTAGATCATTAGTTGTAATCATAACCTTAGTGTCCTTATAAATAAGAATAAAGTGCATAATACTAGGATCATTGCTCACCTCTTTCAGATCTGTTTTCACCGCAATCATGTCCTTTTGAGTGCTTACCTTTGCCTTACCTTACTAAACAATAAGCTATGACTTCTCCTGGCGTTTCTATTCAGCGACTTGTATTTGAGAAGGAGTAAGCAATAGTAAAACCATGTTCGTACTCTCCCACTTGAAGCTATAAGTATTGGCTCATACATCATATTGTACATTGTGATCAAACAACCATGGACAGTCAGCAGTAAATGACATACCGTCATAGGCACAACATCGCATAAAATAATATCTTCATATTTATTTACCTTAAAAGGAACTTTCACATGGTACTGAATTTTAACTTTGTTTCCCTCATGAAACCATTGTACATAATATGGATCAGAATGTTTAAGCAATTTCAGGTTAAATTTTTCACACATCTCAACACTAGTAAGATTTTGACATGAACCACTATCAATGATCATTTTAACATTAATATCTTTTACTTTAGCACTATTCATGAATAAATTGCAATGTTGAGATTGGTTGTCTTCTTTAATAAGCATGGATAAACATGGAGTAATAACCAAAGCAAATTCACGTTCACCAAGGCATTGATCATCAGAATCAGATTCATTCTTAATGTTATTATCATCATATGTAATAGGTTTAGTTTTAGAATTAGAAGCGGAATCATAATCAGTTTCAGTAACAATCATAATCTTAGCATTAGGGCAATCAAGATAATAATGACCACGTCCTTGACAACGCCAACATTGAATTACACTTGTTTTAGAGTTAGAACCAGCAGAAGATTCAATGATTTAGATGAACTATTAGATTTAATACTAGGTGATAAAGCAGATTTCATATTCGAAGCATTAGACACAGCATGTGATTGTGTATTGAAATTTGAAGGTTTGTTAAACATATCTTTACTGATGTCTATCTTGAACCTATCTCTAGGTGTGTAAAATGAGGTAGATGAATGGCTTATCTTAGGTGTGAAAGTGCTACGCCTGGATTGTAATAGCACCTCTTCTTGAAGTTGCTTTTCCATTTTAATCGCTAAGTGTTGTAGTTCAGTCATAGTGGAATATGGTTGAAAGTTGATTAGTTTGTGAATGCCCATACAAGAATCTCGCCATTATTTGTTCAATGTTCTCTAGGACTCGGCCCCAAATTAAGAGTTGCTCCATCTGCTTGTAGTAGTTGTGCGCCTTACTTTAGATCTTATAATTGAATAAGAACATCTTGACAGAAATATACAGGAACAAAACAAGTATGCATCTCTTGCTTCATTGCTTCCCATGTTGTGATAGGAGGGTGGCTGTTGTCCCTAGAGTAATTTTGCACTTTCTCCCACTGCATCAATGCATAATTCTCAAATTCCAAGGAAGCAAGCTTGATTTACGGTTTTTGTTGAAGTTGTACTTACGGAAGATCTTGTCCACGTGCATCTCCCATTTTTGATATTCTCCCAGATCTGTACCACCAACAAACTCAAGCATGGAAATTTTTTACCTTAGTGAGAGGATCCTCCTCGCATGGTATCGAAACACGTACAGCACGGCCATGGTGATGGCCGCGATCTATCGGTGCCTAGTTGGCATCGTAGTCCTCCTCAAAGGCAATAATGTAGTGCCCATCATCATCATCGGATCCTAGGCCCGTAGTGACCAAGCCCTCCTCCTCGGACGCCACACGTGCTGTGGCACACCCACGTGCAGCTCCACCTCGTGTGGCTCGTGATGGAAGAAGATATACATACTGCGGTGCACAAGGTAGACGTGCTTGCCGTGCTTGCTCTCCGTGCTGGTATTGATGACCAAGATGACTATCTTCTTCGCGCCTGCGAACTACTTCTTCTTCCTCTCGATGAACTCAAGTAGCCATCTTTGTGTCGGTCTCATCGAGTCCACGCTCCACCATTGTGTTTTCACCTCTAATAGGGGTTAGTTACAAAATTATTGCACCATTCTCTTGTTATTGAAAGTCAGCACGAATCTCCTCAAGCACTTCATTAAATTCCTCCACAATTCACTTGACGTCATCCATATTACCAAAGCGATCTCCTGATGGGTGCTTCTCAGCTGATATGTCCCCTGTCGGTTAGCACAACAATAAAATAACAGACATGATGTATACTATGCAAAGAAACACTTAATGCTACCACCAGCTAAGTATCTTATCAATTTCTATGAATAGCAATATTACGTACCTAGACGGTGAGAGATAAGTCAGATGTGTAACTAGCTGAAAACCAATAACACGAGCTACACTCACCAAGTTTATGTGGAGCTAGGATAGGGTTAGTACATAATCCTACCACAATTTAAATGTTTAAGATATTATAAAGCTAGTAAACAATCCACAAAGTTATCAAAAACTTAGTTACAATGTCTAAGATATAAGTGATGCACACACACGCAACCATTAATGTGACTCGATGTAACCAAAGGAAGTTCTCACACCAAGTGCTAGAAGAAACGCTAGTCTACTACTCAAACTTTCATGTATGGCACAAGATTATTCACATGATGTAGAGCACAAAAGACAATATAATGGTGCAATATAAACAACCATCTAGTTTAAGCAGAAAACAACAGCTAGTCTCAAAAGATGAAGTAGCAAAGTTTTATATGGAACACATATGCTTGTTTGAAATTTTTTGATGAGATCTACAATTTTACAGTTTAGGCAAACCCTAAATTCCAAAAGGAAGATCAAAATTTTTGGAAAACTATAATCTAAAAATTTGTGACATAAATTCGGGGCTAAAGATGGCCAATTTTGCAGGTCTAGAAGAAACCAAAAAGATGCACCTTGTCATTAGCTTTCCAACAAGTATAATAATGTTGAAAACGGACTCTGTATGCAAAATTTATACCTGATTTATTGAAGCTGTCTTAGAGTCAGAATCCTACTCAGACTAGAAACTGACTTAGACTCAACTTCAAACCACTATATCTTTCAATTCCGTGGGCCCAACTTGCTAAAAATTTCTATGAAAGTTTTTGGCTCTATGTAGAAAGTCTCCACCAATTTTTACTAGATTTGGCATAAGTTTGCTATGCTTTTCAATTTTTGAAATGGTGACCACTTTTTAAAAAATTCTACACAGTTTCTTTGTGAGATTCCGAAATGAACTCAATGGGAGGTTATGAAAATATGTTATACACATCTGGGATAGTTTCAAATGTAAGCCCCAGCACTGAGACAAGTAACATATGCAAACTTGGGAGATCAACCACACCGGATTTTGAATTTTAGAAGATCCAACAACTCAAGAAGGGTAAGGGGATATTTTTTGTTGTGATTTAGGGAGTCTAAATCACATTAATTTTTTTATGCGGATTAGAGTTCTAACCCACAAATTTTTTATTTGTATATGCAAAAACTAAGAACCCTAAAAGAACAATCAAGCAACACGAAGGAAACATGAGATGCAATGGACAGCAACTATGCAATTGAAACTAACGGATTAAAAACTAACTAAACTCACAAGATGCAAACAAATTGACAACTAAAGCTAGGATTTTTTTTGGCTTTGTATATAGGACAGAAAATAAAATCTAATGAAAGATAAAAGATTGATCCTACTGTGTCGACGCAGTGCTCTGATACCAAAATGATATGGGGGTGCTTGATCGTCACAACATAGGATCTCTCTTGAACTAGCAACATGCTCTGGATCTCCGTCTTATCATCACACCAAGGAAGATAACTTTGCTGGTCCGCAAGACACAATAAGAACACTAGTAACTGGTAATTTGGTGGAACGCTAACAAGTTGGCTTTCCATCTCCCTTGGCAGCACACGGCATAAATCAAAGAGCAAGAAATTGCTTTGACTCAAAATTAACATTCGAGAGTTACAAGGGACGGTAGCCAAGGTTTTATACCCTCGTACAAACCTAGCCACACTCAAAATAAGGAAATAACTGAAATCATATTTAATAAGAAGTGGCTAGCTGATCATCTTGGTTTGGGCACCCATGAGGTGGGCCCCACGTGGTGGCTTGCCCATGAGGGTGGCACACAACTCCCTTGACAATAGTGATGTGACCACGCCAAAATACATACGATCATAACTCCCAAGAATAAACAAAAGATGAATTCATTTCTTCAGTTTTAATTTGTTTCAAATGAGAATATAATGCTACCGAACGAAGAAAATATATATTTGTGTAGCTATGCAAGGAGGATTGCATCAACGCTACGCGCTCGTGGTTAGGGTCTACCTAAAGGGAAGTTGACCAGTATCAAAACCAAGTCAACGTCTTTCCCAACTCTTGCTCAAGGTCACCACATCACTTTTGGATTAATTCAAGTAAGAGTTCAAGTGGAACACATTTTGGAATTCAATTCGACCTCCTAATCAATTCGGATTCAACTTGATAGGTCCGATTTTAAATATGCTTATACTTTCACATACGGAGTCCATTTGAGGCATATGAGTACAAGATGGAAAACTTATCTCATCAGCTTTCGAATGGATCTAGCCCCACCATCATATTCCTTTTGAGCACATCGTAATGCCAAAAGAATTCTGCACTGATTCATCACCACCCTTCCTTCTTAAAAAGGATTTTTGAGCTTGGCAGTAATGGACAATAAGTACCGAGAAGGCCAAGTGCATTGCAGTAAAAAGATAACCACTACTAAGTCAACAAGGTTTCCCCTACCTCCTCTCTCCAAGTGCTAACCCTTCTTGTGCAGGTTCCTTTCATTTTCAACTGCTCCAAGGAAGGGACGACTCACCAAGCAAATCCCTGTAACCTACTGCTAGCCAGTTGTTCCCCGCCTTCTTTCTACTCTACCCGAATCTCGGGGATGAGATTCCTTTTAAGGGGGTAGGATTTGTAACATCCCAAAAGTGAGGGATTATTGTACTTGCAAAATTAATGAAAATGTTTCCTTATTTGTGGTGAGTTTCAAAATTTTGGTTATTTGAGTTCTTGATTTGGAATTTCCAGCGGCAAAAATTCAAATTAAGGAAAACAAATTTTCTAAAATCAAGAACCAAGTCTTCAAAAGTGGGATCCGGAGGTTCAAATTTCTTTTGTGAATCTTGAAATCCAAAACTTCCTAAGGATTAAGTGTTTTAAAATTGCCAAGGTTCAAATGAACAATTAAACCTTCAAATTCTTTCATACTCAAATAATTTATCAAGTAATTAAATTGGAAAAGTCTTCAAATTCTCAAATCTCTTTTCGGGCCCAGCCCATCTCGTCTCCCAGCCTGTTCGGCCCTCCCTTTTTCCCCTCGTCACTGATTCGCCTTCTTCCCATCCCCTTTTCTATTCGGCGCCGCCACCAGGCTCTCCCCTTCCTCTCTTCTTTCTCCACCCATTCCCGTCTACTCGCTCAGACACCCAGCTCGGCCCTTCTTTCTCCTCCTCCTCGAGCGCGGCTCTGCCCAACCTGCGCCACGCAGCGGCCGGCCCGACCCAGCGTCCTCCCTTGCCGCCTGCCAGCTGCGCCCCTCGGGAGCTGTCGCCCCTGCTTTTTGCCCCGTTAGCCGCGCCCAGTCGCCGGCCTTAAACCCCCTGCCGCCCTCTACCACCAACCTAATGCGTCACCTCCACCAGTATAGAGTCGGATTTACTCCTCCTGCCTGCGCCGGCCTACTCCGCATCACATCGCCAAAACCTAAGGTCTACACGCCACCGTGTTGGGCCTAGCTGCCGCCCGCCGTTACTCCTCAGCAACCCCAGGAGTAAGCTCGCCGCTCGCCTACTGCCTCGCCCCTAGTCTCGCGCATCGCCCCTGGTTTCGCACGTCGCCCTGCATTCATGTCGCCTGCGCCTGTCACCGGCATCATCTGCAGTCTACCCCGCCGGCCTCACCTGTCTATTACTCTTGCCGCCGTTGCGCATTTGATGCTGCACCCGCAACATGTTGCGCTCCCTGGTGTTCTCTACCTTTCCCCAGGAGTAACTGAAGTTTGATTGGCAGAGTTCACTGCAGTGGCCATCTTCCTCGAGGGTGGTCGGCATCGCCTCCGCCGCCGCCACGATCTATCTTTCTCCGATTCCCCGCGGTGGGAGCGACTCCTCGGCACTCTGAGACTTCCCCAACCGCCGGCCGCTGCTCCTCCCCGCCAGCGTGGCCTCCCCATGAGAACGACCCCGCGCCGCCATCGGTGCCCGTTGCCAACACACCTCAGTGCCTCCCCAGCCAAACTGCTGCCATAGGTGAGCTCCCCTTACCACACTCCTACTTATGCCCGCGCTAATTTCCTTCTTCAATAAGACGCCCTTTTATTAATAAGCATAAATAAAGTCTTCAACATTATACCAAGAGTTAAGCTTCTTTCAAAAGTAAGAAACTTTTAAAGGGGTCATTACCATTGGCCTTGAGGTAAATATCAACTACCAACATTATATTCTTCCTAAACCCCAATCTTGCAAGATTAAAACATCAAATAATAATCCTTGAGCAATTATCATCCATGACAGAAAATCTTGCTAAAACACAACTTTGCATCCAAAATAATCAAATCATTCCTCCAGTAAGTAAATATGTGCACTCCTATTAAATTATAACTCATGTTTCCCGTAAATCACCATCATCAATCCTCTTTAGCAAGTTTGGGAATTTCTAACTTGCTCCTAGCCATAATTGGTTAAATACTCCATTTCCATAAAATACATGGATTCAAGTCTATGGCAAATCACCTTTCCAGACAACCTTTCTAAAGATGCCTAAGTCTTGTTTTGCTCTTGGAACTTCCTTGATAAATATAAAATGTTACAAAAGAAGTTTTAAAGAAAAAGATTAAGCCCTTTATCTTAACCCCAGCAGAGGAATCCTGCGGGTAATTCTTTATTTTAATTCCTCCTGTTTCATAAAATTTTCCCTCACGGTAAAGCTATTTAGCCAATTCCTTCCTATCAATTAAATCCATTGCAACGCTCCCTCCCTACTCTCAATTCATGAGAAATATAAATAAAGTCAATTAATTTAAACCTGACTTTGCCGCATTTGGATTTATTTGGTTTTTCCATTCTGTTGCCGCATATTAGAAGCTGCCGTCTGAAGACAACAAGACCAAACGGGTTCGGGCTACAGTGAAGGTTCAAGATTTTAATACAACCAACTGGTTAAGCAAGCTTTGAATTAAATCAAGGCTGCGGTAATAAGCAAGGCAAGTCATCACTTTGATCATATTGATCCTACATTTTACAAGAGATACGTTCTTTCAAATTATCAAAAAGCATGCTTATTTGTTATGCAAATTATATCAAAGGTAAAGTAGATATTGCCCTTTTATGCTACCAATATTATTAATATGACATCCTTTACCATTTGATTCCACTAAACCTTGTCGCCTTAGAGAATAATGCTATTATCATTAGCTAATTCATATTTACTGCCAAGTCAGTCCAAAGCTAAGGCATTCAATTGTCCAGCTCATCATTACTTCAAACAAATTTGATTTTGGGCAATCATTGGATGTAGATGACTGATAATTTGGTACAGTTTATCCTATGCTTCTCAAAACCCTAAAAAATTGCTTACCTGTCTGGGCGGATGGTAAGAGTGGTTGGTGTGGATGTAGCACGAGAATTTGTGGTTGTGGTAAGCACCGTCTGGACAAATTAAGGACTGAATCCTGTGTTGACCTCACCATATAAAACAGTACAGACCACAAGCTGGTAAAGTGTAGGCATGACTAAATAATTTGCACTTGCCAGTAAAGGAATGCACTTCGGAGGAAAGCGCAATTTTCCTCGCTGGACGCAAAGCATTCTGGAGGTGGTCGTGTCGCTGGACCGAGGCAGGCACAAGAGGGGGTCTCGCTGGGGCCCAAAGGGCTGACCTAGAGATGAAACCTTAGCGAGTGCAGTCCTTTACTAGATGCATTGTAAAGGTCATGTGATAATTCGGTTGATCTACATGTCTAAGGAAACACGTGGAATATAACAATTGGGTTATCTTTTGTGGGTAAAGTTGTGCAACTCTGCAGAGTCTAAAACTATTCGAATAGCCGTGCTCACGGTCACGAGCGGATATGGGAACTTCCTCGAGTTAGTTCTATTTCAAAAATCTTTTTCGGGCGGGACAAAAACTAAGTGGAGGGAAGTACATCACTTTGTTCGATTTTTCCTGGAGGGATATACTCCAGCGATAATTAGGGTGGACGTAACCTAGTAATCAAAATTAGCATGGGTGGAGGTAACCATACACTGTAAAAGGTGGATGTAACCTGCGCTACTATTAATATTGCACTCTCTTTACAACTTGCATTTTGGTTAAAATTGCTAAGTCACAGGAATTTTATTTATGATATTTGGAAATGCTGCTTTAGCAAATAAAATAACCTCAAGCCTTCTTTCACAGCCTTACATGTAATAGTTATTAGTGTTGCATTCTATGTGGTGGCCTGTTGAGTACAATTGTGCTCATTGTTGCTTATTACCCTCCAGTCAGTTAGGAAACAGAAGAAAAGGCTCTGCAATGCTTCACGAAAAGGTCGACAGAGCTGGTATCCATGACGGTCAAGAACTAGGTCGCGAAACCCCAGTTGGCTGCCTGTGGGCAAGTCTTGAGGGTTCCACTTGTGTGAAGATTTCCGCTGCTGCATTCTCTGCTTTTCGGCCCAATCGGCCCATGTAAGTTACTAGTGTATAAATTATGCTTTCGTTTAATATGTTGTTGATATCTAGTGATGTATCTGTGAGCACTAGCTACTGATCCAGGGAATAGTGCAGAAATCACAGAGGAATTCAGATTGATAAAATCCGGTTCCGACAGAGCTGGTATCAGAGCATATCGATGTAGGTCGTGACCTTAGTTAGCATGGCCGTTAGTCTGAAAGTTAGAATTACTTTCTTAAAACCCTATTTGTGAAAATATAAGCATCACTGCTTTATCTTATCCTTCCTAGAAAGTCTCCTCTTATCTACATCTTGATCTCCCCTCGTCTATATCTTGTTTTGACCAAGGTTTTTATTCTGGGAGCTCTCTTACCCCAAAGTTCAAAAATTTTATGGTTTTAGGACGCTTCTCGAGAGTTTCTTCTGAAGCCTCACCCGAGAACCAAGTTCATGTGAAGGTTGGTGGATTCAAAGCCCTTGTATGGAGAAAGACCAAGATGTAGGTCCCCGGAAAAGACAAAGATGCAAGTTTCCGGATAAATTATTGGATGGATTAAATCAACTGCTAAGAAAGAGCTTTGGAAAAAGAGACGATTGGATCAACTTAATGTTTGGATTGACCAGATATGGGATTTGCCAAATCAAAAAGAGGAAGGAAAAGACCTTGCCACACCCTCTGAGATAATTAAAAAAAACTTGGTGGAATTATGTGGATTTTAAAGAGGGAATGATATAAATCCTTGGTGGGAAATGGATAGACCACCTAGAAGCTTGGATTTATTGGACATAAAAGGAGTGAATCAAGTTCATTTGGATTTCTAGATAACATCTGGACCAATCTCGATGGATTTATATCAATTTTATGAGGTCTGAAAGTGATTGGATTTAAGTGATTAGATTGATTTTGGAGTTTAGCCGATTGAAATACTTGGGGTACAGTAGTAGACGATCTATTTAGAAGTTGGATTAATTAGGAAGTATGCCCCTTGTAATGGAGCAATAAATGGATTAATTGGATTGATTACGGAAATCAGCTAATATTTGGAGTGGAGCAATAGACGAATTGAATTGGATAAATAAGTAAGCAGATTGGATTTCCTAAGGAAAGGGAGTACAATCATGATTAATGTATGATAAGGATTTCAGAGGCATACATAAATATTGGAATAACAGGATATAGCTGAATATCAAAAGGGTTATTGGAATTAGAAAGGATTGCACTAACTTTGGATTATGAGTGGCCCAACGCCCTTGTTTTCAATGGAAAAAGATTTGGTTTAATTGCTCAGATTTATTAAGGAAATGGGTCAGTAAGGTGGATAATTAGTGAATTTATTAGTGGATTGAATTGACCAAGTAGATGAACTGATTTGATTCTAGAGAAAATTTTTGGATGGTGAGAATTGGATTACCTAGTGAGCTGATTATAATTATGCAACGACTGTGGAGAAGATTGGAGTGGTTGCATACTTAGACCAATTGGGATCCCTCAATAAAGGAGAATATAATTATGGAGGTCACCTTGCAACCTCAGCCGGCAAGATGAAATTTGGATGAATACATACTTGAGGGGATACCGGAATATAATTAACTGAAGGAATTGCTGGATTATCTAGGTAATTGAGAAGAATGAGTAATAACCTTCAGATTTTAGATGTGGTGGACAAATCTGTTATCGGTGGATAATTAATACCAAGGCAGTAACTAGGAAAGAAAATTTTGGATGATGAGATCTGATTGTCTAAGGAATCAGATTGTGCATCAATAGTGGAAAAGCTTAGATTATTAAGGACCCATGAAACAATTGATGGATTGATGCAATATCATTAAGAAATATGAAGCTGGATGGAATGACCAACAGTGAATTTTAATGTTTGATGAAACATGGAGCTATAGGAATAAGGTGATCATAAATTAATGGAGTTAAGTGGATTGATCACTAGCAAAAAAAATTGATTTGTAGCCTTTGATAAAACCTGGATTTATAAGAGCTAGTTGATCATGAATTAATAAGGTTGGAAGTTCATAAGGTGTAAGTAACCTTAACGGGTTGTTGAAACCTCGATAACGAAATTCTTATGATTGGTGGATCGGATGAATAATCCCAATTGTTGATTAAAGATCTTAGACAAGATAGAAAGAGAAAACCTGGATTTAATCAAGAAGGAATAAAAGCCATGGATTATAAGCATGGAATGGAAGAACTATGGTTCATGAGGTGATTCAACGGAAAGATGGAGTATCCTTGCAAAAAGAGATGTTGTTTTCTCCAGTCTCGATAAGAACTAGTGTTCAAAACCCTGCGCTCTCTTTTGTGTGCCGCATCGGTTAGATGTTGCTTCTTTAAGCTCTTATTTGGCCCTATGCATTGCCTTCTTGCTCTCGGGCGTTGTATTTTGCAATCACAGAAAACACTTGTTTATAAAAATTTGGTTGTTCTGGGTGGCTGGTGTGTTGCCCCAATTCTCTGAGAGCACTCTCCTCAGCTAGATTAAAATACTCTTATCTGTGCGAGTCTTTTTGTACCTCATGCTGCTTCCCTCTCACCTTATTGCTCAAAACCTCGTCAGGCCTTCAAGCAAGAAATGGCTAGTAATCAAGTCAAGGCAATCAAGGCTCGGAAGCTCAACGCCAACAGTACCTCAGTAAGGGATAACGATCTAGAAGAATTGGCCTGCAAAAAGGATCAACACTAAGTCTCCACTTCATGAGGGACATGCTTCTCAACTCATCATCAAGCAGGCAGTGGAAAAGAGCAAGATAGCAGCCATTGGACAAAGTAAAAGAACGAAACGAATAATTGTTGCTTGCCAAGGATATGACCCTTCATACAAGCAAAAATCGAAGGAAAGCCATCCCAAGGGAAATCTTTGCAACAGGATACCCGGTAAACCCTTAAAGGACATCAGTTGCTTTAATTGTGGAGATATCGGACATTATGCCAATAGATGCCCTCAAAGACAACCAGGCAGGACAAATAAGATTTCTCCTTATGGCATAAAAAACTCAGCAAATGAGTACTCCCAACTGAAAGTGACGAAGCAAATAAAGGATATCACTATTACCAACCCCGACATCAGCACGAAGGAAATATTCAACATCAAGTGCCCTCTTAAAAAGTTTGGAAAGAATGTCAAGTGTTTCCATTGCAGCTCCATAGGACACTATGCAAATAGATGTTCCCAAAGGAAGAAAAGCATGCAAGCCATGGAAACCATTACCCCTCACCTTGGCTCTAGCATCAGGAAAGGTCTTATCACCAAGGGCACTACTCAAGGACCCATGACGCTTGCCTCATGGCTAATTTTGGATCCAAAAGCTCTGCCAACTACAGATTGCTGTGAATGTGGCAAGAAAGGACATATTGCCCAATCATGTCCTCCCTTACGACAAGATAAAAGAGGATCATGTTTTACTTGTGGACAACAAGGATATTATTGCTACAATTGCCCAAACCTCTATTGTCCCCATTGCAAGGAACACCATTTGCCAGGGGGATTGTCTTGAAAACCTAGTGGCATGCACTCAGTGCGGAGAAAAAGGATATCAAGACGACCAATGCACCGACAGTTGCCCCAACTGTGACGAAGATCACCAACTCGGAGAATGCCCAATGAGCAAAGTCACATGCTTTCTTTGTGAAGGACAAGATCACTACCCCAAGGACTGCTCCATGAGCATATTATTGACCAAGCCAGCTGAGATACAACGCTTAAGCCTGTGAGTTGCCATCAAACTCGCTATGACAGGAGCTGACAAAAGAAATGAGTATCAAGAACTTGATTTTAAGGGGGGTAGCCAAGGATAACACAAGAATAGCAAAGTACCCTAATGAAGGATCATCACCACCCTTCCTGCTTAAAAAGGATTTTTGAGCTTGGCAGTAATGGACAATAAGTACCGGGAAGGCCAAGTGCATTGCAGAAAAAAGATAACCACTACTAAGTCAACAAGGTTTTCCCCTACCTCATCTCTCCAAGTGCTAACCCTTCTTGTGCAGGTTCCTTTCATTTCCGACTACTCCAAGGAAGGGACGACTCGCCAAGTAGATCCCTGTAACCTACTGCTAGCCAGTTGTTCCCCGCCTTCTTTCTACTCTACCTGAATCTCGGGGACGAGATTCCTTTTAAGGGGGTAGGATTTGTAACATCCCAAAAGTGCGGGATTATTGTATTTGCAAAATTAATGAAAATCTTTCCTTATTTGTGGTGAGTTTCAAAATTTTGGTTATTTGAGTTCTTGATTTGGAATTTCCGGCGGCAAAAATTCAAATTAAGGAAAACAAATTTTCTAAAATCAAGAACCAAGTCTTCAAAAGTGGGATCCAGATGTTCAAATTTCTTTTGTGAATCTTGAATTCCAAAACTTCCTAAGGATTAAGTGTTTTAAAATTGCCAAGGTTCAAATGAACAATTAAACCTTCAAATTCTTTCATACTCAAATAATTTATCAAGTAATTAAATTGGAAAAGTCTTCAAATTCTGAAATCTCTTTTCGGGCCCAGCCCATCTCATCTCCCAGCCTGTTCGGCCCTCCCTTTTTCCCCTCGTCACTGATTCGCCTTCTTCCCATCCCCTTTTCTATTCGGCGCCGCCACCAGGCTCTCCCCTTCCTCTCTTCTTTCTCCACCCATTCCCGTCTACTCGCTCAGACACCCAGCTCGGCCCTTCTTTCTCCTCCTCCCTGGAGCCGCAGCTCCAGCCCAACCCAAGTGTCACGCAGCAGCTTTGGCCCGCCCCATCGTCCTCCCTTGCCGCCTACCAGCTGCGCCCCTCGGGAGCTATCGCCCCTAGTTTTTGCCCATTAGCCGCGCCCAGTCGTCGACCTTAATCCCCCTGCCACCATCTACCACCGGCCTAATGCATCACCTCCACCAGTATAGAGCCGGATTTACTCCTCCTGCATGCGCCGGCCTACTCCGTGTCGCATCGCCAAAACCTGAGGTCTACACGCCACCGTGTTGGGCCTAGCTGCCGCCCGCTGTTACTCCTCAGCAACCCCAGGAGCAAGCTCGCCGCTCGCCTGCTGCCTCGCCCCTAGTCTCGCGCATCGCCCCTGGTTTCGCACGTCGCCCCGCATTCATGTCACCTGCGCCTGTCACCGGCCTCATCTGTAGTCTACCCTGCCAGCCTCACCTATCTATTACTCTTACCGCCGTTGCGCATTTGATGCTGCACCAGCCCAGCATTATTTCGCCGCGGCCATCTTCAATGTGCAACAGCAGCCACTTTCCCTCTATCGGCTATAAAAGGGCTCAATCCACTGGAAGCTTCTCCGGGTCCCTTCCACCTCTTCCCCGCAAAGGCACCATTAATCTGCCCTTGCCAATCCCTGGTGTTCTCTACCTTTCCCCAGGAGTAATTGAAGTTTGATTGGCAGAGTTCGATGCAGTGGCCATCTTCCTCGAGGGTGGTCAACATCGCCTTCACCGCCGCCACAATCTATCTTTCTCCGATTCCCCGCGGTGGGAGCGACTCCTCGGCACTCTGAGACTTCCCCAACCACCGGCCGCTGCTCCTCCCCGCCAGCGTGACCTCCCCACGAGAACGACCCATCGCCAGCACACTTCAGTGCCTCCCCAGCCAAACCGCTGCCATAGGTGAGCTCCCCTTACCACACTCCTACTTATGCCCGCGCTAATTTCCTACTCCCTTCCTCTCCGGTCGCTGCCACCATGGAACCGCTTTGCTCTGGCCGTTTGAAGCCACCCTATGCTGTTTCCATTTTGAAGAAAGCAAGCTGCCGCCATAACTGGCTCCCCCGACATCCCAGCGTCCCCATCTTGCCACCCATTGCCGCCTCACCGGTCGATCCCCACCGATGACGCTGCCTCCAGCCGTGCGCTGAAGTTCTTCCCGTGCCACAGCCCACCCCTTTTGAAGCTAACTTGAGGTAGTGCCTTAAAATGTTAATCTGAATAGAGTTTGTATAATGGGGTCATGGAAGTACACCTGAAATATTCATTCCAACAGCAAATTGACTATTAAGCCAATAAATTAGCTATCGTGCCAAAATCCAAATTGATGCATGAATGTCTCAATACCCTCTTGCCTTTAACTTAATGATCTAAGACTTGTGTAAACATTGTCAGAAACAAGAAATCGCATTTGACATTATATTAAAAGTCTAGGCAAAACAATAATGGCAATAAAAATGACTAGACTTTGATTAACAACAATCGAATTAATTTCAAAGCTTCATACAAGAAATCCGGGTGGCATGCATAACATCTATCATAATGTTACCAGGAATCCATATCCACTAATGCAGAGCAAGCTTACTAATTTAACCTACCTTCTGGGCACATAAAATAATAACAAATTACTCATTTCCTAAATCAAAAAGAACTTTATGAAAAGACTCATTAAAATAAGATCACATGACATATCAATAACCTTCTTCAATAAGACGCCCTTTTATTAATAAGCATAAATAAAGTCTTCAACATTATACCAAGAGTTAAGCTTCTTTCAAAAGTAAGAAACTTTTAAAGGGGTCATTACCATTGGCCTTGAGGTAAATATCAACTACCAACATTATATTCTTCCTAAACCCCAATCTTGCAAGATTAAAACATCAAATAATAATCCTTGAGCAATTAACATCCATGACAGAAAATCTTGCTAAAACACAACTTTGCATCCAAAATAATCAAATCATTCCTCCAGTAAGTAAATATGTGCACTCCTATTAAATTATAACTCATGTTTCCCGTAAATCACCATCATCAATCCTCTTTAGCAAGTTTAGGAATTTCTAACTGGTATCCATGAAGGTCAAGAACTGGTGTCCGTAAATCACCATCATCAGTCAGGAAACAGAAGAAAAGGCTCTGCAATGCTTCACGAAAAGGTCGACAGAGCTGGTATCCATGAAGGTCAAGAACTAGGTCGCGAAACACCAGTTGGCTACCTGTGGGCAAGTCTTGAGTGTTCCACTTGTGTGAAGATTTCCACTGCTGCATTCTCTGCTTTTCGACCCAATCGGCCCATGTAAGTTACTAGTGTATAAATTATACTTCCGTTTAATATGTTGTTGATATCTAGTGATGTATCTGTGAGCACTAGCTACTGATCCAGGGAATAGTGCAGAAATCACAGAGGAATTCGGATTGATAAAATCCGGTTCCGACACTGAATTCTTGAATTTGTGCAAAGGGAAGACAACACTAATTCGGCCAAACGAAAAAAAAGAGTATGTTAAAAAAAGAAGAAAGCCTGAAAGTTTCCTGCGATTTGATCAAGAAATATTAAAAATAGAAAGTGTTGGCCGAAACTCTTTGGAAAAACCCTAGTTCATATTTTCAGCTTGTACACTTATTCTCATAGAGTAATCTTGTGCCCTTACATTCATAACTATTGCAATTGGCTAGCGTCTCTCCTTGTACTTAGTGCAAAACGAGTTAGTTATTCATCTCAATTTCATATTACCTCTTTCTAGCTCATTCTTTTGTTTGCATTAAGTCCCATTTATCGTTGCGTATGCGTTCATATCCTTCACTTAACCCTATTGGATCAGCACATAGGCAAAATATTCTAACTTGGATTATTACTTAGCTTTACAACAACCTAAATTTTAGATTGCATAAGTATTAAACCCTCCAAGCTCCATTCAAACACCTTGTGTTGTGCATTGCTCTCACTCCCAAAATTCGCTAAGTACATCACCATTGCTAGTTTCTATGGCCACGAGGTAAGATTCTGCTGTTTTCAATTGCTTTTGGAACGGTAAACCTTCATTGATTCGAGATAGTGAGTTTAGTGATTTAATACACATTCATACACATACTTGCTATTCGCGGTCTAACCATGGCTGCAGATTGTGATGAAGTTTTAGCGGATTTTGAAGGAAATCTTGAGGCACCCGCTACTCGTATACAACAATGAGCATTGAAAATGCACTTTGATCGTCAGTTGGAGCTGGTGCAAGACAATCTAGGAAGGGACATCCAAAACATGGGAGTACGATTGAATAACAATGTTCGTGCGTTGCAAGACTCCATCAACACCCTTACCAATTTGGTGCGACAAGGTGCAAGGGGTGATAATTTAAGTCAGCGAAGCGTTGGTATGGATGAGAATGAAACCGATGAGGAGTTAACTGCCATGCAGCGTGAGGAACCACGACACCGAGCCCCACCTGCTGTTGGCCATAGAGGACGCCCTCCCTATCCCGGGCGTGATTTCAGCCATGGGGGTCGCGGTGTTCGACGTAACGACGACGACGAAGCTTTGGCCAAGCTGAAATTCAACATGCCTAATTTTACCGGAGGTACTGATGTAGAGGATTATCTCACTTGGGAACTCAAGGTTGATAAGCTATTCCATCTGAACCGTTACACTGAAGACAAGAATCTAAAACTTGCGTCAATGGGGTTTGACGGGTATGCTATGCATTGGTGGGAACAAGTTGTACGAACACGTATGGAGAGACATGAACACCCCATCGTCACATGGAATGACATGAAACAAGAAATGCGTGGCAGGTTTGTTCCTCGTCATTACAAACATTCACTGTATGAAAAATTGCATCATTTAAAACAGGGAACACAACTAGTAGACAAATATTACAAAGAGATGGAACAAACCATGATTCATACTGGTGTACATATAGCTCCTGACATACACCACGACCCATGCGAGAATGAGAGCCACATAGCCAAATTGAGTGAGAGTGACAAAACGAGTGAGCTGTGTGATTCCACTATATATGAGGTTGAGAGCATCCAAATTAAGAGTGTGTGAGAGACACCAAAAGAAAAGATAGAAGTAAAAGATAGACAAAGAGAGGATGAATCTGAAACTAACACATTAATATCTATTTCTAGTGTTGTTTCTCACATTGTGCAGGTTGACATTAAATATGAAGAATTGAACGTTCAACGATCGGCACCTTTGAAGCCAAATGAGGAGGAGATAACCACGGGAGAGGATGGAGTGTTTGCTGCCCTATGGATACATCCTAATAATCTTAAACCCCCAGCACCACATCATCTGAGGACGACGACAAAGGTAACAATACTGGTGTTGAATTTAATCATGCAAATGTGAGTAATTGTGAAAACTCATATGATCAACCGAAAACTCCATATTCTGAAATTTCTATACTTAATTTACATAATGTGCAATTGATTACTCACAAGAAAGTTCTTACTAGAATATCTCCTAATGATTCTTTATACTATATCATGTTTGATAATCCTAGAGAGCTATCTAGTGTGATTGATAATGTTGCTAAAATTTCAAGTTCAAAATCACTAGTTAGTACATATGCCTACACATATAAGTTCAATTTGATTGGAGATTATGGTGTAGATGACAAATTTTATGTTCACAGAATTTTGTATTACATATGATAAGTTTACTGAATTGAAATTGCATATTGTGGATAAACAATATTTTATGCCATGTTATGACAACAATGAGATGAATGTTAACAACAGTGCTTGCTGTTTAAAAAGATTTCTTAAGTCTAATTGTTTACCCTATAATTTACAATAATGTACTAATAATCAGAGTAGCGCAGTTGAAGCATGGAAGCCATTTAAAATTTTCTTTTCTATATCGGAACAACTAAATTTGATTTTGCCCATTGATGATATGTCCATGTCCTTAGAAAAGTCTAGGATGACTTTTTTTATGGGAGGGAGAATGATGTGAAAAATAATATTGCAATGTATACATCTTTTGGTCACTACTATATTCATCGGTTTGTGCAAAATAATGAGAATACCACAACAATTGACTCTTACATATACCATGTGTATGTGTTGTTATTTTCGTTTACTACACCTTTAGAACTTCACGATGAGACAAGACGAAGAAGTATTGATGACAAATATATACCATGCATACACGTTGTATTCTTTGTTTAGTATAATTCCAGGCTATCAAAAGCCGAGGACAGCTTTTCTTGAAGAAGGGGAGGATGATGTGGATACGCACGTATCTTATACTTTTCAATTAAATATATTATTCAACTGGAAGGAATTATTGAGCCACATGAAACATTGCCAGGTGAACTAATTTCAAACTAAATATAATATTGTTATTCATAAGAATAGAATACTACCTCATGTTATCAAATGGTGCATTCTTAGGTTTGTCAATGGCAAAGCAATGGAGAGACAAAAGGAAGAGGATAACCATATTAGGTGCCAAAGATATGAAGGAAGAAAGCCCATGCAGTGGAAGAGCAAAAGGGAGAAACCCAAGGACTTAAACTATATGTTTTGCATAAGATTTTCAAGCCCAATTCATACATTCCACAAGGCCAATTGGATTCAAACTCGGATTCAACTCAGAATTCAATTCGGATTCGGTTCGGGACAGCCTGATAGGCAGTTACTAAAAAGGTCATAACTTTCACAAACGGAGTCCGATTCGGGTTTTCTTGTACTAGTTGGAAAGATAATTTCAAGGACTACGCAATGGATCTGGTCCTAGTAATAAATTCATCATGGATCAAAAGTTATGACTGAAACAATACGATGGCTGTAAAATCTAGTTTCCTTTTTTTAAGAGTTCGTATCTAAAACCATATAGAGTTGAGTCATACTAGGTTTAGGGACCCTATGGACGTTCCAAGGGGCTATATAAACCATGTATTGGCAGCCTTAGAGCTAAGACCACTTTTTCATATTGAAACTAGAACTTCATATTGCTTGTTTCTTTTCACCAAAGTGTCCATGCGAGGATTACTTGAGAGAAATTGAGCGATCGTTCTTGAATCAAGGTCGTCTTTACTTTTCCATTGGGGATTGAGCGCACGACGTTTTTCCACTCGTGGTCTCGTGGAGAAAGCTTGGTGTATCTTGGCGAATTTTCAAAGAGCTGTGAGTTCATGCATTGGCACAGGTGTATAGCTAGAGAGATTGGTTGAGAAGCACTAATTATCGTGATCTTACGTCGAGAAGATCAGGGCCGCCCGTATCAATAAATAGAGGCTAATTGGTCATGTAACACAGGTTTGTGTAGATTTGTTTTCCATCGTGAAACTTCATCATGTGTTCTTGTGTCGACCAGACCAACAATTGCGATTTTAAGCCTTAACACTTTGTGTTCCTCGGTCATATTTGCAATATTTAGATTGCACTTTATCTTGTTCTTGCTTATTTTTTATTTGCTTATAGGAATTAAACCATGTGTTCAGGTCAACCGCGTTCTTGGCACGATTGATATCGACTAGTGTGTGGTGTAGCGATTGCTGGATGGACTTGGTCATTTGCTTAAGTAGCCTCATCATCAATGTCATATCAATCAATCAGTGTTATCATTCTCATCGGAAGATTGGGCCAAAACCCTCCTCATCAAATAGCCCAGCTTCCCTTCGGCCTAAGTATTCGTTTTCAGTCGTTTGAAGCTTCGACATCGCCATCACCTCAAAACTGAAGCAAAACAAATTTTAAAGCCCAAAACAACTTTAACATATCTTATTATAGATACAAACCAGCACATGATACATGGAACTTGGCTTAAACCTCAAACCAACCCAAAATTAAAGACCGGACACAATCGAGCTTCTAAATCGTAGTCTTTTCCAATCTTCAATTTAAGTTTAAAAACTTGATTCCAGCATCTTGGTGGCTTTTTTCACAAATATAAGTAAAGTATCATCGTCTCCTCCTTTTGGACCTTCTCTTGGTGCACTAGCCTCCCTCACCTCCCACTTGGTAGCATCAAGTTATTGCTCTCGTAATAATCTTAGAATACATAAAGTAAAAGCATTAGAGCAGTGAAATAAAAGGAATTTAGAATCAGATTCACCTATTTAGTGAGTTCCCTTACACTAACTCTAGTGATTGATCCCTTGTACAATTGCGGCAAAGTTTCAGCCGTTGGACCAACACTTGTCTTATCATTGTCATTGTTACTTGAATATGATAATAGAGGTGATATTTGTGTAGATGAAGTCTTGATAATAGTGATGTCCTCATCAGTTCGCCAACAAGCCCGATTAGATCTACAATCACCATGTCGTTTACATTCCACAAGGTGCAGATATATCTTACATATAGTTTGGATTGACGGTTTATACATGTTGCTATTTGTATCGTAGAAGTAGTGAGGCAAACACATGCACCTAACCAATTCCTACACTCCGTGTAATTCGCACATTCATTATCAAGTGTTATGTCTGGCTTGAAATGGTTTATTTAAACAAAAATCATTAATGCAATCTAAGGTGCACTAGTCCAATACTCTCTTTAATTGTTAGCTATTATTTCAAAACTACTAAAACCAAAAAAATGGAAGAATCGTTCATAAATAATACCTTTTTAATTAAGAAAAAATGAATTATCTAAAAAAATTCAAAAATGACTTTATCGCCATCTCAACTGACGCAGAATCTCTGTCGCCATTTAAATTGACGACAGGGCCTCTGTCGCTAATACAAATGGGGATAGATAATCTGTTGCCAATTCAATTGATGACACAATCTTTGTCACCAATTGAATTCACGACATAGCCTTTATCGTCAATTCATTTGGCGACAGAGGCTTGCAGACTACTATGCATAACTATACGTAGGGTTGTCGCCATTCCAAATTATTAGTGATATACTCAAGAGGTAATCATGGAGATAATTATATCACTTCTATGTTTATGATTTTTTGAATAATATATTATCTTGTCCCTTGAATAAATATCTTTAATATTGATCAACAAGTATGTGACTTGTTCGTGGAACTCTTTATTTATGTTTTTGATATTATTCTAAATTATCCCTGATCTTATATTATTATGTGGGACAATTATGATTTACAGATCAGCATATGTATTGGTTGATGATCATGTTTCACGGATCATGGATATATGATATCAAATCAATAATGTGGACATATGTTAAAGAATATAATGTTGGATTGACCCACCATGAGACACTGCGGGAATTGTTATATTCTTAAGTGTCATCAGTTGGTCTTATACATAGTATATGTATGATCCTTAGACCTGAGATCGTCATTGTTTCCTACTTGCGTAATAGTATATGTACGATCTATTATCTCTTACTCGTATGGCTTCCTGGTTTATGCAATAGAAATTTTAATTTGCGCTAGTGTAGCCTACCCGTATGTAAGTCCCTATAAAGTACTAGGAGGTGAAAAACAATGTGATCTTAAACCTGTCATAGTTAGTAGAAAACAAAAAAATACACAAGAATTATGTACGTCCCTATAAAATACCAAGAGATGGAGCTTGATAAGTAACATATCTCTCAAACTCTTACCAAGCTCTTACAAGTTCTTACCAACGCTAAATAGGTGATGTAACCGATGGTTGGTTCATGATAACTTAACTCAAGTGATATGTATAGCGATTGTAAGGGTCAATTCGACGCGATCTGCTCGGTTAGTAAAAGGTATAGCTTGAAAGGCTAGATATGTAGCAATAGATAATAATCAGTCAATTTCAGAAATTGCACAGAATTGAATTATAGTTCGTACCTAGCACTTAGCCTATGTTGCTGATCAAACAAGGATAAAAGAAAGCCAAAACAAGTGTGTCACAATGTATATAAGTGATGAACACAAGATAATTCAATAAAATGCAATCTGGAAATGAAAAGTACAAGGATTGTCCCAAATCTGAGAACGGTACATTTCTATCCACTGGACAAGATATCGGTATTTTAGCCGTAACTTTTTGTCAATTGACTATTTTTTGATGATTGTTTTTTTCTTTGTTTATTGACAGCATTTTCTACAATGTTTCTTTTGGGGCCAAGTCGGGAAATTGACTGAAAAATTCGCACAAAAATCACAAGTGCAGATTATTACAGATTCAATCCAGATATTCGGGTCAACTTTCACTACAGATATCTTTTAACTTCCTTTTTAGAATGAAGTAAAATTTTAGGGTAGTTAGATAAGGAAGTTATTGATCAAATGGCAGTGGTTTCAATCAAAAAGGATACCAGAAACAAAAGTTATGGCATTTTTGGTGGATGTGGTAGGAAAGTCGCTGATCTAGTCAAAATTACAAATTATGGTGTGAGGAGTTCTTGATGGATTTTGATGTGGAGATTTTTTTTGTTTGAATTTTTATAGGAACAAGAATATAACCAGCAAGTAGACAATTCTAGGATGGACAAAAACTCAATTTAGCAAACCAAAACTAACAGATCGAAAAGCACAACGAGGTTTGGACAGCGGAAATAAACTCTTTTTATAGGGTAATTTTTCTGGACTATAGGACATAAAAAATCAATCTACTAACTAGGAATACAAGAAATCCTACCGGTCAACTGAAGTTTTGATACCACTTGATAAGGCGATGGGGTTCCGATCTTTCGATAGAATGATAACTTCAATTTGGAGGAGAACAACTTTGACAATGCAGGCTTCTAACCGATCACGACCAGAACATCAGGCAATCGCTAAACCACACTCCGAGTCGTTATCAACTGATGAGGACATCCCTCCCACGGATACAACCGTGTCTACACACACAACTCACCCACAGCAAGTGTTGCAAGGTCCACTTACTTGAGCCCGTGCTCGCCAACATAATTATCAGGTGAATTCGTTCCTAGGTTTGTATATTACTGAGAATAGACCGCTACCTAATGCAAGTGATTTAATTGTGCTTAAAAACATGGAAAAGGATGAAGGAGAGGCACGTGGAGTCATAGACATGCATGGAAGGCACAAGGAAGGTCACCATGTCACTTTGGGGCTGAGTCAAGCAAGAGTTGGAGTTGGACCCGTTTTAGAATCAGATTCAGACTACAGTGGTAGTATCAATTTCAAACAGACGTAACTTCTTCATACAGACTCCGTTTTGGACGTTCTTGGACTTCATGGAAAGCTTATCAACTTTACTTTCCAACGGATCCAAACTCATCCCCAAATTCTATCTGATCCGATCATAATCATCAAAAAGAGTCCATGTGATACGGGGTCGCCCGATCTTCTCGACGTATGATTGAATACTCGCGGGAGTCTTGATGAATCACAATAATCCTCCAATGCTAGTGCAAGGGACGAACACTCTTTAATCCGCCAAAACACACTCGCGTCGATTTCGCCGACCACCAAGCGAAGATCTATCGTGCACCCAATTCCCAGTGGAAAGGCTGAACGATCATGATTGAAGAACACTCCTAATTTCCTCACAGAATTTCAGCAGCAATGATAAACTCGAACAAAGTTTAATAGATTGATTATTCTCAAAGGTGGTCTGAGCCCTAAGGCTACCAATACATGGCTTATATAGCCTATTGGAACATCCATAGAGTCCACAAACCTAGTACAACTCAACCCTATATGGTGTTAGATACGAATGCTCAGAAAAAGGAAACTAGATTTTACAGCTGTCATATTGTTTCCACCATAACTTTTGATCTATGATTAATTTGATGCTGGGACTAGATCCACTGGGTAGCCCTTGAAATTATCGTTCCAAGGAGTACAAGAACACCCCAATCGGACTCCGTTTGTGAAAATTATGACCTTTTTAGTAATCGCCTATCAGGCTGTCCCGAACCGAATCCGAATTGAATTCTGAGTTGAATCCGAGTTTGAATCCAATTGGCCTTGTGGGAGGTACGAATTGGGCTTGAAAATCTTATCCAAAACTTGTAATTTAAGTCCTTAGGCTTCTCCCTTTTGCTCTTCCTCTGCATTGGCTTTCTTCCTTCATGTCTTTGGCACCTAATGTGGTTATCCTCTTCCTTCTGCCTCTCCATTGCTTTGCCATTGACAAACCTAAGAATGCACCATTTGATAATATCAGGTAGTATTCCATTCTTATGAATAACAACATTATATTTAGTTTGGAATGAGTTCACCTGGCAATGTTTCATGTGGCTCAATAATTCCTTCCAGTTGAATAATATATTTAACTGAAAAGTACAAGACACGTGCGTATCCGCATCATCCTCCCCTTCTTCAAGAAAAGCCGTCCTCGTTTTTTGATAGCCTGAAATTGTACTAAACAAAAAATACAACGTGTATGCATGGTATATATATTTGTCATCAACACTTCTTCGGCTTATCATAAACGAAAAGAATAACATATACGCATGGTATATGTAAAAGTCAATTGTTGTGGCATTCTCGTTATTTTGCACAAACCGATGAATATAGCAGCGACCAAAAGATGTATGCTGCAATATTATTTTTCACATCATTCTCCCTCACATAAAAGAAAGTCGTCCTCGACTTTTCTAAGGACATAGACGAATCATTAACGGGTAAAATCAGATTTAGTTGTTCAGATATAGGGGAGAAAATCTTGAGTACCTTCCATGCTTCAACTGCGCTACTCTGATTACTTGTACATAATTGCTTATCGAATGGTAAACAAATAGCCTTAGGAAATCTTTTAAAACAGCAAGCTCTATTGTTAACACTTATCTCATTGCGATCATAACATAACACAAAAGGTTGTTTATCTATAATATGCAATTTCAAATTAGCAAGCTTATCACATGTAATACAAATTCTGTGAACATAAAATTTGTCATCTACACCTTAATCTCCAATCAAATTGAACTTATATGTGTAGGCATAGGTACTAACTATTGATTTTAAACATGAAATTTCAGCAATATTATCAATCACACTAGATAGCTCTCTAGGATCATCAAATATGATATAACACAAAGAATCATTAGGAGATATTCTAGTAAGAACTTTCTTATGAGTAATCAATTCCACATTATGTAAATGGAGTAAAGAAATTTTGAAATATGGAATTGTTGGTTGATCATATGAGTTCTCACAATTACTCACCTTTGCACAATTAAATTCAGCATCAATAGTGTTACCTTTGTCATCCTCTTCAGATGATGTAGGCGCTGAGGGTTTAAAATTATTAGGATGCACCCACGGGGCAGCAAGCACTTTATCCCTTTCCGTGGTTATCTCCTCATTTGGCTTCAAAGGTGCCGGTTGTTAAATGTTCAATTCTTCATCTTTAATGTCAACCCGCACAATGTGAGAAACAGCACTAAAAGTAGATATTAATATGTTAGTTTCAGATGCATCCTCACTTTGTCTATCTTCTACTTCCCTCTTTTCTTTTGTTGTCTCTCTCACACTCTTAATTTGGATGCTCTCTACCTCACATATGGTGGAATCACACAGCTTACTCTTTTTATCATTCGCACTCAATTTGGTTATGTGGCTCTCATCCTCACATGGGTTGTGGTGTATCTTAGAAGCTATATGGAGCTTTGGAATACTATATATCTCCTTGATCGAAGGGAAAGTCCTATGCTCGGTTATCTTCTCATGTGTCAAACTAGTAGAGGCAGCAGAATTGAAGTATGAACAGGGAGAAAACTGTGGTGTATGTTTCTCCATAAGTCTCTTCTCCTCTTGAATAGCATAATTCATAAGATCTTGCACGCTAGCAAAATATTTATGTTGAAGTGTAGCGGCAATCTTAGAATTCAATTCTCTTTTGTTGTTCACTAATGATACCGGCCCGACGTAATGCATCTTGTAGCTCATAATAATATTCTTGAACAGTATTACTATCTTATGTGAAACTCTCCAAATAGCTAAGTAATCCCTGCACATAATAGGATGGCACAAATTCTCTCCTCATGAGTGCTTTCAAATCTGACCAAGATTTAATGAATTCATTTCCAAATCGTTGATGCCACCAACTATAAGCATAATCTTCAAATTCTCTAGTGGCACGCATCACCTCTTTATTTTTGGGAAGCTTTTGAAATCTAAATACTTTCTCCACGCGCCATTCCCACTCAAGATACTCTTCTGGATCCTCACTTCCATAGAAAGGAATAAAGTTACCTTTTTCTTGTTGTAGATGAAGTACCCGCACAATATCATTCACAATGTTTGAGCATAACACTTTCATTTGATGATTGAATTCAATGTGGTGATCTTGCATATCTATCTTAAGCTGTCCATCCATTGTAGCTGTGCTAGCTACAAATTCTTGTTTCATAGCACTTCTCATTGCCAGATGTTAGAAACGTCATCATCGTTATTTTCTTCGCCTGTCATGGTTAGATTGTGCAAAGCAAACACAAATATATGTATGATATGTAGAGTTCACTCAATCTTACTTTTTTCTCACAAAGTAAAGTTCTTACCTTTCCGAAGTGAACTGAGGCAAATAAGAAATTTACACTTGGTGGTGGCTATAATAGCAAGTGATGATCAAGCGGATTTAAAAGTGACCCACAATTGCACGGCAAAGGATATTTAGTGGAGTTTGGTTAGGAAGTGTTTATCCTACACAATCTGAATTTCATGATGTTGTTGAATTAAGTAATAATCCAAGCTAGAAAGTATTGCCTATGTGCCGATCCAAATGATATAAGTGAAGTATATGAACGCACACGCAATGATCAATGTGACTCAATGCAAACAAAAGGAATGAGCTAAAGGAAACAATCGGGAATATTAGCTCGTTTTGCACCAAGTACTAGGAGAGACGCTAACCAATTGCAATAATATGAATTTGAGGGCACGAGATTGTCCAAAGAAATTAAATACACAATCTGAATTTATGGACTAAGATTAACTCACCCAAATTCGGCCAATGCTTTCTTTTCTTTCTTTCTTTCTTTGTTTTTTTTTTTGCTCAAGCCGTGGCTCCTCTTTTTTTTCAATCGGCTGCCTTCTCTTTTTTTGGCACTTTTTTTTTATACTCAAGGCCGAACTAGGTTTAATTGTTCGTAGATTCTACGTAAGTCCAAAGTTGTTCAGCAATGTGTAGATAATTCTAGAACAGCCATAAAGCAATTATCAAAGACTAGTCTTAAAGTTCAAACGATTTAAGTGAAGATCTTAACAGACGCTCAGAATTCAAACCGCAACAAATTTCAGATGGTCTGAATATGTCCAACTAAGATTCTTGTGGTAGCTAGGGTTTCTTGTGACCAAATCAATCAAAAAAGGAAACCCAGATATATTCGGATGTGATATTCTTTCAAGATGTGCAAAGATCTTATGTGGACAGCTAGAACAAGATTTCAAAAAGTAAATTGAATCTACTTTTTTGGATGCTAATTGAAAGATCAGCTAGCGGATTTTCAAGAGTTTAAAATAACAACGATTAAGCAACGCAAAAGGACACTAAGATCAGCACGTAAACAAAATTTCTAATGGATCAAAACTTAATAAAACTCACAAAAATAACAAACGCGGAACTAGGGTTTGGATTTTATTTTTGTAAGGCAATTTTCGGTTTAATGGACTATAGGACAAAATAAATCAATCTAAAAGTAAAGGGATCAGATCCTACCGAGTAAACCGCGCTCTGATACCAAGATGATACGGGGTCACCCGATCTTCTCGATGTAGGATTGGATACTCGCGGGAGTCTTGATGAATCACAATGATCCTCCAATGCCAGTGCAAGGGACACACACTCTTTAATCCGCCAAAACACACTCGCGTCGATTTCGCCGACCACCAAACGAAGATCTATCGTGCACCCAATTTCCAGTGGAAAGGCTGAACGATCTTGATTGAAGAACACTCCTAATTTTCTCATGGAATTTAAATAGCAATGATAAACTCGAACAAAGTTTAATAGATTGATTATTCTCAAAGGTGGTCTACGCCCTAAGGCTACCAATACATGGCTTATATAGCCTCTTCGGACGTCCATAGAGTCCACAAACCTAGTATAACTCAACCCTATATGGTTTTAGACACGAACTCACAAAAATGAAACTAGATTTTATAGCCGTCATATTGTTTCAGCCATAACTTTTGATCCGTGACAAATTTCATGCTAGAACCAGATCCACTGCGTAGCCCTTGAAATTATCTTTCCAAGGAGTACAAGAACACCCAAATCGGACTCCGTTGTGAAAGTTATGACCTTTTCAGTAATCGCTTGTCAGGCTGTCCCGAACCGAATCCGAATTGAATTCTGAGTTGAATCCGAGTTTGAATTCAATTGGCCTTGTGGGAGGTATGAATTGGGCTTGAAAATCTTATCCAAAACTTGTAGTTTAAGTTCTTGGGCTTCTCCTTTTTGCTCTCCCACTGTATTGGCTTTCTTCCTTCATGTCTTTGGCACCTAATATGGTTATCCTCCTCCTTTTGTCTCTCCATTACTTTGCCATTGACAAACTTAAGAATGCACCATTTGATAACATCAGGTAGTATTCCATTCTTATGAATAACAACATTATATTTAGTTTGAAATAAGTTCACCTGATAATGTTTCATGCGGCTCAATAATTCCTTCCAGTTGAATAATATTTTTAACTGAAAAGTATAAGACACGTGCGTATCCGCATCACCATGTCTGTTTCTGAGTTTGAGTTGGAAAGGGTGCTGCGCCACCTCTATTTGGGCCCATGGGCCTTGTAACCCTAGGGACGTTTGTCTCCCTATAAAGGAGCCACCGCCTCCCTCTTCCAAGATTTGGATTTCGTTCAGTTTAGGTTTAGCCATTGTGTAAACTTCTGTTCTTCAGTTGTTTCAAACGACCACCTGTTAATACAGCCTTCGGGATCCCGCTTTTATTTTTCAATACCATCAATCTTATTCGCAATATCAGTTGCCTACATCTTATTCTTGCTTGTTCTTCGATTGCTCGAAGGAATTGAACTTCGTGTTCAGATTGATCGTGCTTCCAGCTTGGTCAACAACATCTCAGAGTTGGTTCAACGATTGCTAATCGGATCGCGAGAGTCACCTCCTCATCAATCTCATTGAAAGATCGGGCACCCCGCCTCTATCATCAACCGTGAAAGAACGCGGTTGACCTGACCACGAAGGTCCATTCCTGCATGCAACCAAAGAACACGTAAAAACAAGATAACAATCAATCACAAATTGCAAATAGGATTGAAATACTCAATATGGTGGGATTTTGAATAAGGATCTTGACCGGGTGATCTACTCGACACACGTAGAAGATACAAGTTGCAATGAAGGCAAACTAAACATAAACGAAAGCCAAGAAAACTAGAGAGGTGCGGCCTACTTAAATAGGAAAGTGAAAGTCACATAAAACTAAGAAATAAGAGGATAGTACTATTCATTACTGTTCACATGAACAGTAGTACGGTCGTGAATAGTGGGGGTAGCACCTTCCTCTTGGGCCTAAGTATTACAAGACCCGATTTGGCCCAAAACGGTAGTGTAGCAACTTCTTTTGATGATTGCAGTTCGTACGGAAGGAATTTGTAGGAAGGCTAGATCTGTTGGAAAGAGGATGAGAAAAGCTTTGCATCAAGTACTCATGGACCTCAAATGGATTCTTTATGTAAAAGTTATGCTCGTTTGAAGTTGGACCTGTCAGGCTAAATCCGAATTGATCTGGAGGTCAAATTGGATTCCAATGCATGTCCCACTTAAACTCTTACTTGAATTGGTCCAAAAGTGATGTGGTGACCACAAGGAAGACTTGTGGGAGACGTCGACATGGTCTTGATATGTTGGTTGACTTTCCTTTTGGTAGACCCTAACTACGAGCTCGTAGTGTTGATGCAATCCTCCTTGTATAGCTTTGTAAATATGCATTTTCATCATTAGGTAGCATCATATAATTCATTGATATAAAGACACTCCTAAAAACAAGCTAACCTGATAATTTAAGTGATGTGTAGGAACTCTTATAATTGGAACAACAAGCATAGCTAATATGGTTGTATCCACCGAGGCCATGTTCTCATCAAAAGGGCATAGGTAAAACTCAAGATGAGATCTTGAGTACCAAATCTAAGCTTTAGAAGCTCAAGGTTGGTGCTGCACCTGATGCTATTTGCTACCAATGCCAAGGAACTGGACGTTCTTAGAGGAACTACAAAAAGTACTAGCAGAACTGGAAAATAAGAAGGGAAGTAAGACTTCTACTTCAGGTATAAATGTTATAGAAATAAATCTTGCTACTTCTCATGTTAATTCTTGGGTATTCGATACCGGATCGGTTGCTCACAGTTGCAATTCGATGCAGGGGCTGATAAGGAATAGGAGTTTAGCAAGAGGCGAGGTTGATCTTCACGTGGGCAATGAAGAAAAAGTTGTTGTGTTAACTGTTGGCACTTTACCATTATCTTTACCCTCATAATTAGTTTTAGAATTGAATAATTATTATTATGTTCCCGCCTTAAGCAAAAACATTATTTCTGCTTCACGTTTGGGAGCAGAAGGTTATGAATTCATAATAAAGAAGAATTGTTGTTCAATTTATTTGAATGATATGCTTTATGGCTATGCTCCATTGATAAATGGATTATATGTTTTAAATCTTGAGAATGTGTCTATCTATAACATTAATACTAAGAGGTTTCGGCCTAATGATTTAAATCACACTTATATTTGGTATTGTCATTTGGGTCACATAAATGAGAAGCGTATGGTGAAGCTCCATAAAAATGGTCTTCTAAACTCATTTGATTTTGAATCATTTGAAACAAGCGAGTCTTATTTACTTAGCAAAATGACTAAGACACCTTTCACTAGTCCAAGTGAGAGGGCAAATGACTTGTTGGCCTTAGTACATTCGGATGTATATAGACCAATGAGTTCAACGACTAGAGGTGATTTTCAGTACTTCATAACTTTTACCGATGACTTTAGTAGATATAGATATATCTGCCTAATGAGGCATAAATCTGAATCATTTGAAAAGTTCAAAGAATTTTAGAATGAGGTACAAAATCAACTTGGCAAGACAATTAAAGCTCTACGATCAGATCGTGGAGGTGAATACTTTAGCCATGAGTTTGATGATCATCTTAAACAATGAGGAATTATTCCACAGCTAACTCCGCCGGGAGCACCTCAATGGAATGGGGTGTCTGAATGACGGAATCGGACCTTGTTAAACATGGTTCGATTTATGATGAGCCAATCTGATTTGCCATTGTCTTTTTAGGGGTATGCTGTAGAAACAGCTGCGTTTATATTAAATAGGGTTCCATCAAAGACAGTAGAGAAGACATCATATAAGATATGGACTGAAAACGTCCTGGGTTTTCTTTTCCCAAAATATAGGGATGTAAAGTGTATGTAAAATGTTTAACGTCTGATAAACTCACACCTAAATCTGATAAATGCTTCTTCGTGGGGTACTCCAAGGAAACTAAAGGATATTATGTTTATAAAAGGGATGAGAACAAAGTGTTTGTTGCCCGAAATGGTGTATTTTTTGAGAAAACGTTTCTCCTAAGAAGAGTTTGTGGGAGCACGGTGAGACTCGAAGAAATTCGAGAGATATCAGAAAATATTTCAACTCCTACTGAACCTGAACAGAGTGTACAAGATGTTGTAGAAACTGTGAAAGAGGCACCAGCCCCACGTAGGTCTAAAAGGCCACGTCAATTGCCGATAAGGTATCGACATGACATTTTATTGTTTGACAATGTGAGCCTAAAACTTATGAGGAAGCGATGATGGATCCAGACTCTGAGAACTGGCTTGGAGCCATGAAATGCGAAATTCAATCCATGTATGATAATCAAGTTTGGAACTTGATTGATCCACTCGATGGTGTAAAAACCATTGAATGCAAGTGGGTTTTTAAGAAAAGAAAGACATGGATTGGAAATGTTCAAATCCATAAGGCATGATTGGTGGTGAACGATTTTAAACAAATTTAAGGTGTTGATTACGATGAAACTTTCCTGCCCGTCGCTATGCTTAAGTCTATTCGGATCATTCTAGCTATTGCTGCACATTTCGATTATGAGATAGCAGATGGATGTCAAAATGGTTTTTTGAAATGGGAACCTAAGTGAGGATGTGTAAATGGCACAACCTGAGGGTTTTGTCGATCCCCAAAATGCTAGAAAGATATGTAAGCTTCAGAAATCTATCGATGGACTGAAGCAAGCTTCTCGAAGTTGAAACATTCACTTTGATGAAGTAGTCAAAGGGTTTGGCTTCATAAAAAACGAAGAAGAGTCTTGTGTTTACAAAAAGGCTAGTACGAGCACACTTATTTTTCTGATCCTATATGTTAATGATATATTATTGATCGAAAACGATATTCCTATGCTTCAATTTATTAAGTCTTCATTAACAAATAGTTTCTCTATAAAAGACTTAGGAGAGCCAGCATATATTTTGGGCATAAAGACCTATAGAAATAGAACTAAAAGGCTAATTGAATTAAGCCAAGATACATACATTGACAAAGTGTTGAAGCAGTTCAACATGCAGGATTCCAAGAAGGGTTTCTTGCTTATATCACATGGTATTAGTCTTAGCAAGACTCAGTGTCCTTCGACACCAGATGAGAGAGACCGGATGAGTAAGATTCCATATGTTTCTGCCATTGGGTCTATCATGTATGCCATACTTTATATACGTCCAGATGTGTCATATGCTCTAAGTATTACGAGCAGATATTAGTCAGATCTAGGTGAGGGTCACAGGATAGTTGTAAAGAATATCCTGAAATACTTGAAAAGGACTAGGGATGCGTTCCTTGTTTATAGAGGCGAGGAAGAGCTAGTCGTAAAAGGTTACACTGATTCTAGTTTCCAAACTGATAAAGATAATTTTCGATCGTAGTCTGGGTTTGTGTTTTGTCTTAATGGAGGAATAGTGAGCTGGAAAAGTTTCAAGCAAGAGACGGTTGCCGATTCTACAACGAAGGCTGGGTATATTGCGGCTTCTAAACCTGCGAAGGAGGCTGTTTAGATAAAGAAATTTATCTCCGAGCTGGGTGTGGTCTCTAGTGCTTCTACTCCAATGAATCTCTATTATGATAATAGTGGAGCAATTGCGCAAGCCTAGGATCCCAGATCACATAAAAATCTAAGCACATTTCACCTTGTTGTGGCTACAGACCAAACAGAGAGAGAGGGGTATGGTAGTGGAGAGTTAGGTGAGCAAATGACCTCTTGGGTCTTTCCCAAGGGCTGGTCATGATACATATGCGTTCCTCCGTAAGGAGCGTCTTTACCATCGTAACCTTACACCGAGCCTCCCTTCGAGGACAAGCTACGTCATTTACATGGTTTATAACTTTCTCAACAGGCTAGCTGGGTTTAGGTGGGGGCCACCTCTACAACAGGAGCCTCTCATGGTGAAGGGCTTCACAAGCCCAAGCCATGTTGCCGAGCCCTTTGGCCCCCTCCGTCCCTACGGCCTGTGACGTTGTGAGTGTGAGCGGAGCCGTTGTCGAAGTCTTGCGCTGGACGATCGCAGGCGGGGTCGCATTTGCGCTGCAGAGGCGAAGACCTCTTCGACGCGGGAGGAGCGGGCAGGCGTTGGAGGTTGGGGCGTCTCGTGCGCGTGAGCGACCGCGTCGGTTGGACTCCCGCCGTTCGGACGCGTGTGACTGGCCGTGACGGTTGAGCCTCCGCCGGTCGCGCTTCCCGAAAGCGGCTATATGGGCGACCGTAGCGGCGTGACGAAGTACCGCTGGGACGGCTCTCAAGAATATACCTCTTCCACTCACGAGCATGCGACATGGTTAACGTGAGCTAAGGTGCTCTTGTGCATGCTTGTCGACGGAAGAAGGTACATTCTTGTGTTGGCAGAGAGGTTCGCGGTCCTTGCTGATGAAGAAGTGTCGGGCCATGCTTGTGAGATATCCTCCGAGCCTGGGCGCGCCCCTGTCTGGCGGCTGGCTTCACGCCAGTCGGTGCGGACTCTCAGCTTCGACTGATTCGCTACGTCAGTGCTCGCTGCAACCTAGCATCCATGGAAAGGCATGGGACACATTAGGGTGTGAAAACGGTTATGCTAAGAGTGGAGAGGTATGCCACCGGAGTGGGGGGCGCCTTCTAGCGCAGCGTGCGGATGCGCGGCTCCGTGTTGAAGTGCCAGAGCCGAGGGCGGGTGCAGGAGGTTGCCCTGTGGGGGCGAAGGTCTCGTCGAGGGCGGAGTCGGAGTCGCTCCGCTGAGGCGAAGGTTTCGCAGAAGGCGGAGCTGGGGTCCCTTCGAGGGCGGAGACCCCGTCGACGCGGCCATGTGCGCAAATGCAGTCAAGCGGGGACGCCGCAGGCATATAAGCGATCGTGCCGCCTCAGCTTCCGCTGATTGCGCTTCTCCACGCATGGGCAATGCTTTGACTTTCGCCGAATGAGCTTCTCCACGCGTGGGCGATGCTTCGACTTCCGCCGATTGCGCTTCTGCGCACGGGGGATAGCTGTATATATACATACCAGGAGGGCCGCAGTGTCTTCCGGGCGAAGCTGAGATGGTCTTTGATTTCGAAAATATGCCCTCTTCAGATCATGAACATGCAGAGGAATATTGCCGTGTTGATGAACTGAGGGAGGCCTATTTTCGAGCGCAAGATGCCGACGATTGGCGGTCGCCGCGCGCTCGCGGGGAAAGGAGGCCGTTGCGCTGTGAGCGGTTGAGCTCGACCTTGCGCCGCATACGAGCGCGCCGGCCGCGCGATGATCCGGCTGACCGGCGCGTCTTGGGTGCGCAGCGCTGGCTGGCTCTGCGTTGATGGGCGCAGACTCCGTTGAACGGACTGCTCCGTGAGCGCTCCCTGAGGCGGGGGGCGTCTTCTGGCGTGCCTCTCCTGCACGTGGGTACGTGTCGCCGTTGGGGGCAGACCCGGGACTGCCTTGCGAAGGCGAAGATGCCGCCGAAGGCGGTGCCAGGTTGTTGTGCATAGATTCCCGAGCGGACACATGGCGGTGCACTATTTGCGCACCGTGCGCTGTCAGGCCCCTTGGTGCGACCGCCGCTTGACCAGGCGTGGCACGCACGGGTAGGTGTGCCACTACGATGGCGATCGTGGGAAGGTGGGCGGTTCGCCTCCCAGCAGTTATGCTCATCGATGGCGTGGGAGACAGGGTTTTAAATACCCCTTGCGTTACGCCACTTGCACTTTCATCGCCTTGTCCTCTAGCTCCCGGTCACACGCTCCCAATCTCCTGTCTTCCTTGCTTCCTCCTACGTCGCAGAGCTCGAGGAGGGCGATGGCACACGATGGAGCGTGCGCCCAGCCGGCCGATGACAGCGCCGTCTTCCAACGGCCGTCGCCGCTTGAGGTGGGGTACACACTCATGGGGCGCGGCTCCGCGCCTGTGGACACATGGTGGACGGCGGTAGAGAGAGTATGGGGTCCGTGCTCCCACGTCCTAGGCTCGACGCTGGTGACGGAAGAGACGATTCGTGGCCTTCTGCATGAAGGGAAGCTGTCGGACCGCCAGGAGGTGCGACTGCCCGCGGGCGATGAGACCGAACCTCACCCCGAAGCGTCGGAGGCGATCGTGTTCGTCGCCCACTTCAAGGCTGGGTTATGCATTTTGACTGCCAGACTTGTCGAGGACGTCCTGCGGGCCTTTGGGCTTGAGTTGGCGCAAATAACACCGAATATGATAGCCCGTCTTGCCGTGTACAGCTAGGTGGTGCGCACGGAGGCGTGCTAGCCGACCGCGTCGCTGTTCGCGTTTCTCCATGATGTCCGGTGTGCGACGGAGAATCAGGGGGACGGGGCGCTACCCGTCTTCAGCGGCGTCGATCTCGCGTTGTGCCCGCAGTGCGAGATGATATTTCCCGCGGAGTCGAGTCGGGCGAGGTGGGAGCCGAACTGGATGAGGCGGTGGTTTTACCACCGCGTGGCGAGCGGTAGCGGCCTTAAGTGCTCGGGGCGGCCGGTGGCGGTTAACACCACGCCCGGCGCACCCATAGACAATGATGATGAGTGGGTAGCACGGAGGCTTGTGGGGATCACCGCCCGCTTCAATATGCGTGACCTCGCTAAGGAGTTCGTCATGTATGGCGTGGCGCCACTTGCCGCGGAGTGGCGTGTTACTCCTGGGAAGCTTCGGCGCGACAACGTCTGTCCTTCCGTATCTTCGCTGCCGAGACCCTCTGGTCCGCGTAAGTTGTCCTGGAGTTTGCTTTCGTGTGCTATTCATCGGGGCTGTTGTTTTTACAATGTGCCCCCGTGGCCTTCGCAGGTGCTTACTTGGAGGACGTGGAGTGTGCAGTGTGTGCGTTCCTTGGACCGTACACAGCCAGGGAGCACGTGATGCGCGTGTCTGCGACCGCGGAGGCAGGTCTGGGGCGGCTGAACCGCGTGTGTGAAGCCTTGAGAATAGGGTGCCAGAGCGCGTTGTTTCGGCCCCAAGCCCACCTCTCCGCGACTCCACGGGGGAGGGGGTACTAGCGGACGCGGGTTCCGACTTGGTGGAGCATGCGGACTTGGAGGCAGGGGAGAGTGCTGCCTTGCCGCCAGCCGGCGTTGGGGCGGAGCCATCGCTCGCGGAGGATGCTGGGGCGGAGCCATCGCTCGCGGATGATGTTGGGGCGGAGCCATCGCTCGCGGAGTTCGCTCCCACGACCGTGGGACCTCCTTCTGCGGCAGTTTTCGAGGCGGGGCCGCCTTCCTATTCCCCAAATGCGAAGCGACCCCGCATACGATCGCCCCTTCGCTCGTCGGGGGGTTCGTTGCAGCGAGCCAAGTCAGATCCCTATGGGACTCCGACTCAGACACCGAGTGTCTCGGTGCCCCCACGGCCCCGATCAGGTCTGCGGCTGCCGGGGGCGAGGGCTTGGTGGAGCTAAGCTCCGACACCGAAGTTCCCCCGCTTGGCGAGGTGGGTGGGGATACGGAGGTCCTTGCGGATTCGGGCGGGGCTGAAGGTAAACATTTCTTGATGTGACCTGCTAGGTATTCGCAGGGCTGACCGTCGTGTCCCCTTGCAGCAACATGGTTCCCCGAACGCGGGCGGCCCTTGGAGCCCGAGGACGGCTACTTGGAAGGGGCATCTGGCGCCGCCGAGGCTATTGCCGCGGATGCCGCCCATCGTCTAGCGGACTTCATCCCTCGTGCAGAGGTGTTGGCAGCGTGGCGGGGGGCCGCAGATAATGCAGCCGCGAGCTTAGACTGTGATACGTTGCAGATTTATGGGCCAGAACTGCTTGAGGGGGTGCTAGAGGTCTCCAAACTGCGGGTAAGTGCCTGACCCCGAGCAGCACGTAGCCATTGGAAGGTGTACTGATTGCTTTATTGCATAGACCTTCGCCCTCAGCAGAGCGTTGCAGGCGGCCCATGTCCGGCAATGGGGGGCCTTGGAGGACCGGCTGTGCGCCGTCGAAGGAGCTCTTCGCGCGTCGGAGGAGGCGCATTCCGCTAAGGATGACCGCATGCGGCTCCTGGAAGCGGAACGCGCGGGGGCTGTCTCATATGCCACAGAGCGTGTGGCATCGACTCAGCAGACAGCGGTGGTGGAGCGTGACGGGCTGCTCCAGCAGGTTGCCGTACTGGAGGAAGAGAACGACCGCCTCGCTGCGTCTCTGAGGGAGCGGGATGAGGCGCTGGGTGCCGCCTCGCGACGGCGTGGGAGGCTATGCTGGCCCTGGAGGGTACCCTTGAAAATCTCGTTGCCGAGGTGCCGCCCCGCTCCTTCGGACCCGAAGGAGCTTTCACGGACACTTCGACGGATTGTGAAAGCAGCCGATCTTGCTCAGGCGACCGCGACGTCCTTTGGCAATCACTGCTCCTACGTGACTGCATGCCTGGCGTATGCCCTTCTCCGACACCGGGCTTGCCGTCATGTTGACGAATTAGGCGATCTGCAGCTGTAGATGCCTGCTGGGGCCGGGGTGATGTCTGGTGCCGTGCGCACCGTTCGTCCCGCCGTTCGGTTTTTCCATGAACGGATTTGGGAGTACATCGGGGAGGCCGCGGCGAAGGTGGAGCTACGGCGGAACATGTACTACGAGGGGAAGCTTGGCGAGTGGCTGGATGGAGTTGCCCGGCGCAACGATGACGGGGCTGACGGCTCAAAGCAGGTGTGACCCCAGGTTCTTGTACGCCAGTGTGTGTTTTAACCTAATGTACTACATGCTGCAAGTGAAGTGAAAATTGCTTCCCTTCTTTGATCCCCCGTGCCACTTTATTCTGAGCAGCTGCCCGATGGGGACCTGCTGCTGATTTCTGACGCCGTAATCCGGCGCCGCACGTCGGTGGTGGGTCAAGACTCGCCAACTTCGGCGAATCAACCCTCGGCGAGTGAGGCTTCGCGCGAAGGTCGTCCAGCGGCTGCACGATTAGTGTTGGTCTGGCAGGTTTTGTAAGAACTTTGTAGCGGCGTGGTGGATAAGCCGGAACGTTCGTCCCCGCCGTCTTTTTTTGGATGTGTCCGCTTTGTGCCTTTCTTGTGAAATTTGTTGGTTTGTTAGGGTAGACGCTTGGGGTAGGAGCGGATCTGGTGCCTAGCCAGGGTAGACACGCGAGCGCTCCATCCCCTACCCTCCAAAGTGGTGGCAGTGGGGCTGGCGCCTAGTCAAAGTAGACGCGCGAGCACTCCGTCCCCTACCCTCCAAAGTGGTGGCAGCGGAGCTGGCGTCTAATCGAAGTAGACGCCGAGCGCCCGCCCCTACCCTCGGTGGTGGCGGCGAGCCGGGCGTCTAGCCGAAATAGACGCGCGAGCGCTCCGTCCCCTACTGCTGAGCAGGATAAGATAAGCTTGGGGAGGGACTGGGACCTAGCCTCATAGGTCCTGTCCCTGGCGGTCAATGGGGGACCTCACGGGCGCTACTGTTTCGCTGCATTCCCAGACGCCGACGGGACAGGTGAGGCGAGATCAACGGTGGTCTGCACATGGCGCTGTACGGCTGGGAAGGAGGTGTCCCGTGCCCCCTTCCGTTGCTTCGGGCCCCCCCAGGATATGGGGACGCGTGGAGTGTAGTTGGCGGAGCCTCGTGGATCGAATGGGGCAACGATCGCACCACGTGTCCCCGCGCACGATGGGACTCTTCAGGCGTAATGTCTGTGGTCGTGCTTCCAGGGCTCTTTAAAAGGGGTGAGTGGCCAAGTGAAGAGGCACTCGCCTTCCCAGACATTGCATCCCTAGAACTTCTCCTATCGAAATTGCCGTTCCCAGTGCACCCCAGCTTCGCCCAGTAGCGTGGAGGGCGCCGGAATACGGCTGACGCCGCCGCCTGGGCGATCGCGGGGTTGGACATCCCGCCCATGCGGGGGGATGCGACACCGCAATGTGTTGTCCCCTCGCCGGCTGGTGTGGGGTGGTGGGCAATTCACTTTTACTTCATCAAGGCCGCTCCTAGCTTTGGGAGTAGACTTCTATGTCGCGCCAGAGAGGCTGCATCCGTCCGCGCTGTCCCGTGCAGGCGCCTGTTTGGACGCTTGAGATGAGGAGGGGTCTTGCGCTTGCGGTGCTACAGGGAGCCATGATGCTCCAAAGGCAGGCTCCGACTCCTCCAGCTAAGGGCGGCACGCCCTGGGGGCCTTGGGCGCTCTCCGTCATGTGCCGCCTTATTGGGGCGATGCTGCGCCCCGAGCTCGAACGTCAATGGGTGTTCGCTGGGGCACCTCCCCCCGCCGGGAGACCGCGCCCGTGTGGGCGCCTTCACCGGGCGCGTTTGGTTTCTCGGCTCTTTTGAAGAGGCGCAGGCCATTGAGCTCGTGTGCCTCGCCCCTGTACTCGCGGCCGCCCATCCATGCGGCGCACACAGTTTGCTGGGAGCGCGAGAAGCCTCTGTAGTCCGTGCGCCGTTGTATGTGGACTCTGGCGAGTGCGTGGGAATACCGTCCATGTCTTATTTGTACTCCGGAGAGTACGCTTGGTGATAACACCAACGCGTGCGCGGGACATCCGCGTTTTGTTTAGACTCAGTAGAGTGCGCAGGGAAAACATCCACGTCTTTGTTTGTACTTTGGAGAATACGTGAGACTATCAACCACGACTTACTTAAGCTCCAGAGGGTACGCCAACGCGCACGCGGAACGTCCGCGTCATGTTTAGACTCAGTAGAGTGCGCAGGGAAAACTCCGCGTCTTTGTTTGTACTCCAGAGAATGCGTGGGACTATCAACCACGACTTACCTAAGCTCCGGAGGGTACGCCAACGCGCGCAGGGACATCCGCGTCTTGTTTATACTCAGTAGAGTACATAGGAAAAATATCCGCGTCTTTGTTTGTACTTCGGAGAATGCGTGGCACTATCAACCACGACTTACTTAAGCTCCGGAGGGTACGCCAACGCGCGCGGGGGACATCCGCGTCTTGTTTATACTCAGTAGAGTGCGTAGGGAAAACATCTGTGTTTTATTTATACTCCGCAGAGTGTGCGCGGAGGCGTCCCCCCGCTGCGTCTTATTTATACTCCGTAGAGTGCGTGCGGAGGCGGACCTCGATGCTACGTCTTATTTATACTCCGTAGAGTGCATGCGGAGGCGGACCTCGACGCTACGTCTTATTTATACTCCGTAGAGTGCATGCGGAGGTGCACCTCGTCGCTACGTCTTATTTATACTCCGTAGAGTGCGTGCGGAGGCGGACCTCCGTGCGGTGCGTGTGCGGAGGTGAGCCTCTGTGCGCTGCGCATGTGGAGGTGAGCCTCCTGCGCTGCGCGTGCGGAGGTGAGTCTCTGCGCAGTGTGCGTGGGAACATCAACCACGTGTTTATACTCCGGGGAGTACACGTGGTAATAACACCGACGCGTGCGCGGAATTCTGCGTCTTGTTTATACTCAGTAGAGTGCGCAGGGAAAACATCCACATCTTATTTATACTCCAGGGAGTGCGTGCGGAGGCAAGTCTCCGCATGTTTGTGGTGGGGAGCACAAATAGCTTCACAAACGGCGAACTTTCTTAAATTCCTGTTTGCGCGGGTAAGCGAGTACAAGAGGTCAGGGACTAACCATGGGACCCGTTGTCGTGACGGTGAGATGCGGAGCCTCTGGTGCTGGGCTGCCGTAGGGCATATACGGGCGCGCCTGACCTAAGGGCCTCACTGGGCTCCAAGGGACGGGCTTCGGGTTCCATGCTCCAGGTGCTGGGCCATGTGCTGGTCGCCAAGGACGGTGATGATACCTCGCGGACCCGGTAGCTTCACACATAGGAAGCCATGGTGTGGTACCGCCCCAAAGGAATTGAGGGTCGGTCTCCCCAAAATGGCGTTGTAAGGGTACTGGATATCAACGACGTCAAATGTGGCGTCCCTGCTAGCCACGTTGTCATCCTGACCGAAGGAGATCTGCAAACATATTTGGCCCAGCGCCAGTAGCGGCTGACCTCCGAAGCCCTGCAGCGGAGTTCTTGAGGGGCCTAGGCGACTTCAAGGGATCGTCATCTGGCCGAAGGCCTGTGCGAACAAAACGTTCGCGGGGCTGCCCCCATCGACCAGGACACGCCGGATGTCGCACCCGGCAACCACGACCTGGATGACTAGGGGATCCTGATGGGGGAACTCCACGCCGTCGGCGTCGGCGGACGTGAAGGTGATCGCATGTTGCGTCCAATCTGGCGGCGCATGAGCCAGGTACGCCGCCACGTGGTGTAGCCTTCGCACGTAGGCCTTGCGCTGTCGCTCCGAGGCGAACTCCAAGGAGAAGCCTCCGGAGATTACGTTGATGACCCTACGCGGAGCGCCCTCAAGGGCATGGATCCGCACGGGGCTCTCCTAGGGCTGTGGCACCTGGGCTTGTATTCGCCGGAGACCCTCCTGAGATTGCGGCTCGTGATCCCGAATCCTTAGGGGACCGTACAGTGGCTGCTGAACGTGCGCCACGACGGGCGGGCGCGCCTCGAGATCCTTGTCTCTGGCGACGCTTTGCCGAAGCGCTGCGATGGTGGTGCAGGAGCGGGTGTCATGATTACCTTGGCCGTGCACCTCGCACCACTGTGGACGGTGTTGGTCGCCATACTCCGCGTGGGCCCAACCGTCGCGGCCCCGGCCTCGGCCTCGCCCCCGACCTCGTCGAGCCCTGGCCCCGCGGTTGGGTGGGGCATTGTCTTCCGAGCTGCCCTCGACGTCGAAGACGTAGCAGGTTCGCCGGGACATCTGACGGCCGCGCCGAGGTTTGTCAGTCGGCGCGTCCTTGTGCTGGGAGGCGTCCCTCGACGGCTCCTACCTACGCTTGCTCCGCGAGGAACTTGCTTTCAACAGGTCGGCGCTCTTCACGGCACCTTCTGCTGGGTTGGCGTCGGCCTCGTTGTCATGGCGCCGCCTCGCATCTTCTTTCGCCCGGGCATACTCCTCCATCTTGTCGAAGAGCTTCGCCACTATCTTGAATGGCTTCCGCGCGTTGTACTCAGCTAGCGGCCCCGAGCGGAGGCCCTGTACCGCCGCATTGATGATTGTTGTCTCATAGACATCTTTGACCTAACAGCGGACCTTCGTGAAGCGTTTGAAGTACTCGCGGAGCCTTTCTGATGGTTTTTGCTTGATCGCGAAGAGCTGATCCGCGTCGACACGCTCGACGTAGTTCCCCTGGAAGTTGTTGTAGAGGCGGTCGCGAATCTACTCCCATGCGTATATGGAGTTCGGCTCTATAGTGAAGAACCATGAGAGCGTCACTCCGTGCAACGCGAGTGGGAGCCCCTTCGCCTTGGTGGTATCGTCTCCACCCGCCGCCTCGATGGCGGTCTCGTACACGCGTACGAACTCTTGGGGATCCGTGTCGCCCTTGTACGACGTGAAGAAGCTGGGGAATTTAAAATCCTCCGGCCACGCTGCCTGCTGTAGACCCGCTGATAGCGGGGACTCCGAGTCTACACGCCGCAGCGAAGCGTGACTAGATGTGGGGGCGTCTCGGCTGTCCGTGCGCTCGGGTGTGGGCTTCGATGTGACCACCGGTGGGGTCGGCTGACCCCGAGCCTCTTGCATTATCCGCACGGCTCCCCGGAGATCCGCCAGGTGGGGCAATGGGCACGTCCGGTCGCACGATCGAGGTAGTCGCAACCACCGCTTGTGTCCTTGGATTGCTCATCACGTCCGCACGGTGGACTCCGGCGCCGACGGCAGGGCCCATGTCACCGGCGGGGTAGCTTGGTGCTCCCGCTCTGGGTGTAGGGACGGTGGTCGTGCCTCGGCGAGCGTCGGGGCTACCACTCCCTAGCACCCGACCGGTATCATCGGGGTGGATGGTCGCACCGGCGGCGGGGTGGCGCATGACGCACGAGGTGGAGTCGGCCGTCGCGTCAGTGGTGGCGGGGTCGGTGGTGTCGGTGGTGGCGGGGTCGGTGGCGTCTGTGGTGGCGGGGTCGGTGGCGTCTGTGGTGGCGGGGTCGATGGTCGCGCGATTATCGTCGTCATTTTCACCCCCGACCGCCAATGCCGAAGCCCTGGTGTTGACGCGGGGCCTTGCCACAGCCGCCTCCTTCTTCGTCGCCGATGATGAAGCTTTCTTCGGTGCCATCCTTTCTGCAATCTTGAGGCTTGCTTCCGTCGTCCCCACGGATGGCGCCAACTGTCGTGGCTACAGACCAAACAGAGAGAGAGGGGTATGGTAGTGGAGAGTTAGGTGAGTAAATGACCTCTTGGGTCTTTCCGAAGAGCTGGTCATGATACATATGCGTTCCCTCGTAAGGAGCGTCTTTACCATCGTAACCTTACACCGAGCCTCCCTTCGAGGACAAGCTATGTCATTTACATGGTTTATAACTTTCTCAACATGCTAGTTGAGTTTAGGTGAGGGTCACCCCTACAACACACCTCATTCGCGAGATTGTAGATAGAGGTGATGTTAAGATATGCAAAGTACAATGGATGTGAATATTGTTGATCCGTTGATAAAGCCTCTTCCACAGTCAAAGCATGAGGCACACACAAGAGCTATAGACATTAGATACTTGCATGATTGACTCTAGTGCAAGTAGGAGATTGTTAGTGATATGCCCTATAGGCAATCATGGAGATGATTCTATCACTTCTATGTTCATGATCTTTTGAATAATATATTATCTTGTCCCTTGAATAAATGTCTTTAGTATTGATCAATAAGTATGTGACTTATTCGTGAAACTCTTCATTTATGTTTTTGATATTATTCTAAATTATCACTGATCTTATATCATTATGTGGGACAATTATGATATACAGATCAGCACATGTATTGATTGATGATCATATTTCACGGATTACAGACACGGGATATCAAATCAATAATGTGGACACATGTTAGTGTAATATCCTGATCGTCGTTTCGGCGTAGGTTTTAAAAATAATCGCAGAGTCGCCCGGAGTTCGATAAAGCGCAGGAAGGGACAAATAAATAAATAAAATTATGGGATAGTATTAAATTAAAAAATTGAATAGAAATGATTATAATAAAAAAAACCTTTAGGGGCTGGTTAGAGGGTGGGCTTGCCACCTTGGTCCAAAGGGCCCAAAGGGATGGCCGCACCCCCTCCTCCAAACCCTAGCCGCCCCTCCCCCCTTATCCCTTGGTGGCCGCACCCCCTCCCTCCTTCCCCCCTCCCCAAGCCACCACCCTCTTCCCCCTGTGCGCCACCTCTCCTCCTCCATTGCTGCTGTCCCTTGGAGCTAGGACAAAGCGAGAAGGAAAATTGTAGAGGACGATGAGACCCATCTTCTATATTTTGTTCAGAATTTTTGGCCGCGGGATTTGGGCGTAGCAGGGTCGGAAACCTCGCTGTCAATCAGGGGTGCAGACTAGGGCAGATTGCTTTTCAGGTGTGATTTAGGCTTAGTAGATGATTTTTATGTTTTTGGTCACAATTGAGAAAAATGTAGAAAATTTAGTAATCTAACTACTGTATAAAAATCATAATTTTTAGAGCCTTACACTGTGATTGGGGTACGTTAGAATCTAGCTGCTCAGATTGCCAGAACAGAGAACGTCCCCTGTTTTGCACATTAAGTTACACCTAGTTAGGAACAAAATAAAAATAAGTGATCTACATGAAAAGTGAAGGTATTTAAGTGAGGAATCCATAAATATATCTCTCTCGGTAAAAGGTTTAATAATATTAAAGATACAAAAAAATTAAGCAGTACTGCTGCAGCGGGTAGAACGTAGAACCGTTAAGCGAAGAGAGATGTTGTGGGGTTTTGGGGTTTAGCGATATCTTTAATTCTTAAGTCGTATTTTCTTTGCTGTAGCATTGTGCTGAGAGGTACCTTTTGGACAGGTGGTTTTGCTCCTGAACGCGCGTGATTTCTTCACTTCACCGGTAAAGGCAAGTAAACGTAGCTGATGTGCTACCGTGTAACCCGTTATTCTTACTACTTGCAATATACATGATTTTCATAATTTGAAATGATGTGCCATGGTTGCATGTTTGCTAAATGAAGTTGTGATACCAAAACTATTAATACATTGTAATGCTTTGAATGAGTTTTCGTAGTCTTGTAGTACTTTACTTAATAAGCCAATTGCAGAATATGAAAATAAATGCATGGTAGATATGTTGTTGTTTCCTTGGTGTTAAATTCATGAGGATCATATTGATGCCCCTTTTGAGATTAGAATTCTAGTGGTTTACGATTATCATGTCATTCATAACATGTCATGATATTGCATTGTGGATATCGCTGCTTATAGTCGCAACCGTACCGGTACAGCATCGTATATTGCCGTAGTACGATGCATACTTTTACCTTGTTGGGTAAGGGTGCAGTGGATCATAGCATGCATATGCATTACATGGTGGATGGAGTAACTACATTCATATGCCAGTTGTTTAAAATCTTATGTGACATGACTCGTGAGAAGTCTTGGAGGTTTACTGAATGTGGATGCATATTGTGGATGTGGAAATGTGGTAACATTAATGGTGTTGTATGTTTGTTTGTAGTTTGAACAGCCTGTTAAACAGTTTGCTTGCTGATAATTTTATCTCACCCTTGTTTTCCCCCCTACAAGTGATTCTTAGCATACATGGGATGGATACAGCGACACCACAACGATGCACTTGGTTCATCAATTTATGTTGTAATAAAGTCTAAAGGATTCTAGCCAATTGTCTAGCTATTCGTGGACATTTATTTTAATTTAATAATATTGAACTTGTGGACTATTCTTTTGGTTAAACTGCTAGAGGTTGTTTTATATTACTGAACAAAGTTAAACTTGTGGACTATTCTTCTATTTTCTTAGTTGGTCATGCTTCCACTTAGTTCGTTATGATTAGAATTTGTTGCCAGTTTAAATTAACTTGTAAATTTGGCTAGCTGTAGAGTGGTTTAGTGGCATTCCAGGGTAATGTGGGTTCTAGGGTGTTACAGTTAGAAAATATGATGTTGGATTGACCCACCATGAGACACTGCAGGAATTGTTATATTCTTAAGTGTTATCAGTTGGTCTCATATATGGTGTGTGTACGATTCTTAGATCTGATATTGTCATTGTTTTCTACATGCGCAATAGTTTGCTTAGGAATTACCAAACACTACTCCGTGACTGGGTGGTCATAAAGGTAATTTTTGGGTTTACTATAAAATATGCGGAGGAATATAAGCGATTAAGATGGAATTTGCCCCTCCTATATAACAGGAGAGATATCTCTGGGCCCCTCGATGTGGTTGGATTAAGGAAGTGTATAGCCATGCCGAATGTGGTTGAAAAGTCAATCACAACTGAGTAATCCATCATAGGTTCGAGTAAATGATCGAGCTATCATAGGATGACACGCTTCTCACCTTAAATTCGATCTAGTATCGTAAAGTAGAGGGGTTCGTTATATAGGTTTGTCCGATATAATCTTTATATATATTTGGGGGGTCGTTATGTCCTGCTAGGGACTGCTATCGATCTATGGACCAGAAAGGAGTTTTCAGTCCATGGCCTAATGTACATGACCTATGAACCTACAAGGTTACACATTTAATGGGCTGGAACGATAAGGGTCCGGATGATAGTTTTTGAGTGGGATTCGATCTCCACTCGTATCGGATAAGGATCCGATTGGAAGCTATATAATGAGAAGTGCAGGGGCTGAGGGCAACATCCCAAAAATCCCTAGCTGTCACATCTCATAACCCCTGCCGTGTGCGCTAGTGCTAGCACACCAACGCACGGTGTTCCCTCCCTGGACGTGTGGACCTCGGTAGAGGCACTGCTACGACTGCGGCGCTGATCGGGACGATTGCAAAGAGGAGACGGTTGACCGAAGGACGATCGATTACTTTCGCCTACACCAACACGCTCTTCGTTGAATCGGCTACTTCAACCCTACTTCTGCTACACTACGCATCTAGTGGTAACGATCTATGATCTCTTACTTGCATGGCTTCCTGGTTTACACGGTAGAAATTTTAATTTGCACTAGTGTAGTCTACCTGTATCCCAACACAAATGGCATTTGAAATAGCAATAATAGGTTATTTATATAATTTTTTAAAGGATAATATACTAATGTAATATGAACAAAAAACATATTATTTTTAAAAAAAAACTATTCAATCCAAGGGGATGATAAATTGTGATGACGTGGCGTGTTGAGAGAAGAGGAAATTAGCTTTAATTGTTGCTAGCGGGGATTACTGGTATAGTATTATAGGATACCCTGATGGCTAAAGCTTTGACACATGCACGAGGATTCCGATTTCCAAGCCAGGATTTCGATGTTGGTAGACAAGAATGAAAAAGCCACCTGAAAGCGGCTCCACGGAACGGGCCATGCCAAGTGCCACCCCTAATCATTCAGCAAAAAGCTGATGGATGTTGCCATCTGGCTCTCCTGTTCTGCATAGTCTTGCTCTGTTTAGTGTTTACCCCTGCGACTCTGCGTTAGGCCAACAGGTTCCTGAAATTATCGACACTAGTCATCCGTGCATCCGCACAGGCTGCATGTTTTTAGCAATATTTTATTATGGATAGTTATATAAATCCTTAAACTTAGCTGTAATTTTTTAAATTTCAAATTTTAGAAAATTCAAACACCAAATTATCTATTTTGGAATTCTAAATTATTGCTTACTATTTATACACATTTTTGTAATTCTCAATTTCAAATATATATATATATATATATATATATATATATATATATATATATATATATATATATATATATATGATTGGATGCCATTTTTCCTTTTGAAAATTTCAAGATGACACCATACTTTTTTTGGAATTTTATTTTGGTGTACAGATGAACTTGTTTTTTGTTTCCCATGGATTTGTCCCATTATATATGTAGACGTATATAAAACTTTATCCATATATATACAGATTCACACTTTCGGTTCCCCCCTTTAATACAATTAACATGTAATTTATATATAGCTTTTTATTTTATCTTATTAAATGGTTAATTGCTAGCTTATTCTCTCTTAAGAATAATGTGGGGCTACTAGAAGAGTCTCCGGTTAGTACAGAGTATATAAACATGTCATTGACTTGCATGGGTTATATATTAAACTACCGAAGACACATGCATGGTCCATTCTTAGATTATTTATGCCGTCGGCAACTATTGCATGAAAGCAATGCAAGCAAACAAAAATGTAATGCTTCAAAAAAATTTGCTATAATTACATTTAATTGCATCGATTTTTCTAGTTTATCCACCTAAGTCTGAAGTAACATAGGACATCTTAATGCAGTACAAAGATAGAAGCACATACATGAAGGTGCAAACGAAAAAAGGAACTGATAAAGCCAAGTCACCGAGGAGGCCTGGGGCGTATTGATGGATTCTTTGAGTTATGGTTTACGACTTAAAATTTTAAATTTTAGCTGTTCATAAGAAATAATATGTAAAGAAAAAATAGTTATATATGATTTTGATTAGTATAGCTGAACTCAGTACACTTTTTGGTAAATCCTTCTGTTGACCTCATCTTAAAAAAACATGTATAATGTTTAAAAATTAGTATTATAGTATAAATCATAAGCCACAAGCCACAACTTTTTTTGTCCGAGACTCCAATCCGAAGGTAAATGCGCATGTTCTTTCTTTTTTTGGTTTTGATTTATAGTTGCATTGCAATTCTTCATTGAATTGTGATAGGATGTAAAAAAAGTCGGACTTGGTCTGTATGCACGCACAACCAAACTCTTGTTTTGCATTGATTGATATAAGCCCTAGGATATACAGGACGTCGGTAAATTTGGATGCATATGATCCTTTCATTTTTCTCCTATGATCTTTTCTTTTTCTCTGATTATAATAGAATATTTAGTTTTTTTCCCTTTCTTTAGTTAACGTGATAATTTCTATTTTTTCTTCATAAATTTGGATTCATATGGTGTTTTCTTTTTCTCCAATTAATGAAAGAATTTCTAGCTTTCTCTTTCTCCAATTAACATGATAATTTGCTTTTTTTCTTCCTAAGATTAAAATGAGAGCTTCTGAAGAAGTCTCCAATCAGTAAAGATAAGATCGGCCTTCACAATTTTCGCTTAGCATCAGGAAGAGCTAGAACGACCACAGTTCCAATTGGAAAAGCGCCAGTGAAAAGGCGTCATTGATTAAAAACAGTATTGCACTGAAGAATGCAGGCAAAATACAAAAGCTATCGATCTGGCCAGCGGACTAGACTCCAATCACTCGCGAAAAAGGCGCCCTTTTAACTCTCCAGTTTGATGTTCATCTCTGCAGCGTTAACCTGCTGTCCTTCACATGCATGGCCCATGCACGCACAATTTGCAGCATGCATGCATGCATGCATGCACCTCTGCTCTGAACCTACCAATGCGACCGCCAATCGGAAGACGGATGGCACAGGATCAAATCAAAAGCGCCACGAAAAGCCACTCCTCCACCCAGCCTTCTCAACTAGAGCCGGTGACATCAATAGCAAAAGAAAGGAGGATCTCTCATATTGGAAACATAGTTATTTCCATAATCCTGACACACCTGGGGCATGAGTAGCTTGCAAAGGTTTAATTAGGCAGTGAATGAGTGATGAACATGTATGAGACTGATGCATCACTTTTGGGGGTCACAATTATTTATAACATGAAAGCCAATGGAAGTACTGAACTTGTAGTCAATTAAACTGCTCTCATTCGGCTACTGATTAGGGGTGAAAATGGATCGGATACGGACGGATAATGTATCTATTATATCTGTTTCATATTTTTTTTCAGATACAAATATAAATACGGATAACTCGAATACAAATACAAATACTGATGAGGACATCGCTAGTAATGCCAAAGCTAGTAATGAGACTTCAATAATAGGACCAATAACAAGAGCACAAGCCAAAAAACTACAATCTCAGGTGAACCTGCTACTTAATGAATATGTCATTAATTTTAATGAGAATTTTATACTACCTGAAAACAATGTTTTACTTGTGCTCAGATTTGAAGAGTCAGCGATGGATGAAGATCAGGGATATGTGGCTGTCATCCAAGGAAACAGTACCAGACCTATTAACAGTACCGTGCTATAGTAGCTTGCGCGTGAATAGTACCACATAGAAAATTTAGTGTTGAATGGTCTTAAGCTGAGACTATATATTGAGGGGTAGACCCCCATTGTAAAGGGGAACCACTTTTGATAATAGAATACTCTTGTTCTTTCCGTTGGCCAAACCAACTTGAGGGAATTGGGAGTTCGCTAAAATTAAGATTGTTCAACCTTTTCCGCTGGGAATTGAGAGCGCAATAGAATTTCATCGGTGGTCGTGAAGTTCAGCACGTGAGGTTGGGCGAATTATAGAGTACTAACTCTTGCATTGGCAACGGGGGATCACTACGATTCATCAAATCCACGTGAGTATCCAGATCCTACGTCGAGAAGATCGGGCGACCCCGTATCATCTTGGTATCAGAGCGCGGTTTACTCGGTAGGATTATTTACCCTTACTCTTAGATTGTCTTACTTCTATTCCTATAGTCCTTTAAAACCGAAATTTGCCACAAAAAAAAGAGATCCGAACCTTTAGATTAATCTGTTATTTTGCGTGAGTTTAATTAGGTTTTAGTCCATTAGAATTTTGTTTAGGTGCTGATCTTTGTGTTCCTTCGCGTAACTTGATCTTGTGTCCACGTAAAACCTAAAAATAATCCGTTGGGTTTTCTGCCATCCGAAAACCAACTCTAGGGAAGTGTTTTTGTTGGTTGCCTTGCCATATGCAATAACCGAACGCTCTACACCGAGCTTCACTTATATCCTTTGAATACTTTGTGACTAGCTATTGAATATTGCATATAGGGCTGTTCTTGAGTATTTTACACACTTGCTGAAATTTGAACTTGTGAAGGCATCTCGAACAACCATAGTTCGGCCACCTACACACAAAAAAAGGAGAGAAAAGGCAAGCCGTTTAAAGAAAAATCCACGGCAAAGAGAAAAAAAAGAGAAGAAGAAAGAAAAAAAGTAAGTTTTGGCCGAATTGGGGTTAGCCAATTCTAATCATAATTTACAAATTGTGTAATTTAAATTCTTGAGCAATCATGTGCCCTATATTCTTGTTATTGCAATTGGCTAGTGTCTCTCCTAGTACTTGGTGCAAAATGAGCTATTTCATCATTACATTTATATTGCTTCCAGCTAGCTCATTCCTTTGTTTGCATTAAGTCACATTTATCTTTGCGTGTGCGTTCTTATACTTCACTTAAAACCTTTTGATCAGCACTCGGGTAAAGTTTCTAGCTTGGATTATTACTTGATCTTACAATATCGTAAAATTCAGATTGTGTAGGATAAACACTTTCATACCAAGCTCCACCATATAACCGTTGTTGTGCAAGTAGTGAACACTCTTAAATTCGCTTGATCATCACTGTGCTGTTGTCACTTCTACCAGGTGTAAGTTTTTATTGATCTTAATTCACTTCGGAAGGGTAAGAACTTTACTTGGAGAGATGACATAGTGAGATTGAGTGATTTTCACAAAGCATTATTATATACACATCTATTTGTTTCTTGCATAACTAACCATGTCAGGTGGAGGAGAACACCATGATGAGAGTGGTGGGACAAATGAAACTCAGGCATTTGTCAAGTAACATCAATTTGGGGCACTCTGCGATCACTTTCAACGTGAGCTACACCAAGGGCTCAATCAACTCCATGAGAAGCATGATGCTTTTGCTGATCAAATTGCAAGGGATATGCAAAATATGGAGATACAAGCTGATGAAAATGTGTGCCAATTGCGGAAGGACATTAGGGCCCTTACTAGGCTCATACAAGCTCGCAATGGTGGCGATGAATCAAGTGTCCAAGGAGGACAAGCAGCAACACATGTACCTCCTGCACCGCAACACCGAGTGGCGGCCAACGTGGTGCGTCCACCACAGCTAGGAGGACGAGGCGGAGCCCATGGAGGGCGTGGTCAGGGTCTAAGTGGAGGCCTTGGTGGGTGTGGTGGTGCTGCACATGCGACGGAAGAGGATGGTGATTTTGCTTTACATTACAATGACCATTATCGTCGTCCACGCAATGAAGATGATAGATTGGGCAAGCTCAAATTTTTCATGCCCAAGTTTGCAGGTGGGACTGATCCCGAGGAGTATCTCACTTGAGAATTGAAAGTTGATAAAATATTCCGTATGCATCACTATACGGATGAGAGAAAGATACAGTTGGCATCACTTGAGTTTGAAGGTTATGCTTTGGATTGGTGGGAAAAAGTCATTACTCAAAGAGCTTAGAATGGAGAAACCCTGTTGCAACATGGCAAGAGATGAAGTGGGAAATGAGATCCCATTTTGTTCCTCGTCATTACAAGCGTGATCTATTTAATAAATTGCATAATATGAAGCAGAGAGCACATTCTGTGGAGGAGTATTACAAGTAGATGGAGCTAGCCATGATTCGAGCCAAGGTTCAAGAACAAGAAGAGCAAACTATGGTACGCTTCCTCTCAGGTTTGAACCATCAAGTCAAAAGAATTGTAAATTTTCAGCCTTATACCAATCTTTATGAGTTAGTACATCAAGCTACAAAGGAAGAACGACAATTACAAGAGGATGCTAAGTTTGCAAGATCAACGTCCTTTGCTGCACGTACACCGTCCAGCAGAGGAAGATATGGTTTCAAATCACAAATAAGCCCACGAACAGCTCGAAGTGGTGGTTCAAGCTTTCGCTCATCATTTAGCAAGAAGGAAGAAGCCACTCTAAGTGCAAGGAAGCCATCAAATCCAGCATCTAGTGTTTCTTCTTCTGTGGATTCTACAGTGAAGAGTAGCGGTATACAATGCTTCAAATACCTTGGTCGTGGTCATATACAAAAGGATTGCCCAAATAACAATGCGATGTTGATATTAGAGAATGAGGAATATGATTCTGCAAGTGAAGAAGAGAATGATCACCATGCTGATTTAGGGACATATGATGATGCACATAAGGAGCAAAAAATAGAGTATTGTGAACCCGGTGTTGGTCCTATACTTGTGTCTGCTCCGACAGTGTTGAGTGTGCAACCAAACTCTTCCCATAAACAGCGCTGCAATTTATTCCATACAAGAGCTCAAGTTAGCAAAAATGGTAAATTTTGTAAGGTAATTATTGATGGTGGGAGTTGTCGTAATTTGGCTAGCAAGGAGCTTTGCAATAAACTTGGATTGAAGTACAAGAAACACCCACATCCGTGTCAGATCCAGTGGCTGCATGAGAGAGGTTCATTGAGTGTGGGATACACAGTGGATGTTGAATTTGAAATTGGCACTTATCGTGATACGGTGGAGTGTGCTGTAGTGCCTATGGGCGTATGTCACTTACTGCTAGGAAGGCCATGGAAATATGATCGTGCTGTGATTCATGATGGAAAGACTAATCAATACAAGTTTTAGTGGAACAAAAAACAAGTGGTGCTGCTACCGTTGACTCATTCTCAAATTGTAAATGATAATATGCAGAAGATTGAAGTGCAAGTTGAGAGTGAGAAATAGTATCTGAATCCAAATTTTCTAAAGAATATATGCATTTTTAAAATATTAGTAAGAAAATAGTAAACACTACATCTTGCAATTCTTGGTGTCAAAAATAATAATAATAATGGGTTAGTAAGAGCCCAAATATACCATTAACATATTAAATAATTCTTCACAAGTTAAAACATCTATGAAATGTAGCATAGCGGGCCGTTGTTTTTGTTAGTGATATGCCCTAGAGGCAACATGGAGATGTTGTATATATCACATACTATGTTTATGATACATTACTTTGTTCCTTGGAATAGACATCATCATTATTGATCAATGAGTATGTGACTTATTCATGAGACTCTTAAATACTAAGATGTTGCTATTTCTAAATGATCCCTGGTCGTATATCATATGAGGAACAAATATGATTCAAAGACAAAGATCAGCATATGTATTGATTGATGATCATGTCTCATGGATCATGGTATGGTGATACCAAATCAATAATATGGACATGTGTTAGTGAACATATGTTGATAGACTCGCCATGAGACACCGCAGAGATTCCATGTGTCATCGCTGGTCTCAAGTAGTGTTTATGTAGAGTCCTTAGACTTGAGGTCATCATGGTTCCCAACATGAGTAGTAGCTTATTTTGGGACTACTAATCACTACTCCGTGAATCGGGTAGTTATAAAAGTAGTCTTCGGGTTTGCCATGAAACATGTAGTGGGATGTGAATGATCAAGATAGAATTTGCCCTCCTTATGGGAGAAATATCTCTGGCCCTCGATGTAATGGATTATGAAAGTGCATGGCCATGCCAAGGTGATTGAGGAGTCAATCACGAGTTTATAATCCATCACGGAATCGAAAGTGATTGAGCTATTAAGAGGATGACACAGTCTCGCCTTGAGCTCAATCTATATCGTGAGGCAAAGGGATTCGTACATGAGAGGACATTACGAGTTCAAATGATATGATCTTTACATATACTTTGGGGTTAATATGTCTTACTAGAGACCGCTATTAACATGGTAACCGGAAGGCGTTTCCGGTCACGACCAAGTATACGTGAACCTGCTGTGGTCGCACGCTTAACGGGTTGGAACACTAATTCGAATATGATTCGGATATGAGCTCAATTCGGATAGAGATCCGAATAGACTCCTATTGGGCCTCGGTCCACGAGGCCCACGTGAGGAGGTCTATATATATGGAGGCGAGGGGCGGAGGGGATGTGTGCCTGTTAACATCTAGCAAAACCCTAGCCACCACCTCCCGAGCCAAACCCTAGCTGCTCACGAGTGCTAGTACACTCGCGATCGGCGTTCCAGCCCCGGACGTGTGGATACCGGTGGAGGCGCTGCTCGTTGCAGTGCTGATCGGCGTGCGTGGAGGAGACGATCTGTTCGGGACGATTGGCTACTTCCACTACTACCTCGACGCGCGTGATTGGATCGGTTTCCAATTCTTCTTCCGCTGCGCTGCGCGTCTAAGTGGTAACGATCCATGATCCTTCCTAGCATGATGTTCTTGGGTGCGCGGTAGAAAAATTTTGTTTTCTGCTTCCGTAGCCTACGCGTATTCCTTTAGTTTTTGCTATCCGCAAATCGCTATAGTGGTCGTAGCTGTAATAGTATTCAGTTGAGCTATAGTTTAGCATTCTAGGGACAAAAACCGCTATAGCCCACTATTTAAATCACTGAAAATGATGTATCAACAAAAAAAAACTCTCATAACTATATTCCCATAGCTTTATAAAACCCTGTCACGATAGAAACTATGATCAAAGTTATATCTGGAAGACCGGCCATGCCATTTGTCTAATATGATGTGTGTGTGTGTGTGTCTCTATATATATATATATATATATATATATATATATATATATATATATATATATATATATATATATATATATATATATATATATATATATATATATATATATATATATATATGAAAAATACTTTCTACACCCGGGTGTAATTACACCCACCTTTAATATACCACCTAAACAAATTTGAAATACTCCTTTATCATTTTGGGTATATTCATATACTAAATATAAGATACTTCAATATGAACCACATGAAAAAATTGTAAGGGAATCCATAGTTTTTAGCGTATTTTGTAAATACCTTCATATACGCACATAAAAAGGAGTATGTCTAAAAAAATGTATATACCACCTCTGAAAAATTGTTCATACCACCTAGATGATCTTAAATACTTGTATACTATACGTATATACTCTCCGTTACGCGAGATACTCCCTACGGTATGAGATACGATATAGGGTGTAATTACATCCGGATGTAGAAAAGAGGCTTCGTATATATATATATATATATATATATATTGTGAGCAGATTGAGATGCACATGTAACAAAGGCTGTAAGGCCGGGAAAGAAGGGTACGTAGGATGCAGCACAGCACAGCATGCATGCAGTATGCTGATAAGGGGGGGGAATCATGACGGGGCCACGGCCTTTTGACCCGTCGTGCCAAAGGCAGCACCGGCAAGCAAGAGCTACGTACGTACGGTTGCTCGGTTCTGACGGTGCAAAATCTCGCCATCGATGCGCAAATCGTCCTGCCGCGGCCGGCCGGTCAGCTGGTACGTACGTGAGCCGGCGATCAGCGTACGAGCATGCAGTTAATGAGCTTAAGCACGTACGCACTCGCTCCAACCCCGCCCTTGCCTTTTTCAGGCATCACCGAGCGAGATGGTAATCATGCTTTAATCTGTCAGTGTCATCAAAGAAATCGACGAGGTAGTCCCTGGTGAGTGATGACCGATGACGATGGACCCAAACTTTCGATCGATCGATCGTCCTCTGGGCTCCACTCATGCCCTACCACTCTGGAAAAAAAAATTAAAATGAGGCGATGCTGGGAGCTTGGGGGTCAATGACTGCAGTCGAGCTGTAGTGTGCCCGCATTTGGCCACCTCCATGCCATCTCGCAGATCTCGAACCAGTGGCGGATCTGGACTTCGAGCATCGATAACCGCGGAGTATATGTGTATTCGTAGCGAGGTCAATTTCTGTAAAGAAAAAATCTATTTTCTACGTTCGTTTCTGTACATGCTACATATCTTAATTTCAGGAAGACAAGTTGGTCGATTGCCCCTCAAGTCTCTATGGATACTTGCCTCCATCCAGTGATCAAGATGAATTTGACTAGGATTTCCGGCTGGATTGATCTACGTATAGTGCTGCTAGAGTAATGCGGCAAAAAAAACTTTTTGACCCTGCCTCGCCTAACTTCTTGCGACTGCCTAGGCGCGCGCACCCCACCCCATCATGGCAGCCACCCCTACGCCCCATTGCTTCCAAATCTGACCTTCCACCCTCTATTCCCCTCTACCTTGGCTCTGCCAGCCCTTCCACCCTCTATTCCCCTCTACCTTGGCTCCGCCAGCCCCCTCACACCCTCCATCGCCATATCGAAACCCCTCCCCATGGCCGCTCCAACCCTTGCTCAGTCGCCTTCGCCTTCTCTGCTACCGCCGCCTCCCCCGCTGTGCCGCCTCGCCTCCTCCTTCTCGTTGCCTGCACCGCCGCCAACTAGAGCCCTATGCTCCTCAGGGGATCTTGTCACCCAAAGCTGCGCTGAAGACCACATTCACTCCCAACCACCAACTACCTTTCTCCCACAATTACCGGCTCCACCGAGTGGATGCATTCAAGGCAAATCTCCGCCGAGTGGCTGCATTCAAGATGAAGCTCTGCGGATCATGCAAAATCCCCTTCAAGCAATCCTCCACTGTGCAGTCACTCCTCCCATCGTCTCAACTCAATATTGGTCGTTCCCCAGGCGCAAAATGTGCAAGTCAGCGGCAACTTCAACTCCCAAGAGCACTCCGGCTCAACAGACCACCGAAGAGATCATTCAAGCCCCAACAACCTCCATGCTCGGCATCAATGGAGAATTGTGAAGCCTAGATATTGGTGGCACAACCTCCCCAGACGTCCAGAGCCGAAGAGCAACTTCTCCGCTCCTAGAAACTTACCCTCCAAAGCTTCAGCCAAGAGCACAAGGCACTATCCTACCATGATCCCACTAAATGCCTCAGATGTCGCACCCAAGTCACAAAGCTTGAGAGTGTTGTCACCCTGCTGCAAAAGCAGCACCATGTCCATCTCGTCCGACAGCTGCAAACTGAAACTCAACCCCACGCCAAAGCTTCACCTCCCATCCAGCCACTACCACCTCCCATTCTCTTCAGTGCCAACCCCGTTCAACCAACCTGCCAATGGCCAACCTCGACGACCTGGCGACCCGCCCAATGAAGGATGCCTGCATCATCCTCTCCTCCAGGGAACTCCAAAAGGAACTCCGGCGACATGAAGACTACTCTGCAGTGCTTTGGCTCAACAAGACCAATCCTGAGGCAGAGCTTCAAACCATCGCAGAGGCCATCAGAAGAAGATTCAATCTATGTCCTGACAACTTTCTCGGTGCATCACCACTACCTGAGAATTTGCTCGTCAACTTCCAGCACAGGCATCACCGTGATGACCCGGAGTTCCATGTGCACCATGGAAGCCACTATGGCACACTTTTCAGAGCTACCCTGATGTTCCATGTGAGGCTTTGTCTAGAGGGCATCCCCTTACATGCTTGGAATGAGAAGGTGGCCAGTTGAGTCATCGACAATAAATGTTCCCTTGACCGGGTTGACGACAAATCTCTCCAACAAGAAGATGCCCGCACACTTGACCTGTGGGCCTGGACAGCGAACTCAAGCTCAATCCCAAAGGTAACTTGGCTCATGTTCACTGGCAACCCCCCGCATGATTTGTCGGTAGGTCGCCATGGAGACCCATCTGAGCCTCATCGTTACAAGCAAGGTCTCACCTTCAGAGTGATCATCCACCTTGACTTCATCGAGGATTTCTCTATAGTTCTGCCCAAGGCCGACCTCAACACAGAGACCTACGTGTCGTTCAAACCTGCCAAACACAGCCTCACTTGGCAACTGGGAGTTGTCGATGGCACCTCAGAGCAGGCAGAAGATAGGCATAGCCTCCACCACAGCAACGAGGTGGGTCAGCCGGTTGGTGCTACCACCGGCACCTCCCGTCGGGGAAGGCAAGAAAGACCAAAAGCTTGTTGAGGAGAAGAAAAGTACCGTGGCAAGAAAAACAATGACAACGATGATGAAGATCGCCATCATCAAAGCAACAAGAGCAAAAGTTGGTGGAGAGCCTCCACTCGCGAAGCTGGCCATCATGGGAGCCACTACAGGAGGTCCATGACCACGGAGCACCACCGTGACAGATCGCCATGGCCATGTTAGAGTTCAGGGGGCAACCACAAGTGACAACATGAAGTCCTGGCCAGCCCCATCATTTTTGGCCCCTCTGCAGGCTGACAAGCTGTCCAGCCAAAACCGTGTGACTCCCAGCGTAAAGACTACATAGATGCAACCTACAGGCTCTTTTTGCCTCTCACGCCGTGCTCCTCCAATAGGAGCTTATTGGCCTCCTCGATAGTAAGCTCCATCAGTTGGAAGAAGAAGCACGAGCAACCCCCCAAGCTTGGCTATGCAAGGTGAAGGAGTACTTGGCGAAGGCACAAGAAGCCACCCCTAGCTTCTCCTTCCTGTGCACCAGGTTGCCCAGGATGGCCAATGGCTATGCTACTCATCTGATAGCTCATCTAATCCTCCAAGACAGCGGCCACTTAGACTTGCTTACTAGGTTTGCAGATCTATCTATCCACCGTGGCCCACCTAGTGAAGGGATTAACGGTGTCCCGACCCCCAGTTGGTCTGCACTGCCCCTTCTAGGGACCAAAGAGAAGGTCGTAGCCCCCGATGGGGTGACAAGCTTGTCCACACTAGAACCATTGAAGCCTCCTCTGATGGCACCCATTGAGTCTACAACCAAGGCACAACCTCCTGCATACTGGGCCACCGAAAATGAAATTGATGCGGTGAGTAGCCCGGCCTTCATGTTTAGCAATCAAGATGAGGCCGCTTTTAGCACTTCAATGACTACTCTACTACATACCCAAATAGCCAGTAACAACCTCACAGTCTTTAGCCCCGATGATGATACTGTCGCACCGCCATCCAGCTTCAACGTGTCAGTGCTCTCCCACCCACCACCGTTGGAGGCCACAATAAGTGAAGACATTCCTGCCATCGTGGTCATGCTACCCATGCTGCCACAAAGCAGAGACCACAGCAGTGACCACAGCACCAACCGCCACCTTGACAACTTCTCTGTTGGCCTCTCAGCCCCTAACAAGCAGCAATCTACAGGCTCTGGCACTAGAGGCTGTCAACAATGTGACCTTGATCTCCAGTATTTTCAAGCCTTCGATGCCTCCCATTTTGCTGATGCCCCTGTCTTTGGCTCCAACAAAGCAGAACTAGTGTTCACCTGCATCTCCTCACTGGAGCGTGCAGCTTGCGGCGAAGTGTCGTAGTGCTCCACTTTTGAGGCGAGCGTAGGAAATTTTAGCCCGCAGGCTACCTTCTTAGAGGAGGAACACTCCATGATGGAGCAGGCTCTAAACTCCTACTTGGCAATGTTTAATGGCCCGCTATCCCCGGCAGCCATCTTAGCGCTCTCTGCTTTGTTCCAATTCAATTCCGATTGCGCCTTGGAGATTGATAGGCTCTACCCATGTAGCTTTTGCATGTACCCTTCTATGTTTCTTACTGCTACTACTTCTTCTCGAATGTACTCCTTTTGTATTACATGATGTACCCTGCTGTGGACTGCTCCTCTGGTTGTGAAACGACTTCTTCTGATGTTCCCCTTCTTCACCTGGGCATGTGATCATATGTATTGTATCATGTGGCACAATTCCCTACAGCCTGTACTACTTGACCAAGTCCATGCTTCAGTTGTGTTCCCTAGAAATGCTTCTACTTGTCCAACTGCCAACAAAGTCTACTTCAATAGTGATGACTTCGAAACCCACTTCGCACATCCACGTAACCCAACACCCCTCTTTCACAGCTACAGAGCTTTACCAAATATGCTTGGGTTTGACTGTTCGATCCTATGTTGGAATGTTAGGGGGCTCAATTCCCTCGCCCGTCGAGCTGCACTTTAAGAAATTATTAATGCCAACCCATACCATATCACTTGTCTTCAAGAGATGAAGCTCATCTCCATAGATCAAATGCTCGCCACCTCCCTGGGAGGCACCAGGTTATGCAACTTCACTTTCATGCCAGCAAATAACACACGGGGAGGGATTCTAGTTCTATGGAACATGATATGGTCGAAGTTTCCAACAACTACTACCACGACTTCTCCATAATGATAGATGTCAAAATTAAAGGATATGCTACAAGGTTCATATTAACCACAGTCTACGACCCTGTCTACAAATAGGGACAAAGGGAGGTTCTTAGCAGAAGTACAATGGCTGAAACCACCGAACGACACAAAGTGGCTGATTTTGGGGGATTTCAATCTCATCTATAAGGCTAGTGACAAAAATAATGGCAACCTCAACCGTCGCATTATGAATCAATTCCGAAATGCACTCAATGAATGTGAGTTGAAATAAATCCACCTACAAAACCGAAAATTCATATGGAGCAATGACAAGGAGAACCCAACACTAGTACATTTGGATAGGTTGTTCTGCAACACCGCTTGGGATACAACCTTCAGCAATCATACCTTACATGCTTTAGCCATATTCATCTCCGACTATTGCCCTCTTCTCCTCTCCAATACAGCAGCCCAAGACCACCAAAGCACTTCTGATTTGAAAACTTTGGACAAAGCTGCCATGATTCTCTAAGTTCATCCAACATGCTTGGACAGAAACAATGCAGGCCTGGAATTCAATCCTCTACCTCAACAAAAAATTACAGAACATGGCAAAAAGGTTGAAGGAATGGGGGACAACGATTCTCCCACATGCCAGGCTATAGCTCATCATGGCCCAAGAGATAACCCTGCGCCTTGAGATAGCTCAGAAAAGCCACGGGCTCTCAGCGGAAGAAATTGAGCTTCGAATTCGTCTAAAGTCTAGGATCCTGGGGCTAGCAGTAGTTGAAAGATGCTGGAAGAAGTAGGTGGCACGCATAAACTGCTAAGAGAGGGCGATGTGAACACAAGATTTTTTTCACATTAGAATTAACTTGCACAAATGGAAGAATTTTATCTAGCATCTTACAACAAACCAAGGCTTGGCCATAACACATGCTGACAAAGTGAAGGTGTTGTTACAAAACTTCCATAGCGTGCTCGACCACACCTCCCCCACAACCACCACCTTTAATTGGGATGTCCTACAACTTCCACAACTGGATCTTCACACCCTTGTTTGGCCTCTCATAGATGAAGAGACACACACCGCAATCCTAGAGCTACCGCCTAACAAAGCTCGAGACCTTATGGTTTTAATGGGATCTTCTACCGGTCATATTGGGATATTATTGAATCCGATCTTATGACAGCCCTACATAGTTTTTTCCAACTAAGAACAAAAAAACATATCATTCGCAAACACAGCAAATGTGGTACTACCCAAAAAGGAGGAAGCTCAGACTACGATAGACTTCAGGCTAATCAATCTCATTCACAACTTCTCCAAAATTATTGCAAAAATATTGGCCTTACGCCTTGCACCTTTCTTGAGCCAGTTGATTTCCCTGAGCCAAAGTGCATTCATAAAAGGGAGGTGCATCTAGGACATTTTCGTTTACATCCAAAAACTGATGAAAAGGTGCCATCAAAATGGCATCTTCTTCTCAAACTTGAAATAGCAAAGCCTTTGACTCAGTTCGATGGGACTATCTACTTAACCTACTCAAACAACAGTGGTTCCCACCTAAATGGCGTGATTGGGTGGCATGTCTCTTCGCTACCACCTCCTCCAGAGTCCTCCTTAATGGGGTCCTAGGAAAAAAATAAAGCATCATAGAGGCCTACGACAAGGCGACCCATTATCGCATTTTCTCTTCATCATTGCAATAGACCCTTTGCAAAAGATACTCGACGTTGCAATCAATCTTGGGCTCCTGCAAACTCTGGATAGATGAGAAGCTACACTCAGAACCTCCTTGTATGCAGACGATGCGGCCATCTTCCTTGCACTCCAGCAAGATAATGTCCAAAATTTGATTGCCATTCTACAGTCCTTCAGTAATGCAACAGGGCTATAGGCCAATCTAGAAAAGAGCCAAGTCGCACCAATAAGGTGTCAACACATCAATCTTAAAGCCATACTATAGAACCTGCCAGCCAGGTGCGCAACCTTCCCCTTGAAATACCTAGGTTTGCCGCTTTCGCTTAAAAGACTTCGTCAAACTGATTTCCAGGTGCTAGAGGACAAGTACGCCAATCGACTTGCTGGATGGCGCAGCAAAATGCTCACTCTAGTAGGTAGGAAAACTTTAATAAAATATGTCCTAATGGTATAATCAACTTACTTCCTAATGGCCATCAAAGCACCAAAGTGCGTACTCAGATCCCTCAACAAGAGGACACGAAAGTTCTTATGGGTAGAATCACAACACCTCTCAGAAGGTAAATACAAGGTTAACTAGAACAAAGTATGCAGACCCACAAACTTGGGGGGCTTGGTCTCCTAGACCTAGAACGTTTCGCCAGGGCCTTGAGACTTAGGTGGTTGTGGCATGAATGGGCCACCAAAAGCAAACCTTGGCAAGGCATGGGGACACCGTGCGATAAGCAAGATCGGGAGCTTTTTGCTGCGGCAACCACCATAATCATCGGGAATGGGAAGAAGGCATCCTTCTACAGCTCGGCCTGGGCACACGGAAACCAACTAAAAGATATTGCACCAGCTATCTATAATGCCTCCAAAAGAAAGAACCGCACCCTACATGGGAGTTTTTCGCACAACACATGGCTTCAGGATCTTCACTTCCCAAATGGCATGATGGTTCAACACATACAAGAGCTTGTTACCATATGGGCTATGACTTCTACGACGATCCTTCAGGAAGAGCATGAGGACACCGTAGTTTGGAAGTTCACCCCCAAATGGAATTTACAACACTGCATCGACATACAAAGCTCAATTCCTAGGTGCGACACAAACAACCATGGACAAATTAGTTTGAAAACATTGGGCACTGCAGAAATGTAAAACCTTTGCATAGCTCATCATACAAAACAGAATTTGAATGGCTGATCGCCTCTCAAGGTGAGGATGGCCAAATCAATAGCTATGCCCACTTTGTAGACACGCCACTGAGACAGTGATCCACCTCCTAGTTGAATGCCATTATTTCGCAAGAATCTGGATGGCCATTTCATGTTGGATTGTTTGCGGTGCCTTGGATCTGACGAGCTGGTCAGCCATGTCCTCGGTGCAACAGTGGTGAGAGTCGATCATTCATATGCCTGGAATCCCACAAAAAGCTATGCGACCGTTCTGATGCTAGTAACCTGGCAAATTTGGAACAAGCGAAATGCAAGAATTTTCTGTTCCTCAAAATCTGCCGCAGAGTCCTTTATAGTATGAGTCAAAGAGGAAATCTGCACTTGGGCTCTTGCGGGAGCTAAGCGCTTGGCGGAACTACTTTATCCCGTAATCCTATAATTGTTGTCGGGGCCATTGTGCAGCACCCACCTGCTCCTCGAGAAGGGGCTCTCTATAATTTAACCTGCTTTTCCTCTTAATTTAAATAGGACAAGCCTCCTACCCACTTTCCAAAAAAAAAAAAAGAGTAATGGGGCAAATTTAAACTTCAATTTCTTATTGGGGATGGCCCAAATGTTAAGCGTGTGTGCAAGGTCGGCTGATTTCTGCGTCGAGTGAAATTGAATGCTAACCTTTTGGTACATATTAAAGAGATAGATTATAAACTTGTAAGAGAACCTTTCATCCCCTGGAAATCATCAATCGACCATGGGTAATCTATGTCATTTTGGTAGTCATTTTCAAAGTCTCGGCTTTATCAAGAGGGGTAACTATTACATCTAGATGGGTCGTTTTAAAATGCACGCATTCCGCAAAACAAGCACAACTTTGACCACAAATATAGGTTAACATATTTAAATGGAGTATTCATTTTGGAAATCACACACTGATGTTTGAAATAATATCTATTTACGAAAAGAAGCAATGAGCAAAATAAGCCTACTGCGGAAGAAAAACGACCAAATATGCCACTCACCATTTTACGAGTCACAATGCTGTGTACGTGCTAATATTTTTCCTCCTGAGATTTGTACAATCTAATGTTTTGTGTTTTAAAGTCCTCTAGTTGATATTAATAATAAGACAGTATTAATGTACACAGGTGCCTAACTTTTACACTGAAGACACTAGACAAAAACACTGTTACCATCTGGATCTTACAATGGTAACATGATTGCCATTTGCCAATGATCACGGGAGTGGGATGTAGATTATGAAGGATCGCCGCAAATGTTTAGGACCCCACCTTGGTAGCAATGTTGTCGTTGGAAAAAAAACAAGAGAAAATTTATTTATAATCAACTCTGTCTGGTGTCGATCTTCACTTCTTCAGCGTGGACGTGGACATTGCTGTGGCAAAAGCCATTATGGGTACAAAAAATCCAGCAAAGAACTTGCCAGAGAAAAAATAGAACAAAATGATCTAGCAAAAATTCTTGAAAACAGAAAAATTATTTCTGCAAGTCAACGGATCTCTCACCCACTCAATGTCAGCGAGAACGCTAATCAATTGGAGCCAGCTAAATGTTTTGTTCAGTTCATCCTGCAAAGAACACATCGCATTGGACAGTACTCCTCGTGGGCCCTATTCAACAATCGGCCTCAGCCCATTTCGCGGCGAACAGTGCGACGCTCGCGCGCAGAGCGGCACACTCATGATCCAAAGACTAGAAACAAAAATGTCCTTGAATTAAATGAAGAGAACGAAACATCCGTACGATTTTTTTTTGTTACCCACAAGGAATTTGTGATGTGATCTTATCATTGCCATGCATGATAAGATTAAGCAGAAGTTGCAGTTGATTGGTGATGAGAACTAACGGATGAGCATTGGTTGGTACTGAGATTCCACTTAAAACCTGCGGATAGAGCAAGCCCATTTTTCCCTGCAGAAAACGTGCCACCGCAATGTTCAATTCTCTGTGCGTGAGGATGTAATGTATCTAGTGCAAGCCTTTCTTTCGGTGCTATCATGTAAGCTTTGCTCTTCGCATATTTTATGGGCCTTAACGCCACTTGATTGAAGGGATTTGAATTATGTATGCAATGAGCTGTAAGGGATTTGAACGGATCGTATTTGATGGGTCTTAACGCCACTTGATTGGAATCTTCCTTGAGGGCTGCCTCCTCACGTCCTCCAAATCTGATCTATCCAAATCCCATCCAACGGTCTAGTGAGAGTTCACGGGTGTCTAGGAAAAAAACTCCAGTGCCATTAGAAAACTGCAACATGGTTGTTTTTATGAGAATTTAATCATTTTGCTATATCCATGTTACGGCTCTTTGTCTAGCAGGAGCCAATGACCTTTTGACTGACGAGGTGGTGACCCTGATCCTTCACGTTACAGTATAACCCAGTTGTAAGAGCACTTATTCTGCGGGGGGAAAGTGGCCTACGAGGGCTAGCCGTCTATCGGCTGAGACTATTACCGACAGACTCTCCCCGACTCAAAACAAATGTGTGGTTTTTTAAAACAGATTTTTTAAATAGTTTTTCAAGATTAAAATTATATACATTGTCTGAGTTGACATTTTCATTATTTACCATCATCTTAAAAAATATAAATAAAAATAATCAATCACAATCTAAAATAACATAACCTTGTTCCTTAATAGCCGGGTTGTAGTGTTGTGTAGTGACCGTTAACGGCACAGCGTTCCAAGATATGATGTCGATCTTTACTCTTAAGACTTATCCCTTTATCAATGAATGACCTAAGTATCTCTTCAGAAAAGATATTACTCACTTCTTCTAAGTTTATAAGAACTTTTTTTTAAAATAATCTTACTTATAAATATATAACATATTTTGTATTTTAATGTAAAATTAGTATGATATTCTCTTTATACCTCTAATAAATATGTAGTTTTATTTGTTATTCTCTACATGTATGTATTAAATATAGTACTTAAGATAATAATTAGAAATAATCTAGTTATTTTTCACTATCTCATTGATTTATATGTCAAAAAATACGTTTTATAAGTTTAGAAGAAGTACTACACAAGATACACCTTTGCCACCTAATTGATCATTTTGTGCACACAAATTAATAAATTAAAGGTGCCGGAGTACGTACGTACGTACGTGCAATCTTTTCCCAAGCCCCGAATTACATACATCATTGTACGCTCCGTGTGCTGGCCTTACTGATCTTTTATATATACATATATACATACATACATGCATGCATGTCTGCCTCCACGCAGTGCAATATGCTACGCTGCCGCGCCATAATTGGTTACGCTCTTACGTTGGGCGCGGCCAATTACTAGGCTTGCTTTGGGCAGTGTCCGGCGCAGTTATGCTCCTGCGCCGGCGCGCGGTGGGGTTGAGAGTTGCAGCAGCTACCTACTCGCTAGCTCCGGCCGCGTGATCGATCGGTCGATGCATGCATTGCCGTAGCCTAGCTCACTACGCTGGCCCGGCCCCAACACACGTACCTACTCATGTGCGCGCCGCAGAGCACGACACTCAGCATGCATGCAACGTCTATTACATGTTTTGGTAATTGCACGTAGCTACCTGGTTAGACATATAATGCATTGCTCGGGATAAGATACTGCCTAGACGTACGATCTATGGTTTGGTGTAGCGGAATGCAAAATCACAATTAGGGGTGTAACGGTACAGATATTTTCTGATCGTCCGTCCATCTGTTTTAATTCAGATAGAATTTGGAGTAAATTTTCGGATATCCGGAGGTTTTACTGGATACGGATACGGATTCGAATATTTTTTGCCGGATACAGAAACGGATTCTGAACAAACATTATCCGACGAATACGGAACTATCCAGATATTTTTTCGGATAGTTACCGGATATTTTTCGGATAGTTACCGGATTCAAATTTGGATTCAACTCGGAACTCAATTCGGATTCGGTTCGGAACAGCCCAATAGGCACTTACTAAAAAGATCATAACTTTCACAAACGAAGTCCGATTCGAGTGTTCTTATACTCGTTAGAAAGCTTATTTCAAGAGCTATGCAATGGATAAGGCCTCATCTTCAAATACATCACGAATCATCTGCTATGATCGAAATAATGTGACGGCTGTTTCCTTTTTGTGTGAGTTCGAATCTAAAACAATATAGAGTTGAGTTGTATTCGATTTTGGGACCATATGAACGTCCCAGGGAGCTATATAAGCCTTGTAATCGTAGCCTTTATGGCTCAGACTACCTTTGAGAAAAATTAATCTACTAAAGTTTGTTCGAGTTCATCATTACCGCCGAAATTCCATATGGAATTAAAAGTGTTCTTCAATCAAGATCGTTCAGCCTTTTCGCTAAGAATTGGTTGCATGGTAGATCTTCGCTTAGTCGTCGCGAAATCAATGCGAACGTGTGTTTGGCGGATTAAAGAGTGTTCGTCCCTTGCACTGGTATTGGAGGATCATTACGATTCATCAAGACTCCTGCGAGTATCTATCCTATATTGAGAAGATCGGACGACCCCGTATCAAGTGATGTACTTCACTACTTGACTATGGCTAATTTTTACTTTTGAACTATGTGACATGTAGCTAGTTAGCTACTACTTGTTTAACTAGTTTATATCATTTACATGCTACTTTGCTAACTAGAATTTACTAGTTGCTTAACTTGTCCCTGTTATCGTGTGAAATTTACTTGTTAAGTTACTAATGTAGTTTTTATTTTCGCGCATTATCCGACTAAATATTCGTGACCGAGACTAACCGTATTCGGAGCGGTATGTATTCGCTCCGTATTCGTGACCGATAATATCTGTATTCGTATTCGTATCCAACGTTATCCATGTCCGATTCTGATTCCGACAAAAAAATATGAAAAAGGATACGGAATGAGTAATATCAGTCTGCATCCGCTCCGTTTGTACCTCTACTCACAATCACAACGGTGGAATATATTAATTGGTCACGGTAGTGTGGATATGAATATATATCCTTTGTAGGACCCAGCCTTGTGCGCTGCCAGAGTCATACGTGTAGTGAAATCTAACGAGTACGGTGCATTTCCATGTTGATTATTCGGTTATGTGATAGTGGAGTTTGAGCTAAAACTTATCAAGGACCGATCCATCATTGTAGCACCGTTATTAGTGATTTGGTGCTATATAAGAAACAGTACTTCATCGAGGAATTTCGAATTCCAAGCGGTGGTAGTTCCCCACTTTGGCTATTACCAAGCTTTCCCTCTGATGAGGCTGTACATTGTTCCTAATCTCAATTTGGTGAGTTTAGCTCATTACTATTGTTTTTAGTGTTTTTCTCCACAATCTTAATTAAAGACTGGTTTAACATCTATGCTTTGCTACAGACTAAAAAATCATACTAAATCAATATATCGAGCCGATATCATCGAGCTTTGTCTACATCACCCACTCGGCTGCGCTATGGCACTTGGTCGAGCTCCGCCTTAGTACGTGTTCACACCTTCACTGTGGTATTCAATGCGCTCAACTCCGCTACCGTGGCCCATGTAGACTAATCATGAACAGATTAAAAATGTGAAATTAAGGATACCCAAACAATAAAGGTATCAATGTTAATGTGAGATAAAATTTTCTAGTCTTTTACTTCATAGCTACTCCAATCATGGGAATAAATTAAACCAAATTCATATCTATTTACTTAATAAATCACTCCCTTCCTCTCAAACATAGATCTAAAAAGGCCATCACCTACATATTGTGATAGATAATTCAACCTTTCTTAACAAAAAAACAGAAATGAAGTGAATTTCCTTCCTTCCTTTTTTAGGGGTTATTAACAGAAAACAAACAACACAAGGGATTACACAAAAATGAACTTGTATATAATGTTTGAATATTGCATCTTGCACATAGGAAGACCGAGAGCTACCTCTTCGCGCATTCTATAGCAACCACACAGTCACCAAGATCTTATCCCATGTGTCCTTTTCCTGCCACTCCACACTACCCTGCCACATCTCCTTGCTGGCCTTCTCCCCCACCTGCCTCTACTCTGGCCTCGTTGGCTTCCTTACCATTGCCTCTTCGTTACTTAGGCGGTGACTACCATGCTCAGCCACTCCTCAACCCCTCAAGCTCGGAGTAATGTTGGTAGGATGCCATGATCATTGCCACTCCTTGAGCTATACAATTATGGTAAAGTCTTATATGGATCCATTCCAAAATCTTCGGGTGAGCAAATGGCATTCTTCTCATTGATCCCCTTGTCTGTGCCACCGTCCCCTACAAAATGCTTGGCACAAGCAAGCACTTCTCTCCCTGCAAACCACATAGACCCATTTTGACAAAAGTGGTTGTGCACATACAAAAACCATACTATATCTCTTCACTAAATAACCAAACTGAGGAATCGGTAACATGAGGGTAGTTTGCCGGCAGCTAGCTTTGTAGGGCGACAACAATGGTTGTCAACGAGCGCACGATCTTCAAGACCTTGCTATAGCTATCGTAGCATCTCCCCACCTCTGAACCCTACAAACCTATCCATCTCGCACCAGACCAAACACACATCAAGGAGATCCCAAACAAACACCACCAGCTAATTTGAAAGGTTTTTTGAATTTTACTCATAGTGACATAGTGTGCGAAGGTCCAATGGTTGCCGGTGACTTGAACCTTGAGCACCGTCACCTCACGCGATCTTATGCATGAGCTCTGCATCCCTGGGAGGTCAATGGCACACGATTGGTCAAGATAACCAAACACCAGAAGACAAGTATGACGAGGTGGTCAATGATTGTCACATCATGTGATTTGATACCTGGAGGCGTCGATGCTGATGTTGTGGGATAAGACAGTGACGCTGAAGATGTTGTTGCCATGGACGGTGTCGGTGCTGTAGAGGATGGGGACAGTGAGGTGGGAGGAGAGTGCGAGGTGCTGCATGTCATCGACCATGCGGGGAGGCATGGTTGCTGGAGCATTGCCGCTAGCATTAACTCTGTGAGCGTACAGGACGATGTGACGGTTCACTCGATTTGGGCCATCTGCACTGCCTTCTCTCGCAGCATTATGTGGCCTAAATGGTCGCGCACCCGTACCTCCACTGGCATTGAGGTGTTCTTGTACAACGGCACATCACCTTGTGCCACCATGCAAATAAGCACAAGGGAGAGAAGCAGATATGGATATGGATTGGACTTGCGAGAGAAACGAGGTGCGCTTCCTCGACTCTCAGGGAGTAGGATGTTTGCTCAGAGCGGATGGGACCGTATGTGGATCGATTTTTAGAAGAGGGAGTGAAGGGAAAGAATGTACCACTCACAATACCTTCTTTTAATCTTAATTAAAGATAACACAAGAGAGCGCCACATTACCCAGTTTTTTTCTCTCTATATAACGTTTGATTTTAGATACAACAGACCCAAATATATTTAAATCTACTATAAATTTCTAGATTTTAAAGGAATCCTAAAAATAGACAAGCCAGTAGTGGTATACACGAGTCCCCGGTCTGCGTGCTTACGAGGGAAAATGCAATTGGAAAGTTGTAGAATTTCCGCAAAAATTCGTGGGATCATTTCGAGTTATTGTAATAGTAGTGTGCCACACATATTTTACTTTATGGACTACCTATCGCATATGATTTTTTTTAAATAATCTATTTTTATTTTGAATTACAGTAATATACTTGTATTTTTTTATTTGACAGTAATAATTCTCTATCGCTCTACCGTTGAGTGACTTGGGTCAGCCACCCAACAATTAGATGGCAAATGTCCAAGTTGCTTTAACGGTTGAGCGAATTGGGCTAGCGCCCAATGGTTGGACGATTAGCTCTAGTCGCTCAACCCACATACACCGTACTGCTCAAATATTCCAGGAAAAAAAATATGCAAATACGTCAAGTGACCAAGTCGTCCACCAATCGAGCGACTAGTACTAATCGCCCACTGGTCGAGTGACTAATACTAGTCGCTCAACCATTGAGCGACTTAGCCCCTATCGCTTAATCATTAGACGACTAGTTTAAGTCTTTCAACGGTAGAGCGATAGAGCATTATTAGTGTAAAATAAAAAAATATAGATATATTACTGTAATTCAAAATAAAAAATAGATTATTTAAAAAATTTATCATGCACACATCGCTTGTTTCTTTCCTTTTTTTCCAAGATATACCAATAAAAGTGAACCGGTTAAACTTTACTACGAAGTAGATGTGAGAAAATGTGGTAACCAACTAATTAAGTGCAGGTAGAGATCGATTCGATTTTTCATATAGTTCGTTTCTGTTATAAACTAATCAGACAATTATGAAGCATTAACTATTATTCTTCCATTTCAAGGTGTGGGCGCGCATCCTACACTCAGGCGGGAAAAATGTTTGGTGCATAAGTATTTTTGGGTGCTAATATGTTATTCTCATCCTTATATAGATGATATTGGGATAAATCATATGCGGAGCAGTGTGAAATAGATACGTGACTCCCGCAAACGTTAAGCAGGTATTTGTGAACCTCTAGCATTCCACTGAATCTGACCCATTCAAATCTCATTTACGCCCCGTAGAACGCAATAATTGACCTGAAAACTGTGAAATTTCCGCGCTCCAAAGCAGGCCTTTAACAGTTGACACGATGAGTTAGCCTGTTAGCATCTTCAAAAAGATTTGCGCTGAATATTGGATAGAGATTTTATGAACATAAATCCATAATCACTCATTTTGGTTTGTGCAAAAATTTGTATAAAAATACGGTCATATGTGCACTGTGCAAAAAATGCAAAGTTAAATATATATATATATATATATATTACAAAATATATCTATGTACAAACTTGTTTTTTTAAGGTGCATATATGACATATTTTTGCATAAAATTTTTGGTAGTACAAATCCTTTAAAACATTCAATTTGTAAATAGTTTTTGTAATACAAAGGCACATTTTTGAACTTAGGTGCATGTGAAATTTAATCTGAAGTCTGAATTTTCCTGTCATACACAAGAATCTAGATGCCAATGCAGCGTTCAATTATTTTTTATATATCAGTGTACAATCTCTGCCGCCCTGTCAAAAAAGAAGCTCTAGTGTGGGCTCTCACCAACTGTTCCACCGCAATAATTGCCGAGGGGCCTCGCACAGTGGCAACAGCACAACTCGCCCGTACCAATCCCCACCTTTTTTTATTGTTATTGGCGTTGTACCATAAAGCAAACAGTAGCATTATATCAGAGTATTCCTCTTGCAGTCTTGCAGAGGCAGTCAATCCCTGCCAAAGACCGGCAAAAAAAATTATACTACAGAAAATACTCCGTATAGCGAGTGAGAGAAACAGTGTAAGAAGAGAGAGAGAGAGAAAGGGCTCATTTGAGTTTAACTTTTTAATTTTAATTTTAATGTTTTTGGTTTTTGATATTTTTTGGTATTTTTTCTTATTCCTTTACATTGTCTATGATGATATAATATTTTTAAAAAATTAATTTACTAAAAAAATATCAGCAACTTTAGTTAAAAAACTGCTACATTATATAAAAAACTAGAAACTTAAGTTTCAAAAGTTCAAATGAGCACCTCTTAAATTCCAAGCATGCCCTCTCAGTTCTCAGTTTCCTGCCCTGCCCTCACCCCTCTCTCCATGAACACGGCTTCTCTGTTTTGTTGACGTGGCGAAAATCTAAAGTACGAGAAAAATAGAAGAGTATAGAGAGAATATTTTAGATTTTTATTATGTTGATGAAAATACGGAGAACAAGAAAAAAGAAATAGAGAAGCCGTGTTCCCTCTCCATACTCCCAACTCTCAAGAAAGCAGGATAAACACAGAGAAGAGAGAGAGTAGAGTTAGAGAGAGAATATAGACTAGGGGAGGGTTTTTGGCTTCGGAGGCTTGATAAGTTTCTTCATATATATATATATATACTACCACGACTACACAGCAGCCAATAAAAATTGGGAGGAGAAAAAAGGATAAAAATACCACTCCCCTCCAGTAGCAGTGGGAGAGGCACTGCCTTTTGGTTTGGTTTGCCAGTCGCGAAACGTTCGAAGGCCCCCGAAAGCCCCCAAGAAACGAACCCAACCGACGTAACCGCGGACATGACGGCCGCGTGACGGCATGTCGGCGGAGGAGGCGGGGGCGTCGGCGGAGGCGTCTGGGTCGGTGCCGGAGCCGGCGGCGGGGGCGGGGGCGGCGGCAATGGGGGCGGAGGAGGCGGCGGCGAGGAAGCGGTACGAGGCGCTGGTGCAGGTGCGCGCCAAGGCGGTCAAGGGGAAGGGCGCGTGGTACTGGGCGCACCTGGAGCCCGTGCTCGTGCCGCCCCCGGTGTCTGGGGTGCCGCCCAAGGCGGCGAGGCTACGGTGCGCGCTCTGTGCGACGACGTTCTCAGCGTCCAACCCATCGCGCACCGCCTCCGAGCACCTCAAGCGCGGTGCGTGCCCCAACTTCGCGGCACCGCCGCCGCCGCAGGCGGTTACCATGTCCGCGGCGTCGTCCGTGGTTCCCATCTCGTCCATCCCTCCGTCGTCGCAGCGCCGGCACTCCACCGGTGGTGGTGGGCGCAAAAGGCACGCGCTGGCCGTGGCGTACGCGGCAGTGGAGGCGGCCTCCCAGCACGTGGTGGTGGGTGACCCGGCCGCGTACTCCCCTACGCCGCCCACGCCGCCGGCGCTTCCCGCTCCGCGGCAGGTGCTCTCAGGTGGCAGAGGCGACCTGAGCGCTCTGGCCCGGTTCGAGGACAGCGTTAAGCGGCTCAAGTCTCCCTTGGCGTCCCCTGGGGCGATGCTGCCGCGGCCGCAGGCCAAGGCGGCGCTTGCGCTGCTCGCTGACTGGTTTCTTGAGTCGTCAGGCAGCGTGTCCCTCACCGCGGCGGAGCATCCGAAGCTCAAAGCCTTCCTGCACCAGGTCGGCCTGCCGGAGATATCGCGGACAGAGCTCACCGGCGCACGCCTCGACGCGCGCTTCGCCGAGGCCCGCACCGACGCCGCCGCGCGCGTCCGGGAAGCGCGGTTCTTCCAGCTCGCGGCGGACGGGTGGCGCGAACAGGTGGTCCCTCTATCCGTCAACCTCCCCAACGGCACGTCCGTGTTCCACCGCGCCGTGCCCATGCCGACGCCGGCGTCGTCTGACTACGCCGAGGAGCTGCTGCTGGACGCCGTCTCGTCCGTCTCGGCCTCCAACGACCTCCGCCATTGCGCCGGCATTGTCGCGGACCGCTTCAGCTCGAAGGCTCTGCGTGACCTCGAGAGCAAGCACCAATGGATGGTGAACCTTTCTTGCCAAGTCCATGGCTTGTCAAGCTTAGTAAAAGACTTGGCGCGCGAGCTCCCGCTCTTCCACTCCGCCGCGGCAAATTGTGCCAAGATTGCCGCGTACTTCAACACCATACCCGCCGTGCGCGCACAGCTGCACAAGCATCAAGTCCAGGAGCATGGACACGCCGTTCTCCTCCGCGTCTCCACCCCACCATTGGAGCGCGGAGACAATGGCAGTGGATTCAGCGCAGCATTCGCGATGCTCGAAGACGTCCTGACCTCGGCGCGGGCCATCCAGCTCGCCGTGCTCGAGGAGTCCTATAAACTCATCTGCATTGACGACCCTGCCGCGAGAGAAATCGGTGACATGGTGCAGAATGTGGCGTTCTGGACCGAGGTCGAGGCGGCACATTCGCTTGTGAAGCTGGTCATGGACATTGTGAAGGAGATGGAAGCCGAGAGGCCCCTCGTCGGGCAATGCCTGCCACTCTGGGAAGATTTACGTGGTAAGGTCAGAGGCTGGTGCCACAAATTCAGCATTGATGAGAGCATTGCGATGAATTTGCTCGAGAGGAGGTTCAGGAAGTGCTACCACCCGGCATGGTCGGCGGCATTCATACTGGACCCCTTGTATCTGATCAAGGATGCCAGTGGGAGGTACCTCCCGCCATTCCAATACTTGACGCCGGACCAGGAGAAGGATGTGGACAGGCTGATCACGAGGCTGGTGTTGCCGGAGGAGGCGCACCTTGCATTGATGGAGCTGATGAAATGGCGGTCGGAAGGGCTGGACCCGTTGTACGCGCAGGCGGTGCAGGTCCGGCAGCCTGACCCTTCCACGGGGAAGATGAAGATTGCCAACAAGCAGAGCAGCCGGCTTGTCTGGGAGACATGCCTCAGTGAGCTCAAGTCACTTGGCAAAGTTGCCGTGAGGCTCATCTTCCTCCATGCAACTGCAAAGGGGTTCAGATGCACGCCGTCAATGGTTCGCTGGCTGACCGCTCCGGGGAGCTCAGCCAGTGGCATTGGCCGTGCGCACCGGTTGGTGTTCATTGCGGCCAATTCGAAGCTGGAAAGGAGGGATTTCTCCAATGACGACGACCGGGATGTGGAGTTGCTCACAGAAGGAGATGATGATATGTTAACTGAGACTGCCCATGTGGATCCCTCTTCAGTGTAGCATCCCTGTTTAATTTTTTGTTGCTCATTTGCTGTTAGCATTTGTAGAATTTGATCCCTAGGAATTGTTAGATTCTTTTTATTGCTTCTTTTTATTGTGCCCATGTTGCTAGTTCTTGCTCCCTCCTCTGGTTTTGGTGGGGTGGGGAGTAGGGGCCTGAGATGGAGAAATGCAGCTTATCAAGTGTGGTTAGTAAATGACTTCTATCTTGCTATATGGATATAGCTATGTAGTTCTGTTGGATACTGAAATTAAAATTGCAGAAGCTGAGGGAAACTTCTTGCCTATATTTAGAATCAGCAAGGCAAGATGAGCAGGGTGATTGTGTGTTTGTGTAACTATTTTGAGATCTTGTGCAAATAATAATATCATACACAATTGAATGAAGCCTTGCTTGCCCCCAATAGATTATTGCTTCTTGCATTCTCGGTTATCTCATCCGGTATATTCTTCAGGTTCTGGCTGGCTTATCAATTTGTCAGTGAACAAACTTTGAAGATGGCAACAATTACATGACAAAAGTAGTAGTACTCTAGTGACGAGGTCTTCTTTTCTTAATTTGACAGGGGGTCTTTCTTTTTCTTTTTTGCTCTGTTTTTGTTCCCACTTCCCAGAGTGCTGGTGTTGGTGGAGGGCATATACACACAAGTCTATGATCTTTTAAATGTGACGGATGACTTTTAATTTTAATGTAAGTACTTATGTGAATGATTGAAAAAAACTGTTATAATAAGTTACTTCGAAAAAAGATAGAAAAACTATCTTATTTTTAGAAAAATAAAAAATCATAAGCTGAAAGAACGACACGATCGTTAGGTTTGGTTGCTTGTGGGATTTCTGTCATGTGGCCAATGCTCACGTTGCAATAGTATGTGCCAAGGTACATTCCTTGGCTCTACTCCGCCTACATTGCTTTCCAGCCACAACATCTGTACCTATGAAGCTTGAACAGTAGTACTACACTAGTGGCAGCCTCCTCTGTGGTGATTTCCAAGGATGGTAGTATTGTTCTGCCAGCTTTGTCATTTTTTCCTAAACCTATTTTACTGCTCTCCCTCGAATAGGCTCAATAGGACATGTACTGCTCGTGCCCAATGGTTTCGTGAGACTACCATGCCTTACATGTCATTGTTACTACCATGACCTATCATCACCTTACCCCCTAATTCCTGCCGCGCAACCGGACGATGGACCATGGCGATGCTAATTTACACCGTGGAGTATATAGATATATTGTCCATGGCTTTTCCGACAATTTAATCGTTTAGATGGATGAACTGATTCCGATTGTTCGTCTCGATAAATCCCGAAATCAAAGGCATGGAAAACCTAATAAGAGTTCAGAGGTACACCAGGATGGGCCTCCACCATTTTTCGTAAGTTTTCACCAGAGGTCCAGGTTAAAGCTTTTCCTCTCGCACTTGAATTAAAAGGTATGGGCATCTCAGGCGCAGGCATTGTGTTGCTTGCAGCACGCACTGTGGTGCTTGTACCCTCTTATGTGCTTTCATATTATTTTTCCCCCTTCCTTTCTTTGCAGTGAAAGGTACTGTTGTCACTTGCCTCTTCTCAACTGTCAGCGTCGTCCTATTAAACCGAGATTTTGAAAAAAAAAAACGCAGCGGTAAGGATGTGTGTGTGTGGCTAATGGGACAGTCCCATTAGTGAAAAAGCCTGCTTTGTACAGGCTGTGAATGGCTGATACGTCGGTAGAAACACATGGGTTTGTGTTTGAGTTGGGTGGTGGTGGCTCGTTATCGTTGGCCCGTATCACCGTATGGTCTCCAGCCTCCGACCTCTCCCCCTCCCAGCAGCGCAGGCACATGCCTAAGTAACAACCGGGGGTCATTACATTATTAGCCGTGGCAGGCAAGTGCGGAGTTAATTGTCTGTTACTTCAATATCTTTTGTAGTCAGTTAAAAAATATATATTAAAAACTAAAAGTTACAGCACTTTTTATAGAACCTATAAATTATAGGTTTATGTCCTTACTGGAACACAGGAATTTTATAAAATTCAATTTATTTTCCCTAGCACGAGTACTAGAAAAAATTTTCCACATTTCAAAACAAGCTGTTCATAGTGGATTTTTTTTACCTCGTCGTGAAGTACTTGCTCTACCCAAGTAGTTTCTTCTTATTTTTTTTTCAACCCCAGCGTTCCGTACATGGATTGCAGTCGTTGGTGTACCAATACAATTGCTGCTGGAACCGGTGTATCGTTCCTTTTTGATTTTTTTGAGAGGGCAGTTGCTTTGCCAGCATTGTACCAGCGCTATATTTTTGTACATGTGGTGTGTAGTAGTTGAGGGATGAATACGATGATGTGGTGTGTTGTGATGTTCCTGCTTTGCACGGGTCCTACTGAGCACCTTTTTCTTCATTTTAGACTGGCTGTCCAGACTCCCAGCTTGTACAACTACATTGGTATTTGCCTTTTTGTCTTGTCAATTGACAAACGAAGGGGGAGAGAGAGAAAATGAGATGTGAATGGACGTGGTTTCCAGCTTTCCATGTACCGACGTGGATAAAGAAATTTCCATGTTCCAACTCCCAAGTAGTAGCACTAAAGGTGAAAAGGAAAAAAAAAATACTTGTTTAAGATAGGGACCTGTGGAGATTGGGGAGGAGCCTCCAAAATTCAAAACCCTGTTTAAGATGCTTACAAGGACGATTGTTGCTGTTTAGGGAGATCCAGTAACCAGTACATGACTAGATGGGTCAATTTGACTGTAACCCTCTCTCGTTGTAAATATATATTATTTTGAACATGGATACAGTCTTTAAATATAACTTTAACTATTAAGTTTTATTATAATATATTTATAAAACTTAATAAAATAATAATATTATGAAGTATTTTTCTTGACAAATATATATAATTTTTATGTATCTAATATAAATATTTTAAAAGATATGAATAATTAAAGTTTTAAATTTGATTATACTTATGTTCAAAACATTGGAGGATTAGGGTCAGAGAGGATTAACTCTAGCTGCGTGGAATGGATGGAGGGTTTACTCGGTTTAAGGACTACTAGGACGCTTGGGGTTAAAGGCACACGAAGATAATGAGTGTCTGTTGTCCAACAAGACTTGTGGGTAGAACCAACTTAACCAGATCCAGTTATATCACTGTTGTGGCTATAGACCAAACAGAGAGAGAGGGGTATGGTAATGGAGAGTTAGGTGAGCAAATGATCTCTTGGTCTTTCCCAAGGGCTCGGTATGACATATATATACGCTCCCTCGTAAGGAGCGTCTTTACAATCGTAACCTTACAATGGGGCTTCCAACCAAGGGTAGCTACGTCCTTAATACATGGTTTATAACCCTTGCAACAGGCCAGCTGGGTTTAGGTGGGGGCCACCCCTACAACAGGAGCCTCTCATGGTGAAAGGCTTCACAGGCCGAAGCCATGTTGTTGAGTCCTTTGGCCCCCTCCGTCCTGCGGCCTGTGACATTATGTAGTTGTCGGCGCAGATGACTTGGTGCATGTAAGTCTTCGTGGCTCCGCGTAATCGAGGCTGGAGGCCGTAGCGGAGTCGCTTGCTAAGTCTTGGGCTGGGTGGTCGCAGTGGGTCCGCGTTTGCGGTACAGAGGTGAAGACTTGGTCGAAGCGGAGTCCCTCCGACTGACCCAGCACACCAGTTTTTTCTGCAACCTAGCATCCATGAAAAGTTATAAGACACATTAGGCGCAAGAACGGTTGTGGTAAGGGTGAAGAGGTATGACGTGCAACGAGTGATAGGGTTGTCCCTAGCCACTGGAGTGGAAGGGGTGTCTTCGGGCGTGGCGTGCGGCCGCACGGCTGCTTGTTGCAGTGCCATAGCCAAGGGAGCGGAGCCGGAGTTGTTCCGCTGGGGTGGAGGCTTCGCGAAGAATGAGGTCGCTTGGCGCCCCGGGCGGGGACTTTGTTGAAGCGTTGAGGTCGTTCATGGTCACGGAGCCTTTCCCCACGGAGCCACAGCTGTCGGCGGGGCCATGCTGCGGAGCCGAAAATATCGAACGTGCGAGGAGTAGCGTGGAGACCTTGTTTGGCGCGGGGTGGGCCCTCTCTCGGTCCGGAGTCGTTGTGCGGTGTGTTGGAAAGGCTGGGGCGGTCCGCGGCGGTCGTACGCACGGTCCCGAGGGAGGGGTACACGCGGCGTTGCCTGGTTGGTGCGGCGTGGGATGTCAGTAGTCTTGTGATCGCGAGCCCGCGCCTGTTCCCAAGAGAGGTGGGACACGCGGCGAGCCATCCCGCGGACGGTTACGCTTTCCGATCGTGGGCGGGACGAATCGACGGGCTCCCGCCGGTTGCCTTCCCGATCGCGGGACGTGAAAGGGCTGTATAAAGGGCGCTTTTACTGGCGCACGAGCGTGCCTCTCGTCCACGTGCGTTCGCCCGATTGCTTTGTGCTGTTGCACGAAATCCACCCGTCTTTGCTCCAGCAATCCTTCGTGCAGAAAGAAGGATGGCAAGCCACGGAGATTCCGGCCGCCGGCTTAGCGGTAGTGCCTCGTCGGGCCAACGCGGCGCGACGCCGCCAGCAGCAGAATTTTTGGTGGTGGCTTGCACGCCATTGCAGGCCCGCAAGCAGTACAACGCCAGGCGGGCTCGGAAGGGCACTGCTCCGGGGTGATTGGGTGGAGTCTTACCACGGAGGAGACAATCGAAGCCCTCCTGCGGGAAAAGAAGATAGATGAGCGCCACGGAGTTCGCCTTCTCGGCCGCGATGAAGTGGAGCCTCATCCCGAAGCGTCAGAGGCGATTATCTTCGCCGCATTTTTTGAGGCTGGACTCCGGATGCCGTCGATGCTCTTTGTTGGTGAGGTCTTGAAGGCTTATGGATTGGAGTTGGCGCAGCTGACCCCGAATGTGATAGTTCGTTTGGAGATGTTTGCCTGAGCAATTCGAGTGGAAGGCGCTCATCCCCGCGCGAGCTTGTTCGCCCTTCTTCACGACGCGCGCTGTCAGCCAAAGAGAGTCAAAGGCGGGGCACTGTCCAATTTCAGCAGCGTCCACTTCGTGGTGAGGTCAGGCTACGCGCATTTGATCCCCGCTCTGGCGACGAAGGAGAAGTGGGAGGGGTGGATGCGGCAGTGGTTCTACTACCGCGTGACGCCGATCAGCAATCTGCAGTGCCGGGGCCAGCCAATAGCTTTCAACTGCTGCCCGTGGCTGAAGCCGGTGAGCGAAGATCAATGGCAGGCGCAGAGACTCGGCGGCGTCACTCTTCGGTTCAACATGCGCGATCTTGCCGAGGAATTCACCATGTACGGGGTATCTCCGCTGTCCGGCCTATAGAGATATGAGCGAGGTGTTATGCGGCGGGATGGCATCCGCCCATCGGTGTCGTCGTTGCAGCAGCCCACCGGCTGTGGTAGGTACTTCGCCCTTGTGCTACGTGTGTATATGTAACTATTGTAAATGGGACCACACTTCGCGTGCAGTGCTGCCGTTGGAAGACGCGGAGCGCGTCATCGATGCCTTCCTGGGGTCGTGCACGTGGAAAGAGCACACCCTTTGTGAAACCGCCACCGGGCCTGCGAGGCTAGGGCGGATAAATCGGGTGTGCGAGGTCCTAGGCTTTGTTGTACCGGAGTGCCCAGTGCCAGTGCGGAGTTCGCCTCGTCGCCAGGATGGTGCCAGCGAGGCCGAGGCGTCTCCCTGGCGGCGAAGGTCTCGGTCCCGAGCTGCTGTCTTTGACCCGCCCACCGGCTTAGCGGCAGACGCTGCTGATCCGGACGACGTATCAGGGGGCGGGTCCGAGCATGGCAGCGCGGGGGTCACGCTGCGGCCAGCGAGGACCTAGGTGGTGAGGCGGGCCTTGGCAGTGACGTCGTTGAAGATGAGGCCTTGTCGCCTATGCCGGTCGGCGAGGATGTGCCTCCCGTGTCGTCGTCGCCCATGGTGGCTGCCACGAGCCTTCCGCCGGCCCTAGGTCCTGCGACAACCGGAGCGGCGGAGCACTCATCGTTGTCGCCTACTGCAGCTGCCGCGGACATGCCGCCCGTGCCGGTCGGTGTAGGTACTGGAGCGGTCGAGGGTGCATCACCTGGGTCTCTAGCGGCGAAGCGCCGCCGGGTATGATCGCCTTCGCGCACGAGGCAATTCCATGTGGCGGGTGCGGTCGGCGGGGGCCTGGGATCTGACCGCGAGGCCACTCCGACTGAGGAGGGGGTTATCGTTTCCCAGGCAGGGGCTGAGCCGACACCTCCCCACGCCTTAGTGGGGGGTGACGGAGGTTGGCGTAATTCCTTTTCTCCCCATGACTTCGCAAAGCTCTCTCCGATTTGTTCGCTCATGCCGTCGTCAACGTCAGGAGAGGGGAAGTCGCCCGGACGCGGCCAAGGATCGAGCAGCAGCGGTGTCTGCGAGGTCAGCGGTGACGTTGCACAGAACGCAGCGCGGACTCCTGACACTGCCGCGAGGCTCCCAAGGCTCGCTGTGTCTGACTTCGTGCCGCAACCGGAGGCGCTCCGTGCCCTCAACGGAGCCGCGGAGTGTGGTGATGGCAGGCTGGATCGACGAGCGCTGTCGTCGTGCGGGGGAGGGACCTTCTTGCACTCGCACTGGGCGCCGCGGGGATGAAGGTAATCACCTAGGCCCGCCCTTGACATCGCCTACCACGTACATGCTAAGTAGCCATGTCCTCCTGCTGTTAGGCGGTCGCCATCGGCCAGGCGCTGGATGAGGCGCGTGTCCGCGAGCGGAGGGCACTGGAGGAGCAACTTCGCGCTGCCGACGAGGCTCACGCCACGAAGGACGACCGCATCTGTCTATTGAAGGCGGAAGTTCGTGCGGCGGCGGCGGCGCAACATGCTGCCGAAGAGGCCCATCGTGCCGCGGCAGAGGAGCACGCTGGCTTACTTGGGCAAATCAGCGCGCTGGAGGAGGAGAGGAACCAGGCTCTGGGCGATGCGTCCGCGGCAGCATGGAGGACCATGGGGTCATTGGAGGGGCCCTGCGGGACCTTTCCGTCGTCGTGCCGGACCTTAATCACGACGCCGTGGACGTGGCGAAGTCGTTAGCATGGATTGAGGAGGGCTCGAGCCTGGCGCTTCGCGGTGCGAAAGCCTTCGGCGATCACTGCGGCTTCGCCAGCGCGTGCCTCGCCTTTGCCACGCTCCACGCCCGGGGGTGTGAGCACGTGAAGGAGCTGGCCGCCCCCCGACTGGAATGCGCCAACCGGAGCCGGGGTATTGTCCGGCGCAGTGCGCACCACCATGCCCGCCGTTCAGAGCTTCTACGAGGGGATCTGGGGCCACCTTAGGGAGGAAGCGGCCAAGGTGTTGTTACGGCGGACGTTACACCGGGAAGGTGACTTCCTTCAGTGGTTGGAGGAAGCTCGTCAGCGCAACGAAGACGGCGCTGACCCCTAGTGTGGTTCCGGGAGTTGCTGGTTGTGATGTAACTTTTGTTGTTGCTGTTGTTTTCTTTCGCTTGCTAATGAAAAAAAGGACCGTTGCGCCGAGTACTGCACAACTGCATGCTACTTGTTCGGTTGATTGTTAATACGGCGGAAGCTGGCACCTTGTTGGGGTAGACGCGATCGCGCCCGTCCGCTCCCCTTCGAAGCGATGGCAGCGGAGCTGGCGCCCAGTTGAGGTAGACGCGATCGCGCTCCGCCCCTACCCTCGAAGTGGTGGCGCGAGCTAGCGCCGCTGAGGTAGACGCGATCGCGCCCATCCCCTACCCCTCGGCGGTGGCGCGAGCCGGGCGCCAGCTTAAGTAGACGCGATCGCGCTCCGTCCCCTCCCCTTCGAAGCGGTGGCAGTGGAGGTGGCGCCTAGTTGAGGTAGAAGCGATCGCACTCCGTCCCCTACCCCTCGAAGCGGTGGCAGCGGAGCTGGCGCCTAGTTGAGGTAGAAGCGATCGCGCTCCGTCCCCTACCCCTCGAAGCGGTGGCAGCGGAGCTGGCACCTAGTTGAGGTAGACGCGATCGCGCTCCATAGCTTGTAGTCCGGAGCACGCGTGGGACTATCAACCACAACTTAGCTAGGCTCCGGAGGGTACGCCAACGCATGCGCGGGATATCCGCGTCTTGTTTAGACTTAGTAGAGTGCGCAGGGAAAACATCTACGTCTAATTTATACTCCGGAGCATGCGTGGGACTATCAACCACGGCTTAGTTAGGCTCCGGAGGGTGCGCCAACGTGCGCATGGGACATCCGCATCTTGTTTAGACTCAGTAGAGTGCGCAGGAAAAACATCCACGTCTAGTTTATGCTCCGGACATGCGTAGGACTATCAACCACGGCTTAGTTAGGTTCCAGAGGGTGCGCCAACGCGCGCGCGGGACATCCGCGTCTTGTTTAGACTCAGTAGAGTGCGCAGGGAAAACATCCGCATTTTATTTATACTCCATAGAGTGTGCGCGCGGATGCGTCCCCCCGCTGCGTCTTATTTATACTCCGTAGAGTGCGTGCGGAGGCGGACCTCGACGGTACGTCTTATTTATACTCCGTAGAGTACGTGCGGAGGCGCACCTCGATGCTACGTCTTATTTATACTCCGTAGAGTGCGTGCGGAGGCGGATCTCGACGCTACGTCTTATTTATACTCCGTAGAGTGCGTACGGAGGCGGACCTCGACGCTACGTCTTATTTATACTCCGTAGAGTGCATACGGAGGCGGACCTTCGTGGAGTGCGTGTGCGGAGGTGGGCCTCCGTGCGGTGCATGTGTGGGGGTGCGCCTCTGTGCGGTGCATGTGCGGGGGTACGCCTCTGTGCGGTGCATGTGCGGAGGTGGGTCTCTGTGCGGTGCATGGGAACATCGACCACGCCTTTATACTCCGGGGAGTACGCGCGATAGTGGCACCGACGCGTGCACGGAATTCCGCGTTTTGTTTATACTCAGTAGAGTGCACAGGGACAACGTCCGCGTCATTTTTATACTCCGGGGAGTACGCGCGGTAGTGGCACCGACGCGTGCGCGGAATTCTGTGTCTTGTTTATACTCAGTAGAGTGCGCAGGGACAACGTCCACGTCTTTTTTATACTCCGGAGAGTGCGTGCGAAGGCAAGCCTCCGCGCGTTTTTGGTGGGGGCACAAATAGCTCTGCAAACGACCGATTTTATTAAATTCTCGTTTGCTTATGTGAACGAGTACAAGAGGTTAGGTACTGACCATTGGATTCGTTGCCATGACGGTGGCCGTTGCCGGTCTAAATATAGTACCTCCGCAACCTGTCCGCATTCCATGTGTGACGGAGTGTCTGCCCTTCCAGCGTGGCGAGGTGATAAGCTCCTCGCTGCAGTGCCGCCGCGACGATGTACGGGCCTTCCCACTTGGACTCCAGCTTGCCGACTGTGTCTGCGCGAAGCGTCATCCTGAGGACAAGGTCCCCGGGCTGGAATGCTCACGGATACACAGAGCGACCCTACCTGCGCGCCATTTGGCGGGTGTATTTGGTGACGTGTTGGGTGGCCTTGACTCGCTCTCCGTCGAGGAGGTCCAGGGACAACTAGCGCTCTTCGTCTGGTGCCTGGGCGAGGACCCTTCGTGAGCCAACCTTGATCTCTTCGGGCGTCATTGCCTCATCGCCGAAGAGGAGTTTGAACGGTGTGAATCCCGTCGGGCGTGTCGCTGTTGTGCGAAGCGACCAGAGGATATTGTGGAGCTCGCTGGGCCACCTGCCCTTTGGTAGTCCGACAAGGCGTTTTTTGACCCCGGCGGAGATGGCACCGTTCACCCGCTCGATCGCTCCGTTGGACTGCGGGTGTCCGACCGAGGCGAACCGAAGCGTGATTCCCATGTCATCGCAGAACTCCCTGAACGGAGCAGATTCAAACTGCAGACCATTGTCGGCGGTGATCTCCTTGGGCACTCCGAAGCAACATATAATATTCTGCCAAAGGAAGCGCTGCATGGTTGCCGAGGTGATCTTGGCTAGTGCCATAGCCTCTAGTCACCTGGAAAAATATTCCAAAGCGACCACAATGAAGCGCAAAACTCCTGGGGTTCGGGGAAGAGGTCCGACCACGTCAATGCCCCACCGCGCCAACGGCCATACAGGGGGGATGGGGTTGAGGCCGGTGGGGGGCTTGTGAATTACCCGTCCCATCCATTGGCAGCCTTGACACCGGCGCACAAGTTCTTGGGCGTCAGCAACGGCGGTTGGCCAGTAGAAGCCTTGTCTAAATGCCTTGCCGACGAGCGACCTCGGCGCCAAATGCGAGCCGCAAAGGCCCGTGTGGATTTCCGCCAGGAGGTGCTGTCCCTCTTCGCGTGAGAGGCACCAGAGGGCGCAAAGGCGCACCCTTTTTGTAGAGCACTCCGTCGAGTATCTGGAAGGATCTGGCGCGGTACTGCAAGCGACGGAGCTCGACAGGGTCGTCGGGCTCGGCGATGCCCTGTAGGAAGGCATGAATTGGCTCTCGCTAGTCGCCCTGATGGATGATCTGGTGGACTAGGGCCACGTCACGATTGTCTTGTGCGATGGCCGCCGCGTGCAGGACCTCGTAGAATGCATCTTCGGGAGCGGGGAGTTGTTGGCTGGCAGCTTTTGCGAGAATGTCCGCTTACTCATTTTCCGCTCGAGGGATGGCCTTGACCGTGATGCCTAGGAAGTGCCGCTCCTTGGCTCGCATAGCTGCTAGGTACTTGGCGAGGTCGGGGTCTTTGGCCTGGTATGACTTGTCGACTTGCCCCGTCACTAGCCTTGAATCCCTGCGGACGAGGACTCGTCGCGCGCCCAGAGCTTTGAGCTTCGCTAGGCTGAAGAGTAGCGTCTCGTACTCCGCGGTATTGTTGGTGGCGGGAAATGCGAGGTGTGCCGAGTATAGCAGGCGGTGTCGCTCCAGCGTAGTGACCACCGCACCCACGCCCGTGCCGAAGACGCAGTAGGCACCGTCGGTATCGAGCGTCCACACCAGGTCCTTCGGCTGCTGGGCGTGCTGGGCCGCGGGGGTCCACTCCGCGAGGAAGTCCGCAAGGATTTGGGACTTGATCGCTGTGTGCGAAACATAGGTTAGGGAAAAAGGGGCGAGTTCAGCTGTCCACTTACCGATGCGTCCCGTGGCCTCTTTATTGTGTAACATCTCCGCTAGAGGGAACGAGGACGGCACCGTGATTGGATAGGCGAGGAAGTAGTGCCGGAGCTTTCTTGAGCCCATGACTAGCGCGTATGCCAACTTCTGAAGCTCCGTGTACCGCGTCTTGGCGCCTTGGAGTGCTTCGGAAACGAAGTATACTGGGCGCTGACGAGCGCCCTCCTCGAGAACGAGGATGGCGCTGACTGCTGTCGCCGAGGCGGCTAGGTAAATTAGGAGGGGAGCCTCTGGTGCCGGGGCGACCAGCGTGGGTAGGCTGGCAAGATGCTTCTTGAGGTCGTCGAAGGCGCTGGTGCAATCGGCATCCCAACGAAACCCATCACAGTTGCGCAGGGTTTTGAAGAAGAGCAGGCCGCGCTTCGTCGCCTTGAACAAAAAGCGGCTCCGCGCAGCTATGCGGCCAGCGAGTCTTTGGACTTCCCGTGTTGTTTTGGACGGCTCCATGGAGAGGATTGCGTCGACCTTGTCAGGGTTGGCTTGGATGCCGCGCCCCAACACCAGGAAGCCTAAAAGCTTGCCTGCCCGCACGCCGAACACACACTTGTCCGGGTTGAGCTTATCGCCCGCCTTCCGGAGGTTGTCGAAGGTCTCTTGGAAATCCTGGCCGTGAGCGGCCAATTGCTTGGTTTTGACGACTACATCGTCGACATAAGCTTCGACATTCCTCCCCAGTTGGGAGGTCAGCGCCAACGCAATGAGGCGGGTGAAAGTTGCGCCGGTATTTTTCTGGCCGAAAGGCATTCTAACAAAGCAGTATGTTCCTATCGGAGTGATAAAGCTGGTCTTGTCCTCGTCATCCTTGGCCATGTAGATTTGATGATAGCCGGAGTAAGCGTCCAAGAAGCTCATGAGTTCGCAGCCGGCAGTGGCGTCGACCAGTTGGTCGACGCGTGGGAGAGGGTAGTCATCCTTCGGGCACGCCTTGTTGAGGGCAGTGAAGTCGATGCACATGCGCCAGGCACCGTTGGCTTTCTTCACCAGCACTGGATTGGCAAGCCAATCTGGGAGTTGGACTTCGTGGATGATGCCAGCCTGCAGGAGCTTCGCCACTTCTGCCTTGGCTGCCTGCTCACTGCCGCTCAACGGACATACGCCGAAGCCTTTGCCTGACCGGCTTGGCATCCTGGCAGACCGCTAGGTTGTGCTAGATGAAGGAGCGGTCCATGCCCTTGATGTCTTCTGGGGACCATGCGAAGACGTCTGCGTTGTTCCGGAGAACCTGGAGTAGGTCTTGCTCCATCTTCGGGGGGAAGTCGTCGCCTATTTAGACGACTCGGCCGTCGGCTTGGAGGGGGACCATCTTGATGCCGCCCTCCGGTCGGGGCTTAGGGGTCCACCCGGGGCGGATGGTGCATCTGCCTTGTGCTTGCCGGCGAGGGCATGCACCCCGCGGCAGGGACTCGTAAGCTCCGTGTGCCGGGCGAGGTCCTGGTCGCCGAAGATAGTGATGACGCCTCGCGGGCCCGGGAGCTTCAGGCACAGGAAACCATGATGTGAGACCGCCCCGAAGGAAATGAGGATAGGACGGCCTAGAATGGCATTGTATGGACTTGGGGTGTCCGCGACGTCGAAGATGACGCCCTCGGTCCTAATGTTATCGCCCTGACAGAGGGAGACCTGGAGGTACACTTAGCCCAATGTACTTATTGCTTGGCCGCCAAAGCCGTGTAACGGGGTCGTGGACGACTGCAGTTGGCCGCGAGGGATTCTCATGTGGTCAAGGGCCTCCGCGAAAAGCACGTTCGCCGAACTACCTCCGTCAATGAGGATGCGCCGGACGTCACATCCTGCAATATCGGCTCAGACGAGCAGGGGGTCGTAGTGGGGAAACTCCACGCCTCGGGCATCGGGGGGTGCGAAGGTGACTTCGCCCTGAGCTACTCCCGACCTTGGCTACGGCGAGGCTCCCGACGACGATCCTCCGGAGATGACGTTGATGACCTGAACCTGCAGGGGGGTTCGCTGTGGCTGCTGTGGACGGGTCCGCGGTGCGACGGCCGCGGGGTCTGCGAGCTTGGAGCCTTTTGCATGGCCCGCACGGTCTCGCGGAGATCTGCCAGCTCCCGCTGGAACGCATGGAGGGCCGCCAGCAGGGATTTTTGCACAACCAGCATAGTCAATACGGGCGGCGCACGTGATCGTGCTGGCTTGACAGCCACGACCACCGCCTGTGTCGCCTCAGCGAAGGCGGGGTTGGAGGCGACGTCTGCGTCGGCGAAGGCAGGGTTGGAGTCGACGTTTGCGTCGGCGAAGGCGGGGTTGGGGTCGACGTCTGCGTCGGCGAAGGCGGGGTTGGGGTCGACGTCTGCGTCGGCGAAGGCAGGGTTGGGGTCGGCGCCCGCGTCGGCGAAGGCGGGGTTGGAGTCAACGTCTGCGTCGTGAGTGTTGCTGTTCACTCCCCGGTCGCCAATGCTGACGCCTCGATGCCGACGTTGATACGAGACCCCGCCGTGACCCCTTTCCTCCTCTTCGCCGCCGATGATGTTGGTGCCATCCTCCTTGAGGTCTTCTTGCTTCCGTCGTCCCCACGGACGACGCCAGCTGTTGTGGCTACAGACCAAACAGAGAGAGAGAGGGGTGTGGTAGTGGAGAGTTAGGTGAGCAAATGACCTCTTGGTCTTTCCCAAGGGCTCGGTATGACATATATATACGCTCCCTCGTAAGGAGCGTCTTTACAATCGCAACCTTACACCGAGGCTTCCAACCAAGGGTAGCTACGTCCTTAATACATGGTTTATAACCCTCGCAACAGACCAGCCGGGTTTAGATGGGGGCCACCCCTACAACAATCACTGTCGCCAAGTTTTTTTAAGGAAAAACCTTATAAAAGTGTGCTACTGTATATATTTATAAAATAAAAAATATGTGAAAGGAATATTTCATATGAAACAATTCAATTCTTGTATTCATATTTTTTTTAGAAAAAAACAGATGAGAGTTCCATTTGATATTTTCTATTTTGGAGCTAGGGGTGGGATTTGACAAAAAAAATTTAGATTAAGGAATATTCAGAATTCCGGCCTCCACCATTCACATGCGAATGAGTATAGCCACTTAACAAACTAACTTACGGTACTAAGACCATCTATCACCAAACAGTGAAACAAACTACCACTCAAGCTTCAACCAACAAAACCACAAACTCATAACTTAGATAACCCTTCACCAAACGGTGATGCCCAAAATCATAAAAACTCTTCAACGCAAATGTTCAAGCTTCTATCCTTCTCAAATGCCTCCAACCAAACTTGTTGAAGAAATCCAACACCAATTTCTCCAATCGATGACATCCTTCTTTTAGTGCGATTCCCTCTTCCTCTTTAGACAGCTGTGACCATTGTCTGATCCAGTATGTCCCCCTGAAAATGACCTGCAAGAATGAATGAGAATTGGTCCTTTTGAAAACAGCATCATTTCTATTCAACCACATTGCCCAACATAGAGCTGCAACCCCAATTAAAATCTGATTTCTAAGTTTAGAAGAGAAACTCCTAAGCCAAGAACCGAATAAATGAGTTACACTAGAAGGTGGTTTGATATTAAAGACAAGAAAAGTCGAATTCCAAATGGACCTTGCAATATGGCAATCGAAAAAGAGATGTTGAATTGACTCCTCCGAATTACAAAAACAACACTTAGTACAACCAATCCAATGCATCTTAACCAAATTGTCTTTAGTTAATCACCCCTCTCGACAAATACCAAAGAAAAACTTTAACCTTCAAAGGTAACTTAGTTTTCCAAAAGACGTTTTTCCCTAGTAACCTCTCTTGTTTCATAATATCCATGTAAAGAGATCGAACTGAAAATGAACCATTCTTAAGAAGATTCCAAGTAAAACCTCCTTAGTGTTATTCAAAGAAACCAAAATTACGGAAGAAACCAACTTAAGCCAAGCCTCCATCTTTTCCCCTGTTAAAGCACGTCTAAACGAGATATTCAAAGGGGTCGTACTTAGTACTTGAGAAACTGTAGCATTTTTCCTTCTAACAATCTTGCACAACCCAGGATATCTATCCATCATAGACTCGTTGTCTAACCAACGATCTTCCCAAAATCTAGTTTGTTTTCCATTATTAACTTTGAAGCTTCCCCTAGACAGAAAAAGATCTTTAACTTCCATGATCCCAGCCCAAAATTGGGAATCCCCTGGTTGCTTTTGAACTTGCGACAAAATTTTATTTTTCAAATACTTTTTCTTAAGCACCTCTTGCCAAAGCCCTTCTTCATTCAGAAGCTTAAACAGCCATTTACTTAGAAGGCATTTATTTAAAACTTTCAAATTTAAAATACCCAAGCCTCCCATGCATTTTGGTTTACAAAGAGAGCTCCACCTTGCAAGTCTATATTTCTTCTTGTGCTCATCACTTTGCCAAAAAAATCTGGATCTGTAGTAATCCAATTTTTTAAGGATCCCTTTAGGAATAGCTAGAAAAGACAACATAAATACTGGTAGACTTGTAAGCACCGAGTTGATCAGAACAAGCCTACCACCCACTGACAACATCTTTCCTTTCTAGCTGCTAAGCTTTTTCTGAAACCTCTCTTCAATTAACCTCCAATCTTTACTCAAAATTTTATGATAATGCATAGGTATTCCTAAATATCTAAAAGGATAGCTTCCCTCTTTACAACCAAATAACTCAACAAACTTTATACTTTTATCTTTAGCTGCCCCAAAACAAAAGAGTTCACTTTTATGGAAGTTGATCTTGAGACCCGATAATTTTTCGAAAGTACATAGTACTAATTTCAAATTCTTGGCCTCTTCTAAATCATTTTCCATAAAAAGGATAGTATCATCCGCAAATTGTAAAATAGAAAGGCCATCCTCTACCAGATTTGGTACTAACCCCCTAAACTGCCCCAAAGATTTTGCTCTAGAGATAAGAATTGCCAACATATCAGCGACTAGATTAAAAAGAACTGGTGCAGAGGATCTCCTTGCCTTAAACCTTTTCTGGTCTGGAAAAAACGACCCACCTCATCATTAACTTTTACCCCGACGCTGCCCCTACTAACCACTTCCTCAACATGCTTACACCAAGTCGGAGAAAAACCCTTCATTCTCGAAGCTTGTTGTAAGAAGGACAAATTAACCTTGTCATAAGCCTTCTCAAAGTCCAATTTGAGAATGAGCCCCTTTTTTCTCTTTGTGCAACTCATGGATTGTTTCATGCAGTACCACTACTCCTTCCAAAATATTTCTTCCTGGCAAAAACGCCGTTTGCGAAGGTTTAATCACTCTGTTTGCTATCCCAGTTACCCTATTAGCTAGAACCTTTGTAAAAATCTTAAAACTTACATTAAGCATACAAATAGGCCTATATTGCTGAATCTGTTTCACCTCCTTTTGCTTAGGCAAAAGGGATATAATTCCAAAATTCAAACTATAAATGGAAAGAACCCCTTCGTGGAAATCTTTAAACATGGCCATTAAGTCCTCTTTAATTAGACTCCAAAACACTTGATAAAACTCCGCTGGAAATCCATCAGGTCCCAGAGCTTTATTGTGTTTTAATTGAAAAACCGCTTCTCTAACTTCTTGTTCAGTAAAATTGCCAATCAAAATATTATTTTCTTCCCTCGATACTTGAGGTATGTCATCTACTTGAACCTCGTCTAGGGAAAAAACATTTCTCTGTGCTGATCCAAATAGCCCTTTATAATACTTTGAAATATAGTCCTTTAAATTATCCTGACCCTCGATCACTCCTTCTTCTTGGTCAAGTCTAAAAATTCTAGTTTTCCTCCGTTTACCATTTGTCACCAAATGAAAATACTTGGTGTTGCTATCCCCCTGAAGCATATTTGAGGTTTTAGCCCTTTGAAACCATTTGATCTCCTCCTCCCTAAATAAAAGCGTCAACCTTTCTTTAACACTTTGCCGAAGATCAATTTCTTGAGAACTAAGAATACGCTTTTCTGCTTTTTTATCCAAATCTTCAAAGAATCTTAAAGAGTCGCTTTTCTCTTTTATAAAGCCCATTTCCATTCTTAGCCCAGCCCCTTAAAAATTGCCTTAGCTTCCTAATTTTATTCTGCCATCTTTGAATGGAAGAATTACCTCTATTCTCTCCAACCCAAACCTTCGATACTGAATCATAGAAACCCTCTCGAAGGAACCATCCAAGCTCAAAACTAAACATTGCTTCATTCTTAACTACGTTACCTTCGCCAGTATTGAGTAATAACAGAGTATGATCTGAAAACTGTCTATTCAAAGCCATTACCATGACCAGCGGGAATTTTTGCTCCCAATCCGTACTTACTAACACCCTATCTAGTTTTTCAAACGTTGGGGATAATAGAGAATTAGCCCAAGTGAATTTTCTTCCCGACAATTCGATCTCCCTCAAATTCAGACCATCTATGATGGCATTAAATAAAAAGGGCCATCGATCGTCAAAACTGCCTTTATTCTTTTCACTGGAGTTTCTAATGATATTAAAATCACCCCCTATCAATAAAGGCAAAGAGATCTTACTACACGCTTGAACCAACTCAGTGAGAAACACCTCTTTAAAATCAGGTTGTGCTGCCCCATAAACAGCCACTAACACCCAATTGAATCCATCTAATTTATTTCTAAGGATGAATTTAACAAAAACGTCCCCATCCTCAATGCTTCCAATTTCGAAAATATCAAAATTAACTCCTAACAAAATTCCCCCAGGCCTCCCACGAGGTTCTGTCCAGTGCCAGATAAAGTTCCTCCCTCCACACAACCTGTTAAGTTGCGATTGAGTAAAATCTTTTTTCCCAGTTTCCAGAAGAGCGATAAAGTCTAAGCTCTGCTCTCTGGATGTGCTACACAAAAAACTGAATTTAGCCAAGTCTCTAAGACCTCTGCTATTCCAAAAAAGTCCTCTCATAATGAACCCCTTTTTGTTTTTTGAGCTTCTTTTTCTTGCAAGTCCTTTTCAAGGACAACTTAGCGCCGGACTTGTTTAATTTACGAACAGCCTTAAAATCACGCCTTAGGTGATAGCTATCTTCATCGAAAACTTCTTCCATTAAGTCACCACATAAATGATTAACTGCCTCATTTTTCAATTCTTCTACTGATTCTATTTCACTATCCGAATTACACTCCTCAACAAAATGATGGTCATGCTTTAAGGATAACCTAGACTTCTCATCAAGAAATAAACTTTTAACAGAAGGAACAAACGAACTCTCCCCTTTACCTGCCACTACTCCCAACTGCTTAATATTATTAACTGCCGAATGCAAATGCATTGAATAAACTGGGTTAGTCGAAAAAATACCTTCAGCTTGCTCTGAATTCCGCGATATCACTCGACGCTCCGCCCTTGCTAGTGTGAGCTCATCTGACACGCCAGCAAGTCTCGGACTAGACCTTGTCGGGAAAACCACCATCTCTGGAATTGCCGCAGCTATCTGCGCCTTAAGCTCAACACCTCCCTCTGCTAACCCCTCCTTCTTAACAAAACCACCCTTGTTTAGCCCATTGAAATCAGCAACCTCTTTGCTCCCTCCTTCCACCTCTAAACCCTCCACTGACTGTGCCACAACTCCGCCCTGCAAACCATTCAAACCCGGTCCCATCAGCACGTTGTCCAATACTTCTTCCAACCCCTTTCCTTCACTGTCATCCCTCAAAACTCCTTCTGAAACATCAACACCTTCCATCCCAAAGGTTTTTTCTATTTCCCCCAATGGAACCACCTTGTTAACAGCCTCCACGAGAGACTTGTTCACCGAAATTTCTAGAATTTCCTCTGCCTTTTCCTTCACAAAAACTCAACGCTTTGCCTGCACAGGTTCGACACCTTCTCCTTCATAGATTCCGACCCCACTGCACTCTCTTTTGAAGAAAGAGGCACCCCCTTCCCTTCTCCATCACTTTTTTGTCGCTTAGGATCCCTCGAACCAACCTGATCATCACCCAACAGGTCATCCTCCTCAAAATCATCCTCATCTCCACTTCCATTACCCCCATCCTCCTCCACTTCAACCTCATCACCATTCTCATCAAAACCCCGCCTCTCCACTTCAAACTCCAACTCAAAATAATGATCACCAATTACTACATCTAAGCGAGGAGGGATCAGCTTCGGATTTAACACTGCCACAAAAATTCTTCTGAAGTCACTCTTCCTAGTCGTTTCCATATCAACAGTTTGAGTAGATCCCAACATTGAACCAACTGCCCATAGGTTAAGAAATTCTCTCAAAGCTTTCTGTTGTAGGGCTGATTTCCACCTGTTACCTTTTAGTCATGTGAGATTATTGGAGGTATAAAATAGAAGTCTAGTTGTGAGTCATAGGGATAGGTGGCATTGTATTTATTGTGCCATGTACAATCCAAGGGATACGTGTGGAAAAAAAGGGACACGTTATCCCTGGGGATGGGTTAGTTTGGAACTGTATAAATACCTCATGAGCTAATGAAGGAGGGGAATTTTTTTCGGATCCTTGCTGTTTGGCCCTTAGCCACAACAGATTGGCGCCGTCCATGGGGATCGTAGACAAGCCAGCTACGGTTCAGCTATGCCGCCCAAGGCGGTGAAGAAGAAGAGAAGTACTCGGGAGGCCAACGCGCGAGCTCGAGCGAACGCTGGAGCTCCGGCGACGTTGGAAGGAAATCGACGCGAACCGCACGCGGAAGTCCCGCTTGACTATGCCGGTCTAGGGAACACCCATGCGGCTACTTCCGTCGCTGCCGGGGGGGGCTTCAAATGTAGACACCGGAGATGGGGAAAACCCCCATATCCCGGCGGCTCCTACTCCGGGTCGTGACGCTCCAAGTGGTCATCCGGTGGGCGGACAAGGTCCCTCTTTCGCTGATGCTCCGACAGCAGGTGACGTCTCCAGGCACGGAGCAGAAAGTACCCTCCTCCAGGTTCTGGGCGCGCTACAGCAAGAATTGAAGGACCTCAAGGGTGCGATGTGCGAACTGCAATCTAGGAGTCACCCTGCGCCTCCGGAGGTGGTGGGACAGATCCCTGCTGAAAGAGCGGAGAGCCACGGAGTCACCCCTCTCAAGTGAACTCCTCGACAAATAAGTTTGGAGTCTCCCCTCTCAGTCGATCTCCAACAAGCCGCATGGCCCGAGGATTTCAAGATGCCTACTATCGAATCCTACAAAGGAGACAAGGATCCCTGGGAGTTTGTGCGGGTGTATGAAACTGCGATCGAAGCGGCGGGAGGCGATGACTCCACGAAAGCTAAAGGGTTGCCCCTCGCTCTCCAAGGGGTGGGCTTTCATGGTTCTTCACGATAGAACCCAGTTCGGTGAGCTCATGGGAACAAATTCGGAGTTCGCTTTACAACAACTTCTAGGGGAGCTACACCAAGCGAGTTGATGCCAGTCAAGTTTTTGCCGTCCGACAGAAGCCTGCAGAAAAGCTTCGAGAATATTTTAAGAGATTCGCCAAAATTCGTTGTCAGGTCAAAGATGTCAACGAGACCACTATAATCAATGCGGCGATACGAGGACTTCGCCCGGGGCCGTTGGCTGCGTATAATGCCTGGAAGCCGATTACTACTGTAGTGAAGCTCTTTGACAAGATGGAGGAATACGCCCGGGCCGAGGAAGACACCCAGCTCCGTCACGGTGATACAAATGCTTTCGGGAAAACCAAAGATGCTCCAGAGAATTATGCCAGCGGAGCACGGAGAAATCAGCGTCGCCGATATGTGCTTGGTATAGGGGGCGCAGGAGCCAGAGGCAATGAAAATCCTCCAGTCGGCCGCGGAAGGGGGCGGCAAGGTCGTTGTCGTGGAAGAGGCACAGGCCGAGATGGTGGTAGCGGGCAAAGTGGTCGTTCACCCCGAGAGCAGTACCAACAGGAGTTGACAAGTCAAGGGCTCTGGTGCGAGGTGCACGGGAGGGGCGACCATCTTACCAGATCTTGCCCTTCGGTGGTAGCCCTTCGGGAAAGCCATCTCCGGGATAAGACCCCTATCACTCAGATGCCCTCCAACACGTGAGGACAAACTTCAGAAAGCTATTCGCTTCCGCCCACCTCGACGGTTCTTCGCATAGGGGCCTCGGAGGATACGTCGCGACGGATCATTAATGTGATCACTTGAGGGTCATCTTCGGAGTTCGCGTCTAAAAGGCAAAGGAAGGCGTATGCTCGCCGCCTGCATCATGTTACCGTTTCCACGATGCGAGTTCCTCCGGAGGGCACGGACATCGATATAGTATTTACAAGTATGGACACGCAAGGTGTCGATTTTCCACATCAAGATCCTCTTGTTGTTCAAGACGGCATTGCGGGATGTGACGTTCGGCGGGTTCTCGTAGACGGTGGGAGTTCTGCGGACATTTTGTTCGCAGTAGCTTTCGATCAGATGGGCATTCCCCGGAGCAGGCTGCAACCACCGGGAGCCGCTCTTCAGGGGTTCGGGGGCCAGCCTTTCCAAGCGCTAGGAAGGATTTCGCTCCAAGCGTTGTTTCAATCGGGGGATCAAGAAAGGAGTGTCGATGTCATGTTCGATGTTGTGGACCTCTCATATCCGTACAACGCCATCCTAGGACGACCCGCGCTTTGGGGCGGTGATTCACCACAACTTTCTATGCATGAAGCTACCCAAACCTCAGACCTTGCGCGCCAGATAGAGATGGGCACTCAAAGACCTTCTCGTAAGGTACACACGGTCGGGGAAAACTCTCCGGGACCGGCCACTCTTGTTCCTTCGGCTCCCGGGTGGATCCCCAAGCCCAAGCCGGAAGGAACTGTTAAAAAAGTGTGCTTGAACCAAGCGGAGAACGCTCGTCAAATAACTATGGCTAACAGTTTAGGCCCGGAGGAAGAGCAGGAGCTTCTCCGAGTTCTCCGTGCCAATGGCGACGTGTTTGCCTGGGAACCTAATGATATTCGCGGAGTTGACCGGTCAATTATCCAACATCGCCTTGCAGTGCGATCGGATGCTAAGCCCATCAAGCAGAAGCTCCGACGCATGTCAGCCGAACATCAACAAGCTGCGAAAGTGGAAGTAGTGAAGCTGCTGAAGGCGGCGATAATTCGGGAAGTTCATCATCCGGAGTGGCTGGCCAATCCTGTGTTGGTCAAAAAGGCCAACGGCTCCTGGCGAATGTGTGTCGACTTCACTTGTCTAAACAAAGCATGTCCCAAAGACAATTACCAGTTACCTCGTATCGACCAGTTAGTCGATGCCACCGCCGGATGTGAACGAATGAGCTTCCTTGACGCTTATTCTGGCTATCATCAGATTTTTATGGCGGTAGAAGACGAGGTCAAAACCAGTTTTATAACTCCGGGGGGTACGTATTGCTATACCCGAATGCCCTTCGGACTGAAGAACGCCGGAGCCACGTTTAGTCGGCTCATCGCTCTAGTCTTTACCGAGCAATTGGGTCGGAACATAGAAGCATATGTTGACGATGTGGTTGTCAAAAGCAAAAAAGCGGGATCTCACGCCGAAGACCTACAGGAGACGTTCGGTAACCTGCGCTGAGCCGAGGTTAAGCTCAACCCAGCAAAATGCGTATTTGGAGTACAGGCCGGCAAGCTTCTCGGGTTTTTGGTATGCGGCCGAGGGATACAGGCGAACCCGGAGAAGGTAGATGCCATTCTGTCCATGGAGCCGCCCAAGACCACAAGAGAAGTGCAAAGGCTGACGGGCCGTCTGGCTGCCCTCAGTCGATTCCTATCTCGCGCGGTGGAACGAGGACTTCCCTTTTTCAAGACATTGCGTGGTCACGAAGACTTCCAATGGGATGCCAACTGCGCAACAGCTTTCGACGAACTCAAGATGCATCTGGCTAAGCTTCCTACTCTTGTGTCTCCACCACCAGCAGCCTCGCTGCTGTTATACGTCGCCGCATCCTCGACGGCTGTCAGTGCTGTACTCGTATGGGAGGAGGGGACGGTACAACGCCCGGTGTATTTCGTTTCGGAGGCGCTTCAGGGAGCCAAAACGCGATATACCGAACTGGAAAAGTTAGCTTATGCCCTCCTAATGGCCTCACGGAAGCTGCGGCATTACTTCCTCTCACACCCCATCTCTGTGCCCTCTTCGTTTCCACTAGCCGGCATCGCAGAGTAAAGAAGCTACGGGGCGCATAGGGAAGTGGGCGACAGAATTAGCGCCATTTTCCCTGAAGTATATCTCCCACACAGCAATCAAGTCTCAAATTCTGGCGGATTTCATAGCGGAATGGACACCTCCGGTTCAACCAATTGCTGGGGGCCCTCCGGAGCCTACGTGGACGCTCCATACTGATGGGGCGATAAGCGCCCATGGAGCGGGTGGAGCGGTCGTCACCACTCCCGAGGGAAGGCGCTTGTCATATTCTGCACGATTGAAGTTTCCCGCAACCAATAATGTGGCGGAGTACGAAGCCCTTCTTTACGGCCTAAGCAAGCTTAAAGCTCTCGGAGCTCGCAGGGTCCAAGTACATACTGATTCGCGGGTGATAGCCGGGCACATTGACAAGTCTTTTCAAGCTAGGGATGAGGACCTCGCCAAGTACTTATCGGCGGTTCGAGCAAGAGAACGGAATTTCTTAGGCTTTACGGTAACAACCATACCTAGAGCAGAAAACGAGGAAGCTGATGTCCTTGCCAAGGCAGCCAGTCAGCAGATTCAACCTCCGACGGGGACGTTTAGCGAGGTACTTGTTACCCCCGCCGTTCATCATACCGAGCGCGAAGATAGCCAGGTGGGTCATGTCACCTCGGTGGAAGACTGGAGGGATCCGATCCGTATGTTCTTACTGGGAACATACGAGCCGGACGATGAACTTCAAGTTCGGCGGATGCAGCAGCGAGCGAGAACTTTCCAGATCGTGGGAGGAGTTCTCTTCAAACGCGGTGTTTGCGCACCGCTCCTTCGTTGCCTTGCCCGTCCGGAAGGGCAAAGCCTCCTCAACGATATTCATTCAGGTCATTGCGGTTCCCACGTTGCTCCAAGGACTCTGGTGGGGATGGCCTTCCGCCAAGGGTTTTATTGGCCCACGGCCGCGACTGATGCCAAAGACATTGTTCGAAGATGCCAAGGTTGTCAATGGATGGCGCGTGAGGGTCATCGTCTGCCTAACAAGTTACATCCCATTCCGCCGGTGTGGCCGTTGGCCCGGTGGGGGATGGATATTGTAGGACCATTGCCACGCGGCCCCGGAGACGTACGGTTCGTCATCGTGGCCTATGAGTACTTCACCAAGTGGCCGGAGGCGTCCGCCTTGGCGAAAGTAACCTCAACAGCAATTCAACGTTTCCTTTGGCAAAACATCATTTGTCGCTTCGGAGTCCCTCGAGAGATCACAGCAGATAACGGGCTTCAGTTTGACTCGCGAAGCTTCAAGGAGTTTTGCGAGCGGATGGGTATCAAAATCCACTACGCCTCTGTTGGGCACCCACAGTCCAACGGGGCCGTGGAGCGCGCTAACGGCACAATCGCCTCCGCGCTCAAGAAGCGATTGGTGGGTCTGCCAAAGGGAACATGGCCACAGCACCTTTTCAATGTTCTCTGGTCCGTGCGTACCACTGAGACTCGTCCCACAGGATTTACGCCGTTCAAGCTCCTTTATGGGGATGAGGCAGTGACTCTCGAAGAAATTAAGGCCGAGTCCCAGCCGAGTACGCTGATCCCGCACTGCCGGAACGGGAGGTCTCCTCGACCCATCGGATGGGGTGCGTTAATCGACACCACTTTAACACATCTCCAAGTACTTGAAAACAACATCTCGGGCATACGACAAATTAGTCCATCAGCCATCATTCCAGGAAGGAGATCTCGTACTCCGGAAGTCATTACATTCCAAGACAGTTGGTAAATTTGATTCCAAATGGGAGGGCCCATACCTCGTTATTGCGCAATTTCCTCGAGGGGCCTATCGTTTGTCTACACTCGACGGTGGAATTCTCAATCACACCTGGAATGCTGATCGCCTCCGCCGGTATTATGCATAAGATAGTTTATGTGATTGCTACACTTTTGAATGTTTTCCTTTTAGAAGAGCTTTCGCCCATGTTAAGCATGTATACCCGCGAAGGGTTTTAATACATATGTTCTCGAATAAATTGAATGGTTGCCACATGTATTTTGGACTGTAAACCGCACGGAGTTGCCTCCGGCACCCTGCGTACTCTACGGAGTATAAAGCGCTGGGACCCCCAGGGTCCCGGGCCATAAACCACAAGGAGTTGCCTCCGGCACCCTGAGTACTCTGCGGAGTATAAAGCGCTGGGACCCCAGGGTCCCGGGCCGTAAACCGCAAGGAGTTGCCTTCGGCACCCTGCGTACTCTACGGAGTATAAAGCGCTGGGACCCTGTGGTCCCGGGCCAGAATCGTGGAATTGCCTCCGCACTCGCGTACTTCACGAGTATAAAGCGCTGGGACTCCCAAGGTCCCGGGCCGTAAACCGCACGGAGTTGCCTCCGGCACCCGGCGTACTCCGCGGAGTATAAAGCGCTGGGACCTAGGTCCCTGGCTGTCAATCAGTTGGAGTTGCCTTCGGCACCATACGTATTCTACGGAGTATGAAGCACTGGGACTCTGGAGATCCGCAGTCATGAATCGCGCGAAGACGCCCCTGGTGTCCTGCATGACACTTTGAACAAATTGCACTAGGGATCCTGTCATATGGGGGGCATGAGCCGTGTAAGCTTTCGCCCGGCGACAAGTGTACCCTCGCTCCGCGTGACAGTTCTCAAACTCCACACGGAGGGCCAAAGGCTCTGCGCGACGGGCCTTGCGCTTCGCGCAAGGGGATCTAGACCCCGCGCGGTTCGTACTATGGTACATGCCCTCGCTCCGCGTGACAGTTCTCAAACTCCACGCGGAGAGCCAGAGGCTTCGCGCGACGGGCCTTGCGCTTCGCGCGAGGGGATCTAGAACCCCGCGCGGTTCGTACTATGGTACATGCCCTCGCTCCGCGTGACAGTTCTCAAACTCCACGCGGAGGGCCAGAGGCTCACAAGACGGGCGCTGCGCCGCGCGGGGATCTAGAACCCCGCGCGGTTCGTACTATGGTACATGCCCTCGCTCCGCGTGACCGTCCTCAAACTCCACGCGGAGGGCCAGAGGCTCAGTGCGACGGGCCTTGCGCTTCGCGCGAGGGGATCTAGAACCCCGCGCGGTTCGTACTATGGCACATGCCCTCGCTCCGCGTGATAGTTCTCAAACTCCACGCGGAGGGCCAGAGGTTCCGCGCGAGGGGCCCTGAACTCCGCGCGAAGGGCCGCCGATTCCAATCGATGGGTCGTATAACTCGAATGACAGGTTGGAAGTTCCGCGCACTCGTCATGATATCGCGGTACCTGCTTGTGACGAGTGAAAGCCAGAGACTATATATATATGTCTCGTCATTGTGTTAACAACGCGTGAGCCATGAAATGTTAAAGACCACGGACTGCAGAAAGGGCGTAGTGGCATCCGCGGCCACGTTATAAGTCTCCTCGTAAATCGCTTCTTTTAAACCCGCATGATAGGTGTAAGTATAGAAAAGAAGGCGACAGGTGATATCAATAGAGGATTCGCGTAGCTAATACCTCGCGATACGCATAAAATCGAATGGATACTCAAAAGGTGGTGTTTAAGAGAAGTGCGCAAGCTAGAATTTCACTTCATCAAGGATGACACGGACGTCTTTGAACATATTGTGTTATCGGAGAAGTGGGGGAAAATAGACAAAGATACTACTGGCGCGTTCTCTGACTCACTAAGTAGTTTATGACAGTCATAAAAGCAGAATTCTTTCACAAGACCTCATTGTAAGCTTCCCACGAAGCAGCGGTGCTACGGCCCGACTACAACTCTGGGCAAGACGGGGAGTGACCCAGGATGGCCGAAGAGGGAGTACGTTGGGGCTGTGTCACCATGGAGGTGCCCAAGCGGGAGCCGAAGGCTCCGAACCATGGGATCCTGGCCAAGAAGCCAAGGAACCACAGGTGCTTGAGCTTGTGTCTCGGCCTTCCCACAAGAGCTCTCGCTGCCTGAGGTTACGGCAAAGCCGGCTTGACATTAGGACCCTTCTATTGAAGAAGGAGCAAGAGATATTTGCTAGGAAGGCCCCTGGAGAAATACGCCCCCAAGGCGGAGGCGTCGGGTTTTTCCCCGGGGGTCGAGAAGCCTCTTGTTGAAGTACAAGTGAATTGCCCATCTGACTATCCTTGGGTCTTGGTTAGGACAAGTCGGCGAGCGCATCGCGAAGTCGGCCACCCCGCTTCAAGGTAAATGTAAAAATTCCTTCATGAATGGCCCGGCGAAACTAGATGGGGGTGTTTGTTGAGTCAGAACAGACACTACGGACAACCTCTAAGCACAAAGTAATGCCCAGAAGGGGTGGAAAGAGTGGGAACGGAATACCGATCTAGAGTGATCACCCGCTCCTTTTAAAGAGAAACGAGGAGACAGGCTCTCGTCCATTGCGCCGGCCACGCCTTCCCATCATGCGTTAAGAGCATGTGGTTACAGTAATTTGAATGGGATACGCCCGAGGAACTATTTTTTTTCTTGCGATTTGTGTTTGTCGCGTTGTCTCACGAGCGGCTAACTACGACCCGAAGGTACAAATTGTGTACCCGAAACCCCGCCAATCACGCAGTTGAAGTCAAGGTGGTTGGAGTACACGCACATGGGACATTCAGCGAAAAATAAAAAAAATCCTTATCAACAAAAGATAAGGGTGAAAGTAGCAGACTTTACAATACCCAAACACATTGCATATAAAAACATGGGATCATTCGGGGATTCTAACAGAGCGTTTGACAAAATCGGGAGTTAACCGCGGTGCCCACCAGCCCGATCCGCCCAAAAGCGTAATGATTCCTCGGCAAAGCCCCAGTGGCGGAGTCTACGACGCACAAGGCGGTCCGGGATGAGAAGATCGGTATCTAGTACCTGAGGGGTTCGAACATTTAACGAAAGTAAGCCACCAGACTGAAACTTTTATATTAAGCTAGGATGATTAAATCCAGTGGGCATGACATTACATAAGTCGGAAGCGACGGGGGGAGGTTAGGTATCACACCTGAGGGGTGACCTCAGGACCGGAACCACCCACCTCCCCCTCGCTCCGACGGGGGACTTCATCTAACCAACTCCCGAGGTTAACGTTGGCGCCCAAGGTCCTTTGGAGTGCGATCTTGGCAGCTGCTTCGCCAATGAAATCCCATATGCGATGATGGAAAACCCGGGCGGACTTCCGAACAGCATGAAGAGCCCTTGACATAACTCCTTCTCCCTCTGGGAGGTCCAAGTTCGGAGATTCTAATTCGGAGATATGAGGGCATCCGCGGACTTGAAGCATACCTAGCAATATTGAGGCTGTCACCCTCGAACAGTGATTACCAAAGGAGCGGGCCGCGTTTAAAGCCAACGATGAAGCTTCTTCGATTCTCCTAAAGCTGCTAGGAGCATCTTCGGGGCCGTGAGTTTGAGGGGGAACTTCCACAGTGTAACATCCTGTTTTTCTGAGATTTTTAAAGCCTGGATTTCAAAAATGAATTTTCTGGAATTTTCTGAAATTAATTGAAGCTTCAAATGAATTTTTAAAGTTTTAAATGATTTAACATGATTAAAATAAACATTAACATAAGTTGAAAATATTTTATTTGTGTTCCTCAGGTCTCAAGGAATTTTCTGGTATTTTTGGTGAATTTTTGGGATTTATTTGCTATTTTCTAGAGCTTTTAGAAGTTTATTTGAATTTCGGAAAAGAAAAGAAAAGGATTTAACCTCACCCGCCCGATCGCCTCTCTCTCCTCCACGCGTCGCTTCTTTCCCGCTGCCTGCCACAGCGCTCGATCCCGCCCACGCCACGCTGCCGCGATCCGCTACCGACACGCGGCGCACTGGGCCAACCCGCACCCGCGCCGCCTCGGCTTGATCGCGATCGCGCGCGCGATCACACCCGCTCGCCTCCGCGCCGCGCGAACCCTAACTCCTAATCAATCCCGCCGTCCGATCTTGCCGCGTGGCGCATCCTCTAGCCGTTTAACCCGCCCGCGCCGCGCTGCCGCCAGAATCGGATCGAACTCCTCGGTTCGCGTGTTAAAACCGGCCGGCCGTCCTCGGTTCGCGTGCGCCTCGCCAAAACCTCGCCGCCGCCTCGCTCGCCGCGCCAGCGCCCGCGCCGGAGCGCTCGCCGCCGCCCGTCGCCGCGCCTCGCTGCCGCCGAGGTCGCCGGGCGCAGCCGCCGCCGCCGCCGGAGAGCCGCGCCGTTCGCCGCGCCGCCGCGCCGCCTGCCGCCGCCGCCGCTGCCGCTGCCTCGCCTGCTCGCGCCGCGCGCCCGCGCCGCCGCCTCGCGCCCGTGCACCCCGCCACGCGCCGCCGATCCGCCCTCGCGCCCGCCCACGCGCCGCCCGCCGGCTGCGATCCGCCGCCACGCCGCCGCGCGCGCGCGCGCGACGCGTGACGGCGCGGCGAGCCGCCACGCTGCCGCCGATCAAGCTGCCGCCGCGCTCGCGCCGCGCATCCCGCCGCTCGCCGGATCCGAGCCGAGGGCCCAGATCCGCCACGCGCCCGCGTCCGCCGCCGGATCCCGCCGACGCCGCCGCGCCGAGCCACCAGGCTCGGCCTAGCCACGTGGCAGCACGCGCGCGCGCACGCCAGCCCTAGCCCACGTGGCATGACACGTGGCATGCCACGCCGGCCGAAGTCGCCTCTAGAGCCACGTGGCAGCCACGCCGGCCGCCACGCCGGCGGATGACACGTGGCAAGATATGCCGCCGCACGCGTCACCACCTGCCCGCCGCGTCCCGCCGCCCGTGCATCAAGTTACGTGGACCGAGTCCACGGTGGACTCGGAATTTCATGGACCGGGTTCACAAAGACAAGAATTTTTCCGATTTTCCTGAATTAATTTTGAATTAATTTTCCGAGCCCGTTCTCCTCCGCCCTAGCTCCGATTGACCCGCTTCTTTTTCTAAATTCATCTAAAATCGAGCTCTAGCTGTTGGTTCTAGTTTTGTGAATTTTGAGTTCTTTTGCTTGTCATTTTATGTGTTTCTTTGTTTTCGGTCGCTTTCTCTCGTTAGATTCGGATTCGGAGGAGCGGGTTTCGCGCTGTAAGACCGTGAGTACCCCACGAGCATAACGAAGGCAAGTCGTGTCCCTTGATCATGTTGAACCCAATTTTGCAAACTATTATTTAATTATTTTGCTTTAAATTACATTGCATTGCTATTTTTATTCAAACCTTTGCACAGTAGTTATTGTCCCAATTGAATTTATACCTCCTTGATACTTTGGAATACCATGATGCCATTGTCACCATAGGTTGGGAAATTTATTAGTGATGCTAGTTTATTTATCACATGGGTTGGTACGATTAGATTGCTTAGCCTGCTTATATTTACGATTGATCTCATCGCACATGTTAAATTATTAATTTGACTTAATGACATATGGAATCGTGGTTGGTGCCACGTGTATTAAAATTTGTGCCACGCCATTGGTGTGACGTTGGCTTGGTTATACAAATTGGTTTTGCACTCGCAGTGATCGTGGCAAGAAAGGGGAAAGTACAATTGTACTTTGGGGATGTGGTAGTCTCGCCGGGTAATGCTAAGGACTTAACTTTGTGCGCCATTGATCCGAGCTTAATCGCAAACCACATGTCTATTATGGGATGGACTGGCTGATTAATTTGTAATATTTCAATTCAATTCGCCATTGTGATGGACATGGTTGCCGATTTCCATGTGGCGCAAGGGGGTGTGATGAAAACCTAGCGGGCGTGATTGTGTTGAGGTAGAGCATTGTAAAGGCCTTGTTGTGATTTCCTTAGGCCTAGGCTAATCACATCGTGTGGTACAGCTTGTGCAACCTCTGCAGAGTGTAAAACTATTCGAATAGCCGCGCCCTCGGCCATGGACAATGCTCGGGATTTCACACGAGGGTTAGTGTTTCATTTATAACTTGGTGGTTTATGTTGGGAGTGGACAGTAGTTCATCGTTGGTTTAAACTTGTGAATTGGTGTTCACAAGTGGTTCATGTTTATTTCCTTTGATTATCTATTATTACTGCTTTGATTAACTTTCGCTTTCAAGTTATTTAATATATTTCATCAATAAATGCCTTTATGCAAATTAACCTTTCAGCCTTCCTTTGGTAAGCCTTGCATATTATATTGCATTTATTGTTACAAACGACTTGTCGAGAGTACCAATGTACTCACGGCTTTACGCCTATGTTGCTCGATTGAGGAGAGGAGTACTATCGGCAGGAGGTGCCGAAGGAGAGTACTACGACGACTTCACGGATTAGGCTTCGTTCTCCACTCGATAGCCCGTGGTTTGTCGATTGGTCGCTACGCTTTATTTTGGATTTCATTGCTATTTTGTTAAGCCCTTCCGCTAGAGATATTGTAAGCTTGGCCATAAGGTCGCACCTTTGATATTTTATCGATATTCGAGTTTTCCTTTATTATTGTCGTGTGTATGACTCGTGATGACATCTATGTTTGATCGTGTGCACTAGCGTGATCCTCGACTAGTGCGCTTTACAGAGAGACCGAATTTGCATATTCGGTCTCGACAGAGATGGTATCGAGCCATATCGATCAGAGGACTAAACCCTAGTTAAATTGGTCGTAACCCAAAAATTTATTTTCTAAATCAAACCAACTAAATTTGATATTTAGTAATATCTCTATCTTCTTACCTCATTCTTAAGGATTCTTGTCTCTCGCCCCAACTCTTGCAAAATTTGTTTTCCTAAAGTTATAAACTGATCTTTCCTTTATAAATGCATTAGATGTCCCAAGCTTCTTACAGCCCGACAGGAGGATGGAGGTCACTTCTACGCGCTTTGTTGCGGAGCCTCTGATTTAAGAGATCGCCTGCCTACCTCACCAAGGATGAGAAGCAAAAGGTCAACGATCGGAGCATCTCCAGCTATACTTCACCACCCGAGTCGTGGCGGTGTGCTACATCACGCTTTCAAGAACACCGTGCTGTGGGAGATGTCAGCACAAGGAGTTGCGCACAAAGCCATCCGTCGACTTTGCAAGCTATACAAGATCAACATGGCCAGACTCGTCCGGAAGTTCAAGGAGCAGTACGGAGCCACCCCGAGACTACCAGAGCCAGTCTGGGAGGAGCCCCGACCGCAGTCGCCAGTACCTCTACCGTCGCCTACACCGCCGAGTCCAGAGGAGAGACGTCGTATCACCGAGATCGCCGCGCCTACCTCGCCGGTTCACTCCACCCCGATCGAGCATCGCGCCGATCCGCAACTCGTGGGTTGTCTACAGCGATTCTGAAGACGATAGCGGTGTACCCTATTTGTCAGGACCCGAGTGGGAGCCTTCAGAGTAGATAGTGCGAGTAGACACGTTGGATTTTATTTGCAGTTGAGTGTGATGTGAGCTGCAAATATTGCCTTAAAAGCATTATATTGCGATCATGTCAAATCTTTTATTGGAGTTTATTTTTGTTCAGTTTCTTAGTTAGCCTTTTGGCTAAGTGTTTGTTTAGTTAGGTCTCCATTAAGCAAAACCCCCTTAGACGCATTTACCCCCTTATCTATGCTTTTCCCTCTCGTCTTTTACCTTTGGTCAGTCAGCAGTTGTTTTCTTTTCAGAGCAAGATGGTTGATACCAGGAACTCCTCCAGCCGCAATCAAAGCGAACCAGACCTCAGAGAACAAAGGTCAAGGCGCCTGCCACCTACCTTGATCCTCGCCTAGTCGGCTTCTTGATGGCCTGCACTCGGATGATGCAGACTATGATGCAGGGTATGCAGACTATGATGCAGCGACAGCACCAGGAGCCAGTACCACCGCCAGCACCTCGTCAGCAGACCAGCTATGCAGAGTTTATGAGGACGAGACCGCCTGTTTTCTCCAGTTCGTCAGAGCCTTTGGAGGCCGACGATTGGGTCCGTTCAGTTGAGAAGAAACTGAACTTGGCTCAGTGCACCGACAGGGAGAAGGTCTTGTATGCAAAGACATCGCCTGAGGGACCAAAGCAGCAGAGTGGTGGGAGAACCATCAGCCGCCCATGAGAACCAAAGATAACATCACTTGGAAGGAATTCGCCAAGGCATTCCATACCGCTCATGTCATGGAGGGAGTGGTCGAGATGAAGAAGGATGAGTTTCGGGAGTTCCAGCAGAGGAACCTGTCAGTGAGTGAATATCTCAATAAATTCACTCAGCTGGCTCGCTACGCGCTGCAGGATGTAGCGACAGATGCAATCGCGTAAGAGGTTCAAGAAAGGCTTGAACCCAGCTTTGAAGGTGCAAGTCGAGGTAACAACTATGCCGCCAGCAGCTTGGTGGATAAGGCCATTCTCATCGAGGAGAGTCGCCACGAGCTCGAGGAGTCTCGCAAGAGGAGGTTGATCCAGCGGGGATCATAGTCACACCAGCCTCAGAGGCCTCGCTTTGGTTCCTACCACCGCACGAGCGCCACAAAGAAGAAAGCAAGCAGCAGCAGCCTCGTGGTTTCTGACCCACTCATACACCACGCCAGCAATTTGATCGGGGCGTCCGTGGTTTCAATGGGCAGCAGCAGCAGAAGAGCAATAATTCAGCAAAGATCCGTCACTTGCTTCAAGTGTCATGAGGTGGGACACTATGCTAGCAAGTGCCCTAAGAGGCGTGCCCCGACGCCGCCATGCTTTGACTTGGGAGCCACACCGGCCGCACTTCTACCCCGGGAGCAGATTTAGGAGCACCCCGCCTCGGGACAGCCAGCAGGACGCCGGTGGTGAGAGGTCGTGAACCACGCCACCGCAGAGGATGCCCAGCAGCACGGACATTGTGATCGATGACGCTTCGCACATTCGATTCCTCGCCACCGCTTTATTTGATTCGAGCTTCGATTCGCTTGTTTCTGAGTTTTGCTTTAAAGCAACAATTGAAAATCTGTTGCTTTGGATCTGCTTCTTTTAATCCAATCCCGGATCCGAGTTGAGATCCAACTTTGGTTGTCCAGGAGTTAGGATAACCATTCAGGGAGTTGAGTTCAGGGCCGACCTGATTTTGTTAGATATGCAGTCCCTAGATGTAATCTTGGGAATGGATTGGCTTCGTAGCGGCAGTGTTGTTAGATTGTGGGAGCAGAGCGTTGACCTTAACCAATCTGGATGGAGTTAAGGTGCGATTCGCAGCCAGTGAGTGTCAGCCAGAGCCACTCATGATTTGCCAGAGCAAGGTAATCCAGTTGGAGGGTGTACTAGTTGTTAGAGAGTACCCTGACGTGTTTCCAGATGATCTTCCAGGTATGCCACCAGAGAGGGAGGTTGAGTTTCGATTGAGCTTGTGCGTGTACCGCCCGATTTCCAAGAGACCCTACCGGATGCCACCAATGACTTAGCAGAGTTGAAGAAGCAAATTCGTGGAGCTTTTGGATAAGGGTTACATCGACCGAGTTCATCCCGTGGGGAGCGCCAGTGTTGTTTGTCAAGAAGAAGGATGGTAGTCGGCGCATGTGTATGGACTACTGAGCACTTAATGAGGTCACCACAAAAATAAGTACCCTCCGCCCGTGATCGATGACCTGCTTGACCAGCTTAAGGAGCAGGAGTGTTCTCCAAGATTGATTTGAGATCGAGATATCATCGGATGAGGATACGTAAGGAGGACATACCCAAGACACCTTCTCGACTCGTTATGGTCTATACGAGTTCACAAAGTGATGTCATTTGGTTTGACTAATGCCCAAAGATATTTCATGTATTTGATGAATAAGGTGTTTATGGAATATTTGGACAAGTTTGTCGTTGTGTTCATTGACGACATTTTGATATATTCCAAGGATGAGGAGGAACATCAGGAGCATTTGAGATTAGTATTGCAGAGATTGAGAGATAATCAGTTGTATGCAAAGTTCAGCAAATGTGAGTTTTGGATGAAGAAAGTCGCCTTTGTAGGGCATGTGTTGACAGCAGAAGGAGTCGCAGTTGACCCAGGGAAAGTAAGTGATGTTTTGGATTGGCAATCACCCACTTCGCTTACCAGTCGAGTTTTCTGGTATGGCAGATACTCGCCGCTTTATTAAGGGATTTTCCAGTGTGGCCAGACCCCTCACACAGCTGCTCAAAAAGGAAAAGAAGTTCACTTGGACGCCAGAGTGCGAGAAGAGTTTTCAGAAACTTAAGGAGAGTTTGACCACAGCCCAAAGCTTGTGTTGCTCGATATTAACAAGGACTTTGAGATATTTTATGATGCTTCACAAAAGGTTTGGGTTGTGTCTTGATGCAAGACAAGAGAGTGGTAGCCTATGCCTCACGCCGCTTGAGACCGCATGAGGAGAACTACCCTACCCATGATTTAGAGTTGGCACCGTAGTGCTTGCTTTAAAGATTTGGCGCCATTATCCGATGGGTAATGTGATGTGAGGTTTACACGGATCATAAGAGTCTCAAATACATCTTTACCCAGTCCGAGCTTAACCTCGTGCAGAGGAGGTGGTTAGAGCTGATAAAGGATTATAATGTGGGCATACATTATCATCCCGGGAAAGCTAATGTTGTTGCGTATGCCTTGAGTAGAAAGGTATACCGCAATTCATGATGGTTCGAGAGAGTCACCACTTTGCATGAGGAATTTGCTTAGCCTTGAGTTGGTTGAGCGTGATTTTTGGCACTATGGAGATGCAACCTACTTTGATGGTCGATTCGCGTGCTCACGGATGATGAGGCATTTCAATGGATCGAGAAAGAATTTAAGTGAAGGTAAAGAGTCGATTTTCAAGTGGATGACCAGGAACCTTGTGGTTCAAGCAAATGCTTGTGTGTGCCCAACAAACAAGAACTAAAGGATGTGTTGTTAAAAGAAGCTCATGAGTCACTATATTCGATTCATCCAGGCAGTACCAAGATGTACCAAGACATTAAGGATAAGTATTGGTGGCCAAGCATGAAGCGTGAGATCGCCGAGTATGTAGCCCTTTGTGATGTTTGTCGAGAGTAAAGGCAGAGCACCGAGACTGCAGTTTGCTACAGCCATTGAAAGTCCCTGAGTGGAAGTGGGAAGAAATTGGTATGGACTTTATAGTCAGTTTGCCTAAAACCAAAGAGGGTCATGATTCGATTTGGGTCATTGTGGACCGATTGACCAAGGTTGCTCATTTCATTCCAGCTTAAGACGACTTACAGTCTTGACAGATTGGCGAGCTATATATGTCCAGATTGTCGGCTTGCATGGTGTGCCCAAGAAGATTGTGTCGATCGTGGATCGCAGTCACCTCTCGGTTTTGGGGTAGTTTCCATAAGGCTATGGGAACTCATCCAATTTCAAGATAGCATATCACCCCTGCATGCATGGTCGACAGAGCGAGTTAATCGATTCGAGGACATGTTGAGAGCCCGTGTGTGCTTGATTATGGGTCTATGGGGGACGCTTGTTTACCCTTTGCAGAGTTCTCATACAACAACAGCTTATCGTGCCGCTTTGCGATGTCACCGCTTGAGGCATTGTATGGCAGGAAATGCAGAACCCCTCTCAATTGGAAAGAGACGGGGGAAGGTCAAGTTTTTGGCCCGGATTGTTTGAAAGAAGCTGAGGATAAAGTCCGCTTGATACAGGAAAGGTTGAAAGCTGCCCAAGCCAGACAGAAAAGCTATGCAGATACCAGACGCCGAGAGCTGAGTTTTGAGCCAGATGATTTTGTGTATCTTAGGATCACACTATTCAAGGGTGTGAAGAGGTTTCAACTAAAAGGGAAGCTTGCACCGAGATATGTTGGTCCGTTCAGGATTCTGAAACGCAGGGGAGAGGTTGCTTATCGCTTGAGCTATTCGCGCCCTTCTGGGGTACATGACGCCTTTCATGTGTCCCACCAAGAAGTGCTCGCGCGCACTGCAGGAGGTTGTGCCGCTGAGGCCGTTGACTGCAGGAGGATCTGCATGCACAAAGAGCACCCACCAAAATCTTGGAAGTGTCGAGCGAGTCACCCTAATAAAGCGGTCCGCTTTTGTAAAGTTCAAGTGGAGCAACCATTCCGAGGAGGAAGCCACTGGAGCGCGAGGAGGATCTCGAGAGCGGAGTTCCCAACCTATTCTCTTAGTTGGCCCGCATCTCGGGTCGAGATCTCGTTAAGGGGTAAGGTTTGTAACATCCTATTTTTCGAGATTTTAAAGCTGGATTTCAAAAATGAATTTTCTGGAATTTTCTGAAATTAATTGAAGCTTCAAATGAATTTTTAAAGTTTTAAATGATTTAACATGATTAAAATAAACATTAACATATGTTGGAAATATTTTATTTGTGTTCCTCGAGTCTCAAGGAATTTTCTGGTATTTTTGGTGAATTTTTGGGATTTATTTGCTATTTTCTAGAGCTTTTAGAAGTTTATTTGAATTTCGGAAAAAGAAAAGAAAAGGATTTAACCTCACCGCCCGATCGCCTCTCTCCTCCACGCTGTCGCTCGATCCCGCGCCGCACGCGCCAGATTCTTTCCGCGCGCTCGCTGCCGCGCCGCTCGATCTCGCCCGCGCCACGCTGTTGCAGAGATCCGCTGCACGCTGACGCATGGCGGCACTGGCCCGCGCCCGCACCGCCACGGCTCGGCGTTCGATCGCGCGCCCGCGCGATCACGGCCGCCCGCTCCCGCTCGCGCCCTAACCTAACCCTAACCTAATCAATCCTCGCCGTCCGATCTTGCCGCGGCGGCATCCTAGTCGTCTAACCCGCTCGCGCCGCGCTGCCGCCAGAATCGGATCGAACTCCTCGGTTCGCGTGTTAAAACCAATAGGCTGTCCTCGCTTCGCGTGCACGCCTTGCCGAACCTCGCCGCCGCCTCCGCTGCCGCTCGCGCGCCGCGCCGCCGCCGAGCGCTCGCCGCCGCCCGTGCTGCGCCTCGCTGCCGCTCGAGGTCGCCGGCAGCAGCCGCCGCCGCCGCCGCCGCCGTGAGCTCCCGCGCTGCGCCGCCGCCTCCGCCGCCTCGCCGCCGCCCTCGCCGCCGCCTCGCCTCACCTCGCGTCGCGCCAGCGTGCTCGCGACCCGCCGCCGCGCGCCAGCGCACTCCGCCACGCGCCGCCGATCCGCCCTCGCGCGCCCGACCGCGCCGCATCGCTATTTATCTCGCCGCCCTCGCTGCTGCGACGCCAAGCGCGCGAGCCGCCACGCTGCCGCCGATCCGCGTGCCGCCGCGCTGCGCCGCGCATCCTCGCCGCCGCCTCCGATCTCGAGCCGAGGCCCAGACCGCCACGCGCCCACGCCCCCGCCGCCGGATCTCGCCGACGCCGCCGCGCCGAGCCGCCCTACCACCCTAGCCACGTGGCAGCACCGGCGCGTGCTATGTCAGCCCTAGCCCACGTGGCATGACACGTGGCATGCCACGCCGCGCCACGCCGGCCGAGCCGCCCCGAGCCACGTGGCAGGCCACGCCACCGCCACGCCGGCGGATGACATGTGGCAAGATATGCCGCCGCCACGCCACCACTGCCGCCGCGCCCGCCGCCCCGTGCATCAAAGACGTGGACCGAGTCCACGGTGGACTCGGAATTTCATGGACCGGGTTCACAAGACAAGAACTTTTCGATTTTCCCGAATTAATTTTGAATTAATTTTCTGGAGCCCGCTTCTCCTCCGTCCTAGCTCCGATTGACCCCGTTCTTTTTTCTAAATTCATCTAAAATTGAGCTCTAGCTGTTGGTTCTGGTTTTGTGAATTTTTGAGTTCTTTTGCTTGTCATTTTATGTGTTTCTTTGTTTTCGATCGTTTTCTCTCTCGTTAGATTCGGATTCCGGAGGAGCAGGTTTCGCGCTGTAAGACCGTGAGTACCTCACGAGCATAACGAAGGCAAGTCGTGTCCCTTGATCATGTTGATCCCAATTTTGCAAACTATTATTTAATTATTTTGCTTTAAATTACATTGCATTGCTATTTTTATTCAAACCCTTGCATAGGTAGCTATTGTCCCAATTGAATTTATACCTCCTTGATACTTTGGAATACCATGATGCCATTGTCACCATAGGTTGGGAAATTTATTAGTGATGCTAGTTTATTTATCACATGGGTTGGTACGATTAGATTGCTTAGCCTGTTTATATTTACGATTGATCTCATCGCACATGTTAAATTATTAATTTGACTTAATGACATATGGAACTGTGGTTGGTGCCACGTGTATTAAAATTTGTGCCACGTCATTGGTGTGACGTTGGCTTGGTTATACAAATTGGTTTTGCACTCGGGCGAGTGATCGTGCAGTAAAGGGGGAAGTACAGTTGTACTTTGGGGGATGTGGTAGTCTCGCCCGGGTAATGCTAAGGACTTAACTTTGTGCGCCATTGATCTGAGCTTAATCGTGCAAACCACATGTCTATTATGGGATGGACCTGGCTGATTAATTTGTAATATTTCAATTCAATTCTGCCATTGTGATGGACATGGTTGCTGATTTCCATGTGGCGCAAGGGGGGGTGTGATGCGAAACCCTAGCGGGCAGGATTGTGTTGAGGTAGAGCATTGTAAAGGCCTTGTTGTGATTTCCTTAGGCCTAGGTTAATCACATCGTGTGGGTACAGTTGTGCAACCTCTGCAGAGTGTAGAACTATTCGAATAGCCGCGTCCTCGGTCATGGACAATGCTCGGGGATTTCACACGAGGGTTAGTGTTTCATTTATAACTTGGTGGTTTATGTTGGGAGTGGACAGGTAGTTCACTGTTGGTTTAAACTTGTGAATTGGTGTTCACAAGTGGTTCATGTTTATTTCCTTTGATTATCTATTATTACTGTTTTCAGTAACTTTCGCTTTCAAGTTATTTAATATATTTCCTCGAAAAATACCTTTATGCAAATTAACCTTTCAGCTTTCCTTTGGTAAGCCTTGCATATTATATTGCATTTATTGTTACCAACGACTTGCTGAGTACCAATGTACTCACGGCTTTACGCCTATGTTGCTCAGTTGAGGGAGAGGAGTACTATCAGCAGGAGGTGCCAGAAGGAGAGTACTACGACGACTTCATGGATTAGGCTTCGTTCTCCACTCGATAGCCTGTGGCTTGTCGATTGGTCGCTACGCTTTATTTTGGATTTCCGCTGCTATTTTGTTAAGCCCTTCCGGCTAGAGATATTGTAAGTTTGGCCATAAGGTCGTACCTTTGATATTTTATCGATATTCGAGTTTTCCTTTATTATTGTCGTGTGTATGACTATGATGACATCTATGTTTGACTGTGTGCACTAGCGTGATCCTGGACTAGTGCAGTTTACACAGAGAGACCGAATTTGCATATTCGGGTCTCGACACACAGCCAGCTCTGTCAATGTGTGCTCCAGTGATTCCATGGCTTTCCACGCTAAAACAGAGATATCCCCCAGTTTGCACTCCATAGCCTGCTTTTCTGAGACTAGCCGAGTATTCTTAGATTCTGAATCAGCGAGCTGTTGCAGCAGGCCTTGTCGCTCCTCCGCTGCCACCCGCTGAATTTGATCGGTCTGAAGCCTCGCCTCTACGGCAACCCGCCCAAATTCAGTCTCAAGAAATGTAACCCGGCCGTCTTTATCTGTAGCCGCTTTAGCCAATTGTTCTTTCTCCGCTACTAGGTCGGCTATTCGGCGAAGAAGCTCGGTCATGCTTCCTCGGCGCCGCCGCGCCGCCAGCGCCCGCGACGAGCTGATTCTACAGAAGCTTCCGCCGTGTTCAACCGCCCATAGAGGGAATTTATCTCTCAGCCCCGGGCACCTTGAACCGCCCTCGAAAGAATCAAGACCTGTACCAAACGAAAGTATAAAGTTCCGAGTCACTGACATCAGGACAAGACAAGAGATTACCTTCATCTCGGCGGCTTCCAGAGCATCCTCCAACAAACCAGCGTCACATGAGGCCAGCACGCTCCGATCCAACTCGGTGTCCGCTCGATCAACTGCCCGTTTTAACACCTGTAATGCGTCTGACCGAGCGACGAGATCCGCCAAGGTTAAATGCGGACCCCCGGCGACCGAAAATCCCGCCGAGAGGCTCAGTTGGACATCCGTCGCGATCACCCCGACGGGCTCAGATTCGTTTCCACCCCGAGAAGGCGATGGAGGCACTCGGAGAGGACTCCCTGGCACAAATATGATGTCATCAAGGAGCCAGAACAATAAGATAATGGACAGTTGCCATTGTACCTCAGTCCGTAGCTTCGGGTATACACTCGTCAACACACCCTCCAGTTTCGGGTTCCAAGGGGTGACCTTCCGGGACGTTGCTGGGAGCCTGGAGGCACTCCGTAGCTTCAGTAACGAAAGTAGCCTTCTCGACTCGGGGGGCAACCTCTATTGTCTCCGGTCGTATGGCTTCGGTGGGCACCTCGACCCCGGGAGCAAGCTCCGCTTCAGAGTCTGAACTTTCGTAGAAAGTTGTTGGAGCCACGCGAAAAACCAGGCTACCAGTTACAGGCGAAGACATGATCGCCGGAGGAACATCTCCTTCGTCGGGGGTTGCCACCCCTTGTTCACCGACCGGGGTGTGGGATCGGAGCCGGGCGCGCTTGGCCTGTGGTGATTCGGCAGGGGAAGAGGGGCCTCCGGAATCTTCTTGAGGGTCGCGGGAGGCCTCCTCCCCTTCATCAAAGTCTGAGTAAATTTGTTCCTCGGAGATAGACCCTGCTGAGACGATCATTCCCGTATCCCTTTCTCCAGATGGGTTTTGATGCGGGGAGCCTAGGGACGCCTCTGCGGCGGAAACAGGAGGACGCGAAGTGGAAGCCTCCGCGATCCCCCTCTTCTTACCAGTACGCTTCTTCGGAGAACTGGGGATCTGTCGCTCCAGCACGGGAAGTTGAAGCGCTTCGCACACTCGATTGACACGCCGGTGACCTCGGGTCACCAATTCTCGCAGCTTGTGTTCCTTGAAATTATATGGGCCGAGGAAGGCCACGGCCGCTGCTTTGGCGTTTCGGAGATTCATCCCTGCAGAAACATAGTAAGAGAACTGACAAGGTTCATATAGCAAGCACAAAGAAACTCACTAAGATTTGCCGGAGGAAGTAAAGAGGTAATGGATGGCCGAAGCCCGTCGTCGCGCATGTCCCCCACTTGAACGGTCCATTGGCGGTCCAGCGGGAACACCCCATACATGAGAAACTCTTCCGCTAGATCCCGCATGTTGAATCGGAGTGCTGCCCCCGCCAATCTATGTGCTCTGGCTTCATCATCACGGTCAAGGGACACCGCGGGCGAAGTGATAAAGTCCAATCTCCCTCCTGCCCACTTCAGCGTGCTAGTATCTTCCACGCGGAGGTAGAACCACCGGCGAGCCCAATGCGACTCCCACTTCCCCTTCGTTGAATTTGCCGGGAACAACCTCGTACATTGCGAACGCAAAACGAAGTTAACACTGCCAAGATTAGAATACTCACCCTTGGCAAGCTCCTTGGGTTGATATCGGGCGTCATGTAAGAAGCAGAAGAGGGAAGTACTTAGCGAGGCTCCGCCGGCCCGGCTCGCCCAACAGAAAATAGCCAGGCGGACAATAGCGTTCGGAGTCAGCTGCGCCAACTCCAACTCATACTTTTGAAGCACCCCCACTACGAATCTAGACGAAGGAAGCCTCAAACCAGCATCGAAGTATGCGCCGAAAACCACTAGCTCCGACCCGGATGGATGAGGCTCCCTCTCGTCCAAAGATGGGAGCCGAACTTCCCGTCTGCTAGCTATCTTGCCGCTTCTCACCAAGTCGCTTATCATCTGCTCGGTGGCCTGGCTTGTCCCCAACCTGTTGGTATAAAGCCCGCCCTCCTTATTATTTGAGCGCCATCGCCTGCCGGCAATAGAAGCCTTCCGTGCCACGAGCTTGACTTCCATCTCGATGGGACGACGAGCGCGTGGCATTTTAGGGAATGTGGAGGGAGAGAGTACCGGTGGGAGAAGATGAAGAAAATGAAGGCAAGAGCGATGACAAGGAAGATGCGTAAAGATTTCCTCTCAAGTGAATGGTGCAGGTATTTATAGACCGTGGGGACAACATCCTCAAGCCGACGTTTCGCATGGTCCCTCGATTGATTCGCCGGCCAGTTCTTGGACAACTTCTCGCATGCCCTCTGACGTGGAACGACGGAAGTGACGTTATCATCATTCACGAAGCGCCGCGTATCGGGAACCGCTGTGAATTTTTGGGGACCGCGCGTAACCTTGGTAACCGGGAGGTTGGGTGGGTTGATGTCGTTGGTATACGCCATCTTCTGACACCTTTCCCATCAATTGATACGGCCAGGACGTCTCCATTATAAGGCGACGATATTTGTGGCGGTGAGCGGAGACTCGGACCGACCTATCAGGGTACTTCGTCCCATATCCCCCGGATACTCCGGAGGATCGATGGATCCAATAGTCCACGGGAAGTGAGAAGAATCCGATCGACTCCTCCGAAGAAGACGTTGGTATACGCCATCTTCTGACACCTTTCCCATCAATTGATACGGCCAGGACGTCTCCATTATAAGGCGACGATATTTGTGGCGGTGAGCGGAGACTCGGACCGACCTGTCAGGTTACTTCGTCTCATACCCTCCGGATACTCCGGAGGGTCGATGGATCCAATAGTCCACAGGAAGTGAGAAGAATCCGATCGACTCCTCTGAAGAAGACGTTGGCAACGCTAGTGTTCGAGCGTTTGTCTTGACTCGCAATGGACTAATCGGACGGGGGAAACCAGACGAATCGAAGACACAACATCAGTCTACCTGTTCCGGAGCCTTCTACTGTGAGAGGCTACTGTTGTAGGGCTGATTTCCACCTGTTACCTTTTAGTCATGTGAGATTATTGGAGGTATAAAATAGAAGTCTAGTTGTGAGTGATAGGGATAGGTGGCATTGTATTTATTGTGCCATGTACAATCCAAGGGATACGTGTCAGAATCAAGGAAAAAAAGGGACACGTTATCCCTGGGGATGGGTTAGTTTGGAACTGTATAAATACCTCATGAGCTAATGAAGGAGGGGGATTTTTTCGGATCCTTGCTGTTTGGCCCTTAGCCACAACACTTTCCTTAACCCGAACACTTTAAGCCATACCTTTGGAAGCAAAAAACCTTCCTCCTTCTCATGCCACTCTTCAAATTTCAGTCTCACACCCTGAGGGACATTAACGTCTCTCACATCCGCCCCTCCAAAAGCAATAGACCGCTGCAATTCGGATTTAGAAGGAAATTGAGCAATAAATGTGTTATCGCCTCCACGACTTCCAAATGAACCGCCTGCAAAGCTGCCACCTCTGTTGAAACGGTGACCTACTCCCATGCTGCCACGGTCCCCCAGCAAATGGCCTCTGCCACCGCCAAGAAATCCTCCCCCCTCCTGCGGACCAGCTCCCCCTTGCACGCGACCCGGACCCCGGCCCTGAAGAGCCCTGCCATCTCGCCCGTGAGCCCCAGGAACTCCTGAAAAATATGACCGACCTCCCCTACCACCGAAAACACCAGCCCTTCCTCGCCCCCCTCTCTGCATTTTGCTGATGTCTTGCCCTACCGCCTTCGAGACCTCACTTCCTTCTACCTGACCTGCTTCAGCAACCGGAAGAATGCCCACGTCTGAAACGCTAGAACTTCCCTGCTGCATAACTTCCCCTACTCGATTCCCCTGAAGTCTCTTCGGAACCCCACCCCTGGCCAATAGAACACTGAGCCCTTTAGCGCAATTAAATGCCGGGTGAGACCCTACTAGAATACTCAGGCCCGAATTGGTCTTGGTCCACGCTGACGGCCCAAATCGCTGCCTCTCCTGCAACCTCTGAGCTTTTTCATTCGACTGAGATGAGGCAACCACCGGCCTCGCTAGACCTCCACCATCACCGGACCCCAACCTGTTCAACCCCAAACACGTGACTTCCAAACACATTCTTCCATCAACCTGCTTATTGCGTCTCAAATCCCGCACCCCCCACATCACCCAAAGACAATTTGGGAGATACCCTTGGCTTCGGGAGGGGACTTTCCATGGCTTACTCCCCTACGCTGAGCACAACTGAGCTATAGCCTCGACTATCCGCGTTGCCAAATTACGACGATGACGCCCCTGATCTGCAACACGATCCACGGACCCACCTCCGGGTGAAGGAACATTACTCGAAAGTGAGGCTTCTGCTCTTACCAGATCATCAACAGAAAACCCCACCCGCAATGCATCTTGCACGAACTTGTTCACTTCCTCCTCTTCTTCCTCCTCCAAACTATCCCCATCAGTCGGTCTCCAGAACCGAGATCCACTCTCAGAACTCCTAGCTCCGATTAGTGGGTCAGGAAACGAGAGTTGGGACGGCGCTGAATGAATCCGACTCAGACCCCCTTGTTTTGACATTTCGCCGAACAGGTGGCCGACACGCCCCTTTCCTGCACGAAGCCGCCGCCAAGAACAAGCCGGCGACTACGACCCCAATCTCACCTCAAATCCCAGACGTGTAATCCGCCCTACCCCCGGCAACTATCTTCCCATAAGAAACTCCTCACCTCCTCTCTCCTTGTCCGTATAGAAGGCGTCGTTGTGCTCCAGCAGGCGTCGTTGAGCTCCAGCCTCGCCTCCCCGCGGATGTGCTCCAGCAGGCGTCGTTGAGCTCCAGCCTCGCCTCCCCGCGGACCGCCTTGCGCGCTAGTAGACCGCCGGACCAACGGCGAGGTGGTCTCAGAAGAGAAGCCGGAGACGGCGCAGAGGCCGCCCGGTCAGCCGCCGTCGCCGCAGTGTTGCTATCTCTCGGACTCTTGGAGTATAAGCCAAGTGACGAGTCAACTATGCTGCATGTTAGTAGAAGTTTTGTACAGGGTAGCAGCAGGGGGTTAGTTCAGTATGCAGCAATGTCTAGATACGCATGAACAACTAGGCAGTTGGGAAGTTCATACTCAACGGCCAAAATCCATACAAACACATAAGCCACATGTTCATAAGTGACTTCTAGTTTCACTATCAAACCACATAGGTATAATGTTGTTGTTGACACCTTTTTTGTTGATGACCTAGGTTTAAGAAATGAAAACGCCTGATAGGTGGTAGATTTTCCTTGTCTTAGCTCTTTTCATGGCAGTGCTGTTGTTATCTATGGGGGCGTTCATATTGATTGCTACTGATGGATTTTAGTTAAGAATAAATGGTAGTGGCTGAAAGAAATGACTTTTAGAAAGATAAGGTGAGCGATGGAGAAGTGCGAGAGAGATACGTGCGCGAGACGGGAGTGAGAAAAATGGAGATGTATGATGTGCATGTGAGCCCTTGCTTTATTTCAAAGCAAGACGAAAGTAAAAGAAGTAGAGAAACCACTTTAAAAAAAATAGATATTCATATTATCATCGGATTTCTCCAAATAGAAATTAGAAATGCAGAAACCAAACATAAACAAAGCTGCTTTTATATAGTAAATGAATTTTCTACAGTACATAGCTTTCAAACATAGTGTCGTTTTAAGGCGGGGTCTAGTAGTCGATTGTAGTAGACACTGTAATGACTTCATTTATATCAGCTAAAATCGCACACGAGTACCTCTCTCTCTCCATATAGCTTCGATTGTATTAGACATTATAGTAACTTTATTTATATTAGCTAAAATCATACGCGAGTATCTCTCTCCGTATAATTTCTCTAAAATTATTACTATTTATAAATAAAAATCACTAGACAGAAAAAAAAAAACAATACAAAAGCGCCCCCGGCCTCTCTATCCATTGTGGAGCGGTGAGGGCCCCACAGCGAAAGCAGTGGACGTCAACGTCAGGCCCCCATCAATCGCTTGGGAGGGGGCAAGGGCCCTTTCTTATCCGATGCTTCGGTCTTGTGCCATAGCTTGTCTATTAGACACTACCTATGAAACCATGGATGGATCGATCAAGAACTCCAAATGGCCACTGCATGGCATGCATCTAGTTGATTAATTGGAGATTAGTACCATTTTGAAAATAGAGAGGTGGAGGGTTCCTTTTTCATTGCAGTTAATATTGATCTATACCGTCGATTATCTGATTGTGTAACTCCTTGTATGACAGTTATCTTATCCCGTTACAGTTGATATTTATTACTAGGCCGCCGCTAATCGACTGTACCGATGATCTCTCTACAAGAGGACTTTGTTTGGACGTCTATAAATGCCAGAAAATCCAAGCAAATGCCCACAAATATTTTCCTGCAACGTGAGAAGGAAAATACACTCGAGGAAAGTAAAACGGACATCTCGTACAAAAGAAAAGTAAACCGGGCATTTAGGGAAACCACGGTGTTCACTGACATTCACCATGTGTGCCATCTGTGCGGCTGTACCCTTTGAATGAGTCAAGCTGGTTGATCGCAAATGTCAACAGAGGTGAGGTGCATGCAGCCATGCACTGGTATCCAAACAAGCACATTATCATTATTCCCAACCAATCAAAGTGACCCTCTTTTCTTCAGCTTCGTATCACTCTCAACTTCTCAACGGCTGTTATAAAAGAAAGAGTTGGTAATTGTACATCCGTTCTTTTCTAATCACTCTATTCCTTTAATGATGCGGATATGCACGTATCTTGTACTTTTCCGTTAAATATCTTATTCAACTGGAAAGAATTATTGAGCTGCATGAAATATGATCAGGTGAACTTATTTCAAACTATACTTAATGTTGTCATTCATAAAGATGAAATACTACATCATGTTATTACTTGGTGTATTCTTAGGTTTGTCAATGGCAAAACAATAGAGATGCAAAAGGAAGCGGATAACCACATTATGTGCCAAAGACATGAAGGAACAAAGCCCATGCGAATGGAGCCAACAAGAACGAAGCACATGTGGCTGGTTGGAGCCCATGTGGAAGGGGGAAAGAAAGCCTATGTGACGGGAGAGTATAAGGACGGAGCCCAAAAACTTAGAGCACAAGTTTTGGACACTATTTTGAAGCCCAACTCAGACTTCCCACGTGCTCAATCCAAATCCAACTCGGATTCAACTCAGAATTCAATTCGGACTCGGCTCGGGACAGCCTTTCAGGCAGTTACTAAAAAGGTCATAACTTTCACAAACGGAGTCCGATTCAGGCGTTCTTGTACTTGTTGGAAAGATATTTTCAAGGGCTACGCAATGGATCTGGCCCCAGCATCAAATTCGTCACGGATCAAAAGTTATGACCGAAACAATATGACGGCTGTAAAATCCAGTTTCCTTTTTAAGAGTTCGTATCTAAAACCATATAGGGTTGAGTTGTACTAGGTTTGGGAGACAATATACACGTCCCAAGAGGCTATATAAGCCCTGTATTGGCATCCTTAGAGGGGGACCAAGTTTTATGCATCAGATTGAAACATAGCTATTGCTTGTTCTTTCCACACCAGAGTTCATGCGAGGACTTTGAGAGAGAATTAGGCGATCCATTGTTTGTTCTGAAGATCAAGGTCAAGCCGTCGTTCCATTGGGAATTGGGGACTTGGCGTTCGTCACTTGTGGTCACGCGACGAACAATTATCCGGTGTGTTTTGGGCGTATTCCGAAGAGTTGAGGGTTCGTGCATCGGCACGAGTGTTCAGCTAGCGACATCGTCTACTTCACATCAACTATCCACGGTTCCTCATCGAGAAGATCGACCCATCCTCGTATCATATGGTATCGATTCTAGGTTTACTCGGTGAGAACTTCTTTACCCGTAGTTAGATTCGTTTTCTGTCCTATCTTCCATTAAACCGAAAATTGCAATACCAAAACCGTAGTTTAATCTGCTTAGTTCTTGTGCGCTTTGTTAAGTTTTCGCCCATTAGAGTTTTGTTTTCGTGCTGATCCGTGTGTTTCCTTCACAGAGCTTGATGTTTGTGTTCACATAAACCCTACAAAATTGTTGATTGAATTCCTCAATTAGCAACAAAAAGAGTAAATTGCATTTACTTTTGAATCCTAAATTCCTTGTCATCCACATTGCTCTCAAGAGATCCATCAAAATTCTCTTTGGGGAGAGTTTGAGATAGTATTCACTTCCTTCAAAACCGAAAGTTTGCTGCGGTTTGGCTTGAAAGAAACAAATCACTACTTGTGCCAAACCCTAGTGACCGAAAAGAAAGAATTGCTACAGCTTGAGCTTCACTTATATCTTTTCATCAATTGAGACTAGCTTTTGATATTGTCATTAGGGCTGTTCTTGAGTATTATTTACACTTGCTGAATTCTTGAATTTGTGCAAAGGGAAGAAAACAGAGTTTGGCCAAAAAAGAAAAGAAAACAAAAGAAGAAAGCCTGAAAGTTTCCTACGATTTGATCAAGAAACAAGTGAAAATAGAAAGTGTTGGCCAAAACTCGTGAAAAAACCCTAGTTCATATTTTCAGCTTGTGCACTTATTCTCATAGAGCAATCTTGTGCCCTTACATTCATAACTATTGCAATTGGCTAGCGTCTCTCCTTGTACTTAGTGCAAAACGAGCTAGTTATTCATCTCAATTTCAGATTGTCTCTTTCTAGCTCATTTCCTTTGTTTGCATTAAGTCCCATTTATCGCTATGTATGCTCATACTTTCGCTTAACCAATTGGATCAGCACATAGGCAAATACTCTAGCTTGGATCATTACTTAGCTTTACAATACCTTGAATATCGATTGCATAGGTTATACACATACCTGTCCAAGCTCCACCAACACTGCTTGTGTACTCCTTGCTCTTGGTTACACTCATACATTACCGGGTTGAGGTCGTTCGCTGTCCCAAGTGTCGATTTGACGTCCTTGATTCACTTTGGAACGGTAAGCTTGCCTTGTTTTCAGGACAGTAAGTTGCAAGCATAGAGAGAGCTTTTATTTTACTAACCCAGATGTAACCTCGCTTCTTGTTTGAGAGTTGTTTCCATGTCAGGTCACGAGGAAGATCCACCTAATCCGGAGGCGCCGGTTACGTGGACCGAGTACACTCGATTGCGCGAGATGCTACAACAACAACTTCTTGATGGTAACACTAACATGCGCAATGAGCTCAGGAAAGTTCACACATGACTGAACCACCTCGGGAAGGAGGTTCAACAGTTGCATACGACCATCAATAATAACTTTCTGGAGCTGCGTGCCATGTTCACACACCACAATCTACGTGGGGGAGCACCTGCTAATGACACAAGTGTGCACGGTCCTCCAAAACTACATATAGCTCCTGAGATACACCACAACCCATGTGAGGAAGAGAGCCACATAGCCAAATTGAGTGAAAGTGATAAAAAGAGTGAGTTGTGTGATTCCACCATATGTGAGGTTGAGAGCATCCAAATTGAGAGTGTTAGAGGGACACCAAAAGAAAAGCGAGAAGAAGAAGATAGACAAAGGGAGGATGAATCTGAAACTAACATATTAATATCTACTTCTAGTGTTGTTTTTCATATTGTGCAGATTGGCATTAAAGATGAAGAATTGAACATTCCACAACCGACACCTTTGGAGGCAAATAAGGAGGAGATAACCACAAGACGGGATGAAGTACCTGCTATCCCATGGGTGCATCCTTATAATTTTAAACCCCCAACACCTACATCATCTGAGGAGGACGATAAAGATAACAATAGTGGTGCTGAATTTAATTATGCAAAGGTGAGTAATTGTGAGAACTCATATGATAAACCGAACACTCCATGTTTCGAAATTTCAATGCTTAATTTACATAATGTGGAATTGATTACTTACAAAGAAGTTCTTACTAGAATATCTCCTAATGATTCTTTATGCTATATCATGTTTAACACTCCTAGAGAGCTATCTAGTGTGATTAATAAGGTTGCTGAAATTTCATGTTCAAAATCACTAGTTAGTACCCATGCCTACACGTATAAGTTCAATTTGATTGGAGATTATGGTGTAGATGACAAATTTTATGTTCATAGAATTTGCATTACATGTGATAAGCTTACTGACTTGAAATTACATATTGTGGATAAACAATCTTTTGCGCCATGTTATGATCATGATGAGATAAATTTATACAATAGTACGTACTGTTTAGAAAGATTTCACAAATCTAGTTGTTCGATTCTTGGTGTACAATCATGTAAAAATAATCAGAGTAGCGAAGCTGAAGCATGGAAAACACTCAAAATTTTCTTTCCCATATCTACACATTTAAATCTGATTTTGCTCATTAAGGATCTGTCCATGTCCTTGGAAAAATCGAGGACGACTTTCTTTTATGGGAGGGAGAATGATGTGAAAAACAATAATGCAATGCATACATCTTTTAGTCGCTGCTATATTCAACGGTTTGTGCAACATAGTGAGAATATCACAACAATTGACTCTTATATATACCAAGCATATGTGTTATTCTTTTCATTTACTACACCTCCAAAAGTTTATAATGATATAAGTCGAAGAAATATTGACGACGAATATATATACCATGCATACACGTTGTATCCTTTGTTTAGCACAATTTCAGACTATCAAAAGCCGAGGACGGCTTTTCTTGAAGAAGGGGAGGATGATGCGGATACGCACGTGTCTTGTACTTTTCCGTTAAATATCTTATTCAACTGGAAAGAATTATTGAGCCGCATGAAATATGGTCAGGTGAACTCATTTCAAACTATACTTAATGTTGTCATTCATAAAGATGAAATACTACATCATGTTATTACTTGGTGTATTCTTAGGTTTGTCAGTGGCAAAACAATAGAGATGCAAAAGGAAGCGGATAACCACATTATGTGCCAAAGACATGAAGGAACAAAGCCCACGCGAATGGAGCCAACAAGAACGAAGCACATGTGGCTGGTTGGAGCCCATGTGGAAGGGGGAAAGAAAGCCCATGTGGCGGGAGAGTATAAGGACAGAGCCCAAGAACTTAGAGCACAAGTTTTGGACACTATTTTGAAGCCCAACTCAGACTTCCCACGTGCTCAATCCAATTCCAACTCGGATTCAACTCAGAATTCAATTCGGACTCGGTTCGGGACAGCCTGTCAGGTAGTTACTAAAAAGGTCATAACTTTCACAAACGGAGTCTGATTCAGGCGTTCTTGTACTTGTTGGAAAGATATTTTCAAGGGCTACGCAATGGATCTAGCCCCAGCATCAAATTCGTCACGGATCAAAAGTTATGACCGAAACAATATGACGGCTGTAAAATCCAGTTTCCTTTTTAAGAGTTCGTATCTAAAACCATATAGGGTTGAGTTGTACTAGGTTTGGGGGACAATATACACGTCCCAAGAGGCTATATAAGCCCTGTATTGGCATCCTTAGAGGGGGACCAAGTTTTATGCATCAGATTGAAACATAGCTATTGCTTGTTCTTTCCACACCAGAGTTCATGCGAGGACTTTGAGAGAGAATTAGGCGATCCATTGTTTGTTCTGAAGATCAAGGTCAAGCCGCTGCTCCATTGGGAATTGGGATTTGGCGTTAAGCCGCTTGTGGTCACGCGACGAACAATTATCCGGTGTGTTTTGGGCGTATTCCGAAGAGTTGAGGGTTCGTGCATCGTCACGAGTGTTCAGCTAGCGACATCGTCTACTTCACATCAACTATCCACGGTTCCTCACTGAGAAAATCGGGACCCATCCCCGTATCATTTAACTTCTTACAATTCTCTACTTCCCAACTAATCAAAATAACACCTTTTATAGCATAATTATTTATACATCCAATAAATTTCGTTGTAATATATGAACACATAGATAGCCTACTATAGACACTAGAGAGCACATGTCCGTTTACTAATGGTGGAAGCAGCGATTTGTTTTTTAGAAGAAACCGATTACATGTGGATGAAGTACAACATGCTCATAGAAAAGAAGGCTGGAATTAGCTTCACAATATATGATACAACATATTTTGCAATGAAGCTGGAATTAAAGCATCTAATGTTTTAATTGGAAATTGCCATTTTTTTAAAAGAGGAGGGACTAGGGAAGGGTCCGTTTTCATTGCAATTAATATTGATCTAAACAGTTGATTATCCGATCGTGTGGATCCTTGTATCTACAGTACTATCCTGTTGCGTTTGTAATACATCGTCATACGTAGAAACAATCTTGTTATTATATAGTACGATGGAATCCCAATTGGTACTTACTAGGCTCTCTGTTCATCTATTATATTGATGATGTTTTGCTACAACGTGGAGGACTCGTTAAACATAAATTATTCAACAAAGATTACTAAATCAAACATATCACTACACTACAAGAAAGTAAAGACTTTTATATGCCTAAGTAAAATAAATAAATATTGCAACCATATTTTCACTTGTTCTTCCTGTTCCAACAAATTAAAGAAAGCCATGCTCAAACCCAGTACGGGACAGTAGAGGTGGAGCCTAGTTGGGCCAAATTGTTTTTTAACCCAGATCATCACCTCTGGCTCATGATCCTCCAACCTAAACTTGGTAACCCAGTCCTAGAAGCCAAGAACAGCCCACGAAGAACCTCTACTATCCCTTGGCCCATGAGGCACTGTAGCATCTCGAGCTACGCCTTAAGCCAACCCAAGTGAGAGGATCGCAATAGGCCATTGCATCCATTCATTTGATCTCGAAGAGTGTCGCCTCATAATAGCCCTTGACACTAGGTCATCTTGTACAGTTGGCTAAGAGGTGTGCACCACATCCACTGTGCGGCTGTACCTAACAAGGCAACGATCAGTCATCGGAGAACGGGAGAAATCGGCATCGCCGACTGCCAACACCTACCATCTTGTTGCGGTGCCGCTTGGTCCTCATTGCCTTGCGTCCTTATCAGTCGAAGGAAGCTTGACCCACCCATTAGTATTTACTTTGATTTAAATTTCTCATAATTCTTCCAATTTATTTCAAAAACAAAGGCTAATTTTGTGAGTTAGGGTTTCAATGTGATAATTTTTTATCGAATTATGATCATGATTCATATGCTTATATTAGAGCAAGCTTTGGATTTGACTACAAAGTAAGTAAGCCACTTGACATATTTTTCGCTATATTGTTCTTAAACTATTGAACATACCAAGATCTAATTGAGTTATCAATTAATTGGGTGATGATTTCATGAGTGATATCCTTGTTTGCTATGTGGAGAAACAAGAACGCAAGAAAGTTACCAATGATGTTATGATTCATCGCTTCATGAACTTGAAAGAATATAAATAATAAAATGTAATGCATTTACTTTCATTCAATCATTTTACTATTTATACTTGGAAATTTTAAGTAACTTTGTTCCTTTTTAAAAAGTCATCGAGGTCGGATGATGTATTTTGCCAATGTTGACTAATTTTTGTCTATGGTTTCTGTCAATAGTTTAATACCGATCTTACGTATGATTATTTGATTCAATGGATCTCCTGACCGTACAAAGAAAGTCATGGGGATTTTATACAGGTTTGGGTCTTCTCTGGAAATAATAAAACCCTACTCCTGTGTAGCTATATTGATTGCACTGATTACAATCAAGAGAAAGAGTAATACTACATGTCTTGCACTCCTTTCTTCTGTTGCTTGCTTCACTTTCAGATGTATTGTGTTTCGATCCCTTTCTCTCTCTGACTTCAATCTTTATATAGCGTATGAAGAGGTGGTGGTTGCTCCATGCCAGGAGATGCCTCAATATTTCAGATGATAACCGTCTGATGGAGGTTATTGTCAGTGAAGTGATACCTCCTCATCGCCAGTCAGTTATCGCTAAAGGTAGGAAGAAGTTATGAGTGGTTATTCCAAAGAGCAACTGCATATGTTAACTACCTTGTCGGTTAGACTTGCAATGTAGTAGGCTGTCATAAATAAGGTGGTTAAAGTCAAGCTAGTCGTAGAAGAGTTCACAACCACATGGTGGTTGTAGAATGACTTACGACTATGTCATGTTTGTAGAAAGATTTACGATCATAAAGCAGTCGTGGAAAAACTCACGACTACATAGTTAGGTCTCTCCCTTGCGAATATAAGGGGCATATTTAAGACAAGGATGATGTATTAATACTAATTATAAATAAATAGTAAATTGAGGATTGTTATATCCTCATCATCTAGCCCCCAACTTCAAGTGAAAATAATTTACTTGAGAAACATTGGTCATAGAACGGTGAAGATCAAAAGCAAAGCTTTTTTTTTACTTTGTTTGACCAGAAATAGACTTGGTCAAGAAAGTAATTTTGCTTGAGTTGTAAAGACACGCTGGTTTCGAATAGACAAATTTAAGAATTTCAATCAACTCTCACCGATTTGTCTGTTGGAGCAGTTCCTGAAGAGGTGGTAACTGTTGAGTTCCTGAGATCTTTAATTCAAACATGCCGCTATAAAAACTTACTGTAGGGGTAACTTTAGGGTTCTTACTTTCCCCTTCTACTTCTGTTGTTCTTCGAGTTTTCCATCTCCAACCAAATCTCCTCCATCTGATTTCTTCCAAATCCAAACCAACCTTCTTGAGAAAATAGCTGGAGCCTCTTCTACTTGGGCAGTGTTGGAGATGGATGCTGCGAAGATGAAGACTTTGTTCACCTCAGAGAAGATTCCTCAAAGGAAATTTGTGAAGTGGATTGAAGCTACTGGACAACATTGGCCATCAGGGGAAATTGGACAAATTCCAATATTCTAAGCCTACTATGAGTGTGGCCTTTGTTACCCGCTTATCCCTTCCTCTCACTTGTACTCGAGCACTTTAGGGGTGGAATTGGTGAATCTTGTTTCTAATTCTATCACCATGTTAAGTATATCTGTGTACTTGTGTGAGGGATACTTAGGGATTCCTCCAGATCTGGAGCTCTTCTAATATTATTATGGAATGAGCCGATAGATTGGGATTGCCAGGAGCTGTGGTATAAAGCTCCATTAAGGCAAGACAAAGGAGTACATCTAAATGTTCACTTAATCATTATAAACGGGATGGAAGAGGCAGTTCTACTAGAAAATGACCAGTGAAGACAGCCTTTCTTTTGTGGGGAAGGCTGCAAAGAAGAATTCTTTCAGGGATTTGTTTCCCAAGAACCTTAATCGAATAGCCCCCTACATCTAAGCCATAAAGGACTTAAAGGATAAGGGGCTTACCAGTTGGCATGTGGTGAAGGATTTCATCACACGCAGCATTAGCCCCTTGAAGAAACAAGCACACCCTATGTGGAGGTACTCGGGGGCTAAGGGTATGACTAGAGATTACGAGGAAGTTGAGTAGCAACTCAGTACTTTTTTGATTAATTTTGAGTTTGATTGTTGATCGTTCATTTGCATATGCAGATCTTCCACTAGCAGAGATTGACACCCAGGTGAGAAGACTTTGTCACTTGATGTAGTGGCTCCTTGTATCCTAGTGGATGTAACCTCAAAAGAGAGGGAAGAACGTCTAGAGGTAATCTAAAATAGATTTCATCTTTAGGATCCTATAGTCATAGAAGAACGTCAAAATGTAATCTAAAATAGATTTCATCTTTAGGATCCCGTAGTGATAGGAAATGACTACGTAATATTCTTTCTTCATGTAGAAAGTAGGCATGATAAATCGCTAGGACGACCAACAGGTTGAATTGGTGGTTATCAGAAAAAGGGCAGAGGAAGTTAAAGTCCTTCGGCCAAGAAGCATCGGCTAGAGAAGACTGTCAACAAGCAAGGAAAAGGTTTGAGTGCTACTCCTCATTCACCTAGCCCTATTAAGAAATTCTTTGTATATGTAATTGCTACAGAGAAAAGAGGGCTAGTTGAATTGAAGCAAAAAGTCCATAAGATCACGGTACCTTACTACTATGATAACAAAACTTTTTCAGTATATGCTTCTCACGGCTTTGTTAAGCAACTAAATAAGGAGAATTGGAAAAAAGCTTTGTATCTTTTGTGAATGATACTGCTACACCAGTAGAACATATGGTCGAAAAGGATACTGCTCCTCTGATGGTTGAAATAGGTTTCAATCATTAGGAGGAGCAAGAAACACAAGGAGCAGTAGCACTTTCTCAAGGCTAACGACCAAACATGGTCATAGCAGATCCTATTCTTCAACTCAAAACTCGACTAGACATGGTCGAAGAGAAGAAATTGAAGAAATCTTTTTTAGGAGAGGTTTCTTCTGGATTCAAGATCAAAGCTAGGAAAACAAGGTATGTAAAATCGAAAGCATAAGAACAACATTTTACTCTTTTTAATGATGATGTGCTTCCCTTTTTTGTGACTTTATTCTGGCTCCTCCATCTTCTCAATATTCTTCTATTGAGAAGCATATTGCCATACTTCCTGCAGCAATAGATACGTTAGAAAAAATGGTCGAAAAGTCAACCACCACCTGGTGGTGGAGATGGCCGTTGGAGCTTAAGCTACTACAACCATTGAAGTGGTTGTAGAAGTAGAAGCGAAGGTGGCAGAAGACAGGTCATAGGCATCTATCAGAGGAAGTGGAGGCACCTTCGATCATTGTGCTAGGAGGGAAATCGTGGAGGACATTCCTCCCAGTCTCCAAGGAGGAGCAGCTAACCCTACCAACACCAGAGAAGAAGAAGAACACCTCAACTTTTTCTCTGAGTTCTTTTGGTCCTGCCTCTATAATGGGATCTTCTTCATTTTGATCTTGTAATCGAGTTCCTCACCCCAAGGATATTCCCAATAGGGGGAATGTCTTTGATGATGAGCGTCTTAAAAAGGTGTGGTGAAACAAGGTTTCAGAAATTGATGAACTCAAAGATCCCCAGCGAGTATTCGCTAAGTTTGCTCGAAGGAGCATTAATGTAAGCATCTAGTATCCAATCATTCCTATAATCGGTTTTTCAAGCTTCTCACTATTCTTTACTCAGAAAGCTTTGGCACAAATTGTTACTATGGATGAATACTACACACAACTTGTGCTATTACGACAGCAAAAAACTGAACTCTACGAGAAGGTAGAGAGATGGTAAGTTACTGTTGCATGCCGTTTTTTATGTTTCGACTATTTGCTGTAATAGCCCATCTGTTTATTTAAAAAATTAAATTAATTAATTTTAAATAAAAAATATTTGCTTTTGGTAGCTTGAAATGTTGAAAGTTTAATTGCCTATTTTTTGCTTTTAAAAAGGCTTTATTTTAAAAAATTAAAAACATAAAAGTATTACTAAATAAATGATATTTTGAATTTTATTAAAAATCCTAATTGAAATTAATTATTGGAACTCATTGGCTTTTATCTGAATTTTCTGTGATTTTTTGAAATTTAGAAATCAATTTTAAAATTAAAAAGTATTTAGTATAAAAATTTAAAACCAAATTTAGTTGGAAATATTTTCCCAAGTCCAAAATGGTTCTAGGAATTTCTAACAATTTTTAGAATTTATTTGTTATTTTTCTGAACCCTTTTGAATTTTTTTTGGATTTTCCTAAAAAATCTTAAAAGAATTCAAAATCACTCCCCCCTCCTTCGGGGTGCCATGTGGCTAGCCCGATTTCCTTCCCCGTGCGACGCGGCAGCCATCCTGCCGTGCCTGCATCTCCTCTTTTTCTCCCTATCACCGCAGACGACAGGGTTTCCCCACCCCGACACGTGGCGCCCATCCAGGACCCCTTCTTCCTCCCACCCTTCTCTCCTCTTTCGTAGACACCATCTCCGGCTGAACTCTCACCTACCTCTGGCTGAATCTTCCGCCACCCTCTTCCCCGTGTCCTTGGCCACACTTGCCTCCTCAATCCCCGCCTCGAATGCCCTTTTTCTTCACACTTGCCCCGCCCCTATCCGCCGCAATCACCGCCACCGCCCTAATTACCGGCAACAAATCCCGATCGGCACCTTCCCCTGCCCTATAAAAGGGGCCCCTCCGTACCTCCTCACCTCACCCCACACCACCCCTCCTCACCTCCCATTTCCCCTCCTGAGGCCTGAGCCATCCCTGTGCCGCTAGAAGACCAACTTAACCGGAGCCCAAGACGCGCCATCGTTTCACCTTACCGCCAACAGTTTTCTTTGGTCTCCGAGCGTCGCCCGTAGGTGAGGAATGCTTCACATGCTCTCTTCTATATTTTGCACATCTCATCGGCTACCGTCAGGCCCCACATTGCCAGTGACCATCGGGATTAGAGCACCACCACCACCGGCCATGCCACCTCAGTGCTCGAATGCCACATGACCACACATGTCAACGCCACAAAATCACAAATCGGCATAGTCAACAGACGTGTCAAGTTCTCGAGCCATGTCAGTTTCTCTACTCCATGTGTGTAACATTCTGTTTTTCTGGAAGATTTAAAGTCCTGTTTTTAAAAATAAATTTTTTGGAATTAAATCAAGCTTAAATTAAATTTTTAGAAATTAAAATAATTTAATTTGATTAAAATAAACTTTAACATAAACTAAAAATATTTTATTTGAGTTCCTCAGGTATCAAGGAATTTTTTGGTATTTTTGGTGAATTTTTGGGATTTATTTGCTATTTTTCTAGAGCTCTTTTGCTTTATTTGAATTTCTGGAAAGAAAGAAAATGGGGGGAAAACCACCGCCGCCTGATCTGCCTCCCCTCCTCACGTCACCCATCTGCCTCCTCATCCGCGGCCGCCCGCGCCCGCTCCAACCCCACCTCACCTCAGCCGTCCGAACCCTCCCCACCGCCACGCGTCCGCATCCCCACCGCCACCGCGCGCCCGCTACCTCCCTCGGCTCAGCCCACTCCAGCGCCGGGCCTCGCACTGCTCGATCGGCCGCCTCGCCACCTGGCGCGCATCCGCTCGCCCAGCCCTCGTGCGTACTCTAGCACCCCGCGCCGCACTCATGCGTTCGTGCCTCGCCCGCGTCCCGCCGTCCGATCAGCCGCCTTGCCCACGCAGCACCAATCCGAGCTGCCACGTGCCCCCGACCGAGCCTCGATCGCACCCGTGCCGTCTCCTCCCCGTGCTTGCCTCGGTTCACACGTCTTATAAACCCACTGCCCCTTGGTTCGTGTGCACCTCACCGTCGTCGCCCTTGGTTCACGTGCATCCGAACGCTGCCACCCTCGCCTCCGTCCTCGCCCGGCCCGGCTGTCGTCTCCTCGCCACCGTCGCTGTCTCCACCGGTGAGCCGCCCCGTCCCTGCCGTCTCCTTTCGTCCTCATCACCGGTCACCACCGTGTCACCCCAGCCATCGCCCGCACGTCGCTCCTCGGTCCACGTGCACAACCCGCGCCGAACCACACCGCCCGCGCCCCGCCTCGGCCCGCGTGTCGATCCCGCACCGCATCCGCCCCGATCTCAGCCGCTCATCTAGATCCAAACCAAGGGCCCAGATGCATCCATGTGTCAATCTAATTATCATATTTATCTTGAAATGTCTTTTATGCAAATTAACCTTTCAGCCTTTCTTTGGTAAACCTTGCATATTATATTGCATTCATTTGTTACAAACGATTTGCTGAGTACCAATGTACTCACGGTTTTACGCCTATGTTGCTCAGTTGAGGAGGAGTATTATCAGCTGAAGGTTCCAGAAAAAGAGTACTTCGACGACTTTATGGATTAGGACTTTGTTCTTCACTCGATAGCCTGTGGGCATGTCGATTGGCCGCTACGCTTTATTTTTGGATTTCCGCTGCTAGATTTTGTTAAGCCCTTCGGGCTAGTGCTATTGTAAGCTTGACCATAAGGTCGTACGTTTGATGTTTACTGAGTTTTTCCTTTATTTTTGCGTGTATGTGCTTGTGATTTCATCTAGTTTGATTGTGTGCACTAGCGTGATCCTAGACTAGTGCAGTATACACAGAAAATCTGAATTTACATATTCGGGTCTCGACAATGTGTGTGTCACCTGGTTGCCACATCATCAAATTTGCTAAGTCAGCACCCACGTGGACACCACGTGTCAAGCCACGTCAACACCCAAGCCCCTCCCGTACCACATGTCGCCATGTGTTAGCCACCTAGCGGCCACATCAGCAAAGTGAACCCCATCATCCACCACGTCAGTGCCACGCAATCCCCCTTGCCACCTCAGCCGCCTTCTGGTAAATGGACCTAGTCCACGGTAGACTTGGCCCACATGTGAGCCTTAGTCCCAAGCTAAGGCTAACGTCACCATGATATCATAAATCAATTTTCTATAGAAAATTAATTCATCCAAAAAAGAAAATCCCTTGATGACATTATAAACCCCTTTTTCTTTAAAAAATAATTCCAAAAATTTAGATTTATTCATTTAAAAAAATAATTCCAAAAATTTAGATTTATTCATTTCCTTTTAATTTCAAACTTCCAAGAGCACGTTCTCCTTTATCCTAGCTCCGATTGAATCCGTTGAAAATTCTAAATTCGTTAAAAATTCTATTCTATCCATTTTTTACCCTTATTTTAATATTTGGGGTTTATTTAAATTTATTTAGATTTTATTTGAATTTACTTGGGTATTTTCACATATAGACTGCGACGATTCTGAAGAATTCTATGAAGACGACTGGAATCAATCCGTGGAGGAAAATAAGTTACACATCCTTGATCATGTTGATCCCTTGTTATATTTTTATTATTCTATATGTATATTTTTATTCAACATATTTCAATTCACTTTTCAATTTAGTTAATGCCTACTTATTAATGCCTCCATTGATATTGACTCTTGATACCTTGTCACACTAGAATAAAACTCTAGTTATTACACTAGTAAGGCTAGAGAATTTTTGTAGCAAATGCTTAGACCTACATAGATATAACTTTGGATTTGGGATACCTTTTTTCACATAAAAAGATAATATTTTAAAATATATTCTTAACTTCGCTGAGTCAAGAAAGTCTATGAAATATTTAAAAATAAAATATAAAACTTAATTTAGACTTAGGCAAATGGTTAGGTGGTGGGTGCTTGCTGGCACACATTGTTGTTCGATGACATAATGGTGATGCCAGGCGTTAGGGGCATATTGTTAGTGCCTAAGTCAATTAAGGATTGATATGTGAGCTACTGCTACAAAGCGCTATCGTACTACCATAAGGCTGCTAGAGGACAATCCTAACTGAATAATTTGTGGGTCCTAACTTGAGCCTCGCTACAGGTTGAATATGAGCATGGCGTAGGCCATGAGAAGTGTCACATGGCACAAGAGGGGATCCTAATCTAGTGGATTCCTTATTGGGGTAAAATCTTAGTAGAGGTGTGGCTAAATTGATGGCTTTGCATTTGTAAATACCTTATCATGATCTCTTCGCTGCGCACCTAAGGAAGTGTGTTAATCAGGTGGCAATATGAGATGATTATGTATTGTGGCTAAAGTTGTACCACTTCTACAGAGTGTATAAACTATCTTAGATAGTCATGCCCACGGTCATGGGTAGGCTGAGTAAAATTTTTCACTGATTAGACTTTGTTTTTCAATATGGTTTACAAAATACTTATGGATGGATGGAATCCATAAGAGATCTTTTGGAAAAGATGGTCCGAGTGGGATGCCCGTGGTTAGGTTAGTGTGGGAGGTGGATCTGCACTAATGATATTAATTTTATTTATAATACTATCTTTACTTAATGTATCGAATTCAATAATTTCAAATTTATTTACTGTATTTTTTAAATGTTGCTTTATACTCCAATTAACCCTTTATCATTAAGTTACTGTATTTTTTATAAGTCTTCATTTGTTACCTTTATCATTAAGTTACATTTTCTATGTAACTTGTGGAGTACAAATTTGTGCTCACTCTTGCTATCACATATTAGAGGATAACGACTTTGACTATGGTGAAGACCTAGACGAGTAGGCCTCATCTTGCTGTTATTTGCCTGTGGGCAGGCTTGTTGTGGTTCTTCTACTTCGATTTTATCTTCCGCTGCTTATATTTAAATTTGGTCTATGGGCCATGGATGTAAACTTTGGCTATCAGACCCATATTTAGTTAGTAAATAAATGTTGTTATGGTTGATATTTATCTTTCTTGTTCACTATGTGCACTAATTGATCTTGAACTAGTGCGATTTACACAGATGATCCAAGAGTTGTTTCCAGGGTTCGACACTTGTCCACTTCTCATGTCTATTTTAACCTTTGTAGGTCAAAGAGTGAAGAAAAATCCTTAGCTGATGCACTCAACCATGAGAAGGTCGAGACGTAGAAGCTAAGGAAAGAAAATGAAGTCCTAAAAAGGTTTCTGAGTGTGAATTCTGCAACTAGCAAGCTGCATAATGAGATAAATAGTAAGTTCTAAATTCAAGACTATTTATATGAACGACCTTCATCTCTTTTTCTAAATAGTAAGTTCTAAATTCAAGACTATTTATATGAATGACCTTCATGTCTTTTTCTAACTCTTTTTTTTTGATAGAAAAAAGGTCGCAATGGGTAAGCTCCGCACTGAGGTCGAACAAAAGACCTTAGTGATTAGTGAGCTCACCCATCTCAGCAAGGAAAAAGACAAGAAGATCAAGTCGTGGGCAAAGCAGTGCAAAAACGATGCTGCCTCTCACAACAATGAAGTCAAAAAACTTGAGTCTCGACTAGCAGGTAAGAAAATCTTTACCTACGACTAGTTCCATTAAATAGTCTTTTAGGAACTATTTCTCTAACAAGCTTTACTCTATTTGTAGAGCAAGCAGTCAAAATAAAGCGACTCCAAGAAGCTTCAACTCATAGTCAGGGGCGACAAAGTCAATGACGATCAACCTTCAAGTCTATAAGTTAATTATAGACTATCTCGACTTTAAATAAGTTCTTTTGGGCTGATGACTTATGGTTTAAATATTTAAATTTTAACTATTCGCGAAAAAAAGTATGTAGAGGAAAATAGTCGTATGTAATTTTAGCCAGTACAGCTGAACTCAGTACACTTTTTACTATAATTTTTCTATTTTAGTCACTGTAGACAATACAAACACAAGCCAACTTTAAGCCCAAAAGGACCCAGCCTTTATATATATATATATATATATATATATATATATATATATATATATATATATATATATATATATATATATATATATATATATATCTAAAATTACACATAAATATCTCTTCTCATACTCTCTTATAAATAAACAAAATTCAAAATTGTAAATTAAAATACATAAATCACAGGCTAAAAGTACCGCAGGAATAGTCTTGCGGTCTCTGGCGGCTTCGATCACTGATCATGGTCTACTTTTTTCAAGCTGAAGAGCTCTGATTGCTCCCGGTGAGTGGCATCAATCATTTTGGAAGGATAATATACGCAACCAGAGGGTGCAAGAATCATCTAGTGTGAGCCACACGAGTGGATCCCTAGGCGGCCATGCAAAATTGAAATCTTATTCGGAACAGAGGAATAGATCTCATTTGGACCAGAGGAAGGAACTATAACGTTTTTATGCAAAATCCATGTGTACAGATCAACAAATCTATAATATGTGTGATGAGGGTGGCCCGATCTTTCGATGAGAAGAACAACTTCGATTTGATACGACGTTAACGATAAGGCTACTTGACCGAGACGACCAAGTCCATCCAGCAATCAAGACGTTGATCAACTTTAGTGTGGATGATGTAGTTGTTCTCTTCGATGTCATCACCTCGTTCGACGAAGAGTTCAGAGCAAACAATGCATGTCGAGTAGCTGAAGGTGAATATTTATCAAGGATATCAAGTCTATTGTTGATGGTAGTGAGGGTCTTATTAAGACGATCTAACAAGTTGTTGCTCTCACAAAAATTCCTACAACGTAATCTTAAACCTGTCATTATTAGTAAAAAATAAAAAAATACACAAGAATTATGTAAGTCCTTATAAACTATTAGGAGGTGGAGCTTGACAAGTCACACATCTCTCAAACTCTTACGAAGCTCTTACACGTTCTTACCAATGCTAAACAGGTAATGTAACCGGTGGCTGATTCGTGATAACTTGACTCAAGTGATGTGTATAGCGATTGCAAGGGTCGATTCGACGTGATCTGCTTGGTTAGTAAAAGGTATAGCTTGGAAGGCCAAAATAATTCGTATCTAGCACTTAGCCTATGTTGCTGATCAAACAAGAATAGGAGAAGGCCAAAATAAGTGTGTAACAATATATAGAAGTGATAAGCACAAGATAATTCAATAGAATGCTATCAGAAATTGAAAAGCATAAGGATTGACCCAAATCTAAGAATAGCATATTTCTGTCCACCAAACAAGATGTCGGTATTTAGCCATAACATTTTTTCAATTATCTCTTTTTTTATGATTCTTTTTTTTGTTTTCTGATGGCTTTTTCTACAACTTTTCATTTAGGGCCATGTTCTAGAAACCGACAGATAAAATCACACAAAAATCACAAGTACAGACAATTACAGATTCAATCCAGAAATTTGGATCAACTTTCACCATAGATATCTTTTAACTGCCTTTTTAGAATAACGCAAAATTTTAGGGGCTGTTAGACAAGGAAGTTACGGATCTAATAGTGATGGTTTCACTCAAAAAGGATTCCGGAAACAAAAGTTATGGTGTTTTTAATGGATGTGGCAGGAAAGGTGTTGATTTGGCCAAAATTATAAATTATGGTATGGGGTATTCTTGATGGATTTTGATGTGAGGATTTTTTTTCTTTGGATTTTTATAATAACAAGAATATGACTAGCAATTAGACAGTACTAAGACGGACACAAATTCAATTTAGCAAACCAAAACTAACAGGTCGAAAAGTACAATGGGGTTTCGACAGCGAAAATAAACTCTTTTTGGAGGGTAATTTTTTTGGACTATAGAACATAAAAAATCAATATATTAACTAGGGATACAAGAAATCCTACTGGTCAACTGAAGCTCTGATACCACTTGATGAAAGCGATGGGGTTCCGATCTTTCGATAGGATGATAATTTCGATGTGGAGGAGAACGACTTTAACGATACGGCTTCTAACCAGTCATGACCAGAACATCAAGCAATCACTAAACCACACTTCGAGTTCTTATCAACCGTGCCAAGAACGCGGTTGACCTGACCACGAAGGTCTATTCCTGCATGTAACAGAAGAAAACGCAAAAACAAGATAACAAGCAATCTCAAATTACAAATAGAATTGAAATACTCAATATGGTAGTATTCCAAATAAGAATCTTGACTAGGTGGTTTAGTTGACACACGCAGAAGATATAAGTTGCAACATAGGAAAACTAAACATAAACAAAATTCGAAAAAACTAGAGGGGTGCAGTCTACTTAAATAGGGGAGTGAAAGCCACACAAAACTAAGAAACAAGAAGGTGGTACTATTATTACTGTTTATGTAAATAGTAATACGACCATGAATAGTGGGGGTAGCACTTTCCTCTTAGGCCCATGCATTATAAGGTCTAATTTGACCCAAACAGGTGGTGTAGCAATTTTTTTAATGATTACGGAGCGTACAGAAGGAATTTGTAGATAAGGTTAGATCTGTTGGAAAGAGAACAAGAAAATCTTTCCATCAAGTACTCATGGACCTCAAACGGACTCTGTATGTGAAAGTTATGCTCGTTTGAAGTTGGACCTATCAGGCTGAATCCGAATTGATTTGGAGGCCGAATTGGATTCCAAAACGTGTGGTTTTGTACCTCGTGCTCATATGGATCTAATGCTTATTCCATCTTTAGAGAAATTGAACTTTGATGCTAAACAATGTGCTGAATTGATTTTAAAAATGCATGAGACAACAAAGAATAATATAGAGCGCATGAATACTAAATATAAAATTGCTAGTAGTCAGGAAATAAAACATTTAACTTTTGAGCCTGGAGATCTTGTTTGGTTGCACTTGAGAAAAGATAGGTTTCCTGAATTAAGAAAGTCAAAAAATGATGCCAAGAGCTGATGGTCCTTTCAAGGTGTTAGAAAAGATTAATGATAATGCATACAAACTTGAGCTACCTACAGATTTTAGGGTTAATCCTATTTTTAATGTTGCAGATTTAAAACCATACTTGGGAGAAGAGGACGGGCTTAAGTCGCGGACGACTCAAATGTAAGAAGGAGAAGATGATGAGGGTGCAAGCTAAAAGAACCTGGCCTTTATCTATATGTCTAAAATTACACATAAATATCTCTTTTCATATTCTCTTATAAATAAACAAAATTCAAAATTTTAAATTAAAATAAATAAATCACAGGCTAAAAGTACCACAGGAATCGTCTTGCGGTCTCTGGCAGCTTCGATAGCAGATCATGGTCTGCTTTTTTCAAGCTGAAGAGCTCTGACTGCTCCCGGTGAGTGGCAGCAATCATTTCGGAAGGATAATATACGCAACGAGAGGGTGCAAGAATCATATGGTGTGAGCCACACGAGTGGATCCCTGGGTGGTCATGCAAAATTGAAATCTCATTCGGAACAGAGGAATAGATCTCATTTGGACCAGAGGAAGCAACTATAACGTTTTTATGCAAAATCCGTGTGTACCGATCAACAAATCTATAACATGTGTTTGTGTTTTTTAGTAGAAGAATCTAATATTAGCTAGCTTTTAGATCGGATCTAGTCAAGACGGAGTGCTCGTACCAGCAGAATGTGAAGAGGGCTAGGAGTAAATATGAAACAATCTAGAAGATCTTTTGAAATACGTCCATATCTATCGTATCTCATATCCAAGATTGTTAATTCTCACACTTGTGAATATAAGTACTTCTCATTTGCTAATGCTCTCAAGATGTATGATCACGTTTGCTATTCTCAATTTTACATATCCCAGCTAGCTTGTTAGTTAGCCGGCCTATAAAGCATTGGTCCGTTTCGGCCCTAGGTTCCAACAACCCGTGGGCCATACGATGGACCTGGCCCCAGCTCAGTTCTTTCACTGCCGTTCGCAATGTTGTTCTTTCACCGGTTCAATATACTATGGACCTGTTTGATATAGTTATAACTCATAGATTTTGATTGAAAATTTTAAATTTTAACTATTTATGATAGAGATTATGAAGAGAGATACTTGCTTACGATTTTGAACGGTATATATATTAGGCTTTTAATATATACTACAATTAACTTATAGACTCCGTCTCAAGAAATACTCCGTTTAAAAGTTAGGTATGTAGCAAAAAACAAAAACCGGTTTGACAAGCCGAAAAGAACATGCCCTACTAGTTTCGATACTTGGAACCGATTCTAGACTTGTCCAGTGTGCCGCGCCAAGCCAGCACGGCACGGGCCCGGTGCAGGTACAGTCTGTTTAGGCACGGGAAATAAACAGATCGTGCCGTACTGACCCACGGGTTGTGGTCCAAGCCTAGGCATAGCCCATGACCGTGCCGTGCTGGCAAAGGCATAGTTAAGGCTTAACGGGCCGAGCTGGCACGATTGGCCTGTTAAGCCAGGAAAAAGGAAAAAATTCAAAATATTGTAGAAAATTCTAGAAAATTGTAGGAAATTACAGAAAAATTATAGAAAATTTTAGACATTATTAATCATCAATATAAATATTGGCAATATCACATAATGAGCTTTATTAACTTGTAGAATATCAATATGGAATTATGGATTATAGGTTGTTACATGGCTAGAAAATTACAAAAAAAAATTGTAGAAAATTGAAGAAAAGTATAGCCGTACGGTGTCGTGTCGGCCCAGTCTGACCTGTGGCCGTTATCGGGCTATGCCGTGCCGCCCCCTCGATCCAGGTACGATATAGTTCACCGGGCCGTACTAGCATGACTCACATTCTAAACAGATGTATCGTATTTGGATCGGACTAATAGCGCTAGGCTGTGGGCCGGCACGCCAAGGCTCCATCCATTTTCCACCTCTAACCGATTCCATATATTAAAGGCATTGATTCAAGCACAAAAGAATCAAAGGAACTGATGCAAAAGAGGCGACCGGATACAACTAAATAAAATATTGTTTTTTAATAGGTGCTTAGCCGGTGCGTTAACTAATTGGAGCAAGTCACCCCGTAGGAAAATCTGAGCATGGAAGTCACGCCAGAGGAAAATCTATTATTTACCAGTTTGTCCTGCCTAGAGTGTGTGTAGTAGATTCGTTACATTGGAGCAAAATGCACATCTTGTCTGTATTTTTCGGCTTCAAGTTGCCTTTTGTTTTTTATATAGTAATTAGTTTTTAATAAAATATTTTTTTAAGATAAAGTGTATAAGTTGATTGAAATACATACTATAGTGATTTTATTTTTGACTTCTTCGAAAACCAAAATAAACGGTATGATTTCTTCAAGCGATTTTTCAAAGCCACTTTTGTAAATAGCTTCTCAAATCTAAAACTACATATATCATCTATATGTTTTATCATTTGTCACTATATCGAAAAGCGTAACAAAAAAATCATCCTCTGCAGAAAAAAAGCACAAACATCTCCTGCTACAGGCAGCGACGCCCGGTCAGCCGGACCCACATGTCAGAGTGACTGGTCAATGGCTGCATCTTCTTACCCAAACAAACGGTTCCACGTCCGGATCAAGATCCACACCGTGCCCGCTCCACACGCACTGATGGGGCAAAACTGTGGCTTCCAATTTCCAAATGTCAGGGTTGGTAAGGTGATACTTTAATTTATGGCTATGATTTTTAAATTTTAATTGAAATTAAATTATAGAGATAGATAATTTTTTATAAAAAATTATAAAAATTAAAAAATAAAAAAATTGTTATATTATTGTAGATAATACAAAGAAATAAGATAAAAAAGAAAAAACAAAATACTAAAAAGCCAAAAAAGTCTAATTAAACTAAATTAGAAACTGATACGTTCCAACTGGATCTGTCTTAATTATGCTAAGTAAGCCACTCAACTACAGTAAAAAAATAAATCAGCTATAATAAAAAAAACATAAGTCAATACTATTCTGAATACCTCATAAATGTCGATCAAACAGTACTGCGAGCAAGAAAAAAATTGTTGGTAAGTGGTTAGCTAGCCTTGAAGAAAAAGGGTAGCAGTAGTGGGGCTACATTAGAACCGTCTGTGAAAAACATTATCACAGACGATTCTAAACTAGAACCGTATGTGATGCGTGAGTATCACAGACGGTTCTATATATAGAACCGTCTATGATGTTCTTCACAAACGGTTTATACCTCAAAACCGTCTATGATAGTTTATTCCATACCTAAAATTGTTTTTCTATTTTTCAGTTAGCCTCAAGAAATGCTAACTATGCTTTTTGAAAACAAGCAAAAATAAGCAAATACGATATCAAACATAGCAGAGAACATTTTATTTCTATTACAATTCATCATTACAACATCACAAGATTACAATCCATCATTACAACATCACAAGATTACAATCCACCATTACAACATCACAAGATTATAATCCACCAATACAATAGCAGAGAACATAACAGAGAACATTCTATTTCCATTACAAATCGAGAAGAATCAAATACTAGCAGAGAAGAATCAAATACTATCAGAGAACATTCCATTTCCATTTTCATGCCTTCTTAGCGCGCGGCCGTCTCACTGTAAGCTCCTGGACAGCCCTAAACCCAATAAAGTAGTAACAATGGAGGCTACGATGGAGACCTAAACCCCACAGAATGAAATACTAAAAGAAACAATAGAGGGAGGAAGCTTACGATGCATTTGAAGGGAGGGGGCAGATGGGTTCGGGTGAGTATTTATAGAGAAGGGAAAGTTACGATTCGTGGGGTATAGGTTGGTCGATTTCTATTGTCTGAAATTGGGTTGAAGAGGATTGACGGACCTAGTGGTCAGAGAAGAAATTATCACAGACAGTTCTGTGGTATTGGCTATATATACCGATACATTATAAACAACTAGTCTCAAAATATGAAATAATAAAGTTCTATATAGCTTATATATACTTATCTGAAAGGTTTCGACGAGATTTACAACTTTGCAGTTGAGACGAACCCCAAATTTTGAAGGGAAGATCGAAAATTTTGGCAAAAATATAAATAAAAAACTTGCGATTCAAATTTGAGGCTAAAGATGGCCGATTTTGGGGGTCTTCAAGGGTGAATGGCGCAAGCGGGTCTTTTTTTGGATCAGGCTCATCGTTAGCTTTCCAACGAGTACAAAAACATCGAAAATGGACAACGTATGTAAAAGTTATGCCCGTTTTACTAAAGGTGTGTGAAAATAGAATTCTACTCGAACTCAGGCGGGAAACTACGAAATTTTAGGGATACGGGGAACATATCACAGACGGTTCTTAATGAAGAACCGTCTGTGATATTACGGAATATCACAGACGGTTCGTAATTAAGAACCGTCTGTGATATTCCGCACGGTTCTTAATTTAGAACCGTCTGTGATAATATAACAGACGGTTCTTATTAAGAACCGTCTGTGATTACATTTAACTCAGACGGTTTTTATGAATCGTTTGTGATAAGACGTCTAATATAAACGTTTTTATAGTAGTGGGAGTATCTAGTAGTGGCTACATATGTCTAAGCTTATTTATCAACAACACTAGTAGGTACATTGAATTCATAAATCGGCCGTAAAGTACCTTTCTGTAGTGTTGTATTCTCTCATGGACCACTTCTTGAGATGTCACGGGCCTTACCGTTGCCAAGTAGCCAATAGCTTCCCACTGAACAATCTACAGGAATAGTATATCACTGTGGCTATGTCGGATTCAGACAGAAGCTGGGATTGTTAACAGCTAACAAGTCACATCGTCGACATATTATATCTGTGCTTCGAGACCACGTGAATATGTGATGGATCAATCAAACCTTGGGCACCATGTGATGGGGGCCTACACACATATATATTTAGCTTCAGAAGGAATGCTACTTGTGTCCCTATCACCAAAGACGAATGGATGTATATAAACTATCCATTGCACATATAGAAGGTACTGAAAATTGAGTTCATAGTGCATGTTTATAGTCCCAAATGAATGTGAGCAAATGTTAGTTTGTAGAACCTATCCGCAAAGACGAATGGGTGTACTATCCATTGCACATAAATTATTTTGAATGCTGAGTTCGTAATGCATGTTCAAACTAACCCTAAATTAAACAATAGTGTCTAGAACGCATATAAACCCATTAGATCATATATTTTATTCGAGGAAGAACTATACAGATATATGAAGTGTGCTTGAATAACTGTGATGACAACGGTAGGTTTAATGCAGCACAAGTCTCCCTTTTGTCAACTTTGTTGTTTATGTCCTTTTTCAAAAAGGCAGATTCTTATTTTGAGATATTGTTTTGATGGATTATCGTATTAAAGATTTTCTTCAAACTAGCACAAATTAATCGGAAGCTTCACATTAGGTAAACCTTGCAACTAACTTGATGAACGATCAGTTACAAATAACATGAATAAAGAATGTCCTTCTGACGGGCAAGAAAAAGAAATAAAAATTTTCAAATATGTTTATGTTGATTTAACACATGGAATATCTATCCTTTTAGGCATAAATGAAGAAATTGTTCTATGATCGTCCAATAAGCTAGCAGACATATAAATTACAGTAAATTGTATGGTTATTCCTTATATGTTTGATGATTTGTGGTTTTGTTCTTCAGCTTGGCTCGTACTTGAATTTAGACAACAAATTGCCAAAGAGAGATTATTTGTATAGAAACAAAAATATATTTAAAAAGAGAACCACCTCATGGTGGGGGTGCAGTTGCGGGTGTATGACTCTACCTACTAGGGTTCAAATTCTAGTGCCCGCCTATTATATACATTCGAATGCATAGTAGGAATTCTATGAAGTCGTAGATTTATCTTCGGTCTCCATTTATCTAGGCCTTTACTAAGGGAGCGGACTTGCGTGCATGCTGCTATGCGTGCATATGTGTTTTTCTTGTAATTGAAAAAATATTTAAAAAGAAGATGAGTGGGTCTTTGAACTAAGCTAAAGTATCTATGATAATTTTCTTTGAAGCCAAAGTACATATTGCCAATTATTTTTGACATGCAAATTAAGAATGACTTAACTTGATCCCTATATATGATTAGGATATGCATCAAATAGGGCCCATCATCCTACCGAAAAGAATCTCTCTCCTGTTTTCTATTAAGAACAGGAATCTCTCTTGTATTACTCTTCTCAGCCACAGCCACCCTTTTACAACGTCAGGTCCGACGCCGACGAATTTGGCAATCATTAGCACCACTAGCAAAATAACGCACACGGCGCAATGTCCTCGCGTCTGATCAGCGATTAAAAACACAGTAAAATTATCATCTCAAGAAAACCACACAATGAGGTCAATAAATAAATCTTTTGTTATTAGGGGAGTTATTTAATTAACAAATCTGCCCTGAAGAATAGCATTAGGTGAATTGTCCCAAAGGATGCTAGGAGCGACATATTCGATCTCTCTGGTTTCTTGTGGTTGATGTGGTGGTTAACTGGTTATTAGTACTAGCTAGTTAACAATTGTTAACTGCACCGGCCGGTTGTTTGGTCGTCATATACAGCCTCTTTTGACGCTGCAAGTGTCTTAGTAGTGTCAATGCTAGTATACATTTGTTCCATTCTCTGTCATCAGTCACATTTTCGTAAGAGGAATAAGAAACTGTTGAATCCTAGCGTTGTTTTCTAAGTATCTAGCGACATGTCGTTAGGTGTGATGAGGTTATATATATATATGAAGACTATAACTTTTGATCTCTCAAAGATTCCCAGGGGATAGGTTTGAATGGAGCAGCTGGGTCCATCAAATGATCAAGTTGAGATCAGAATCTCGACTTTAGGCGGCCTTCTTTCTGAACAAATCAATTCAACAACCCCAAATCAAACAACGATGACGAAGTGACGGCTGATGTTGGTCCAAGCTGATTTTAAAAAATATAAAAATAGAAAAAACATGTTAATCCATTGGAGACAATACAAAGAAACACGAGAAAAAAAGAAAAATACAAAAAAGCTTAAAATATCTAAAAAAATCAGAAAAAGACGAAATATTGAATAGTGAAAAAAAAACAAAAGCTAGAAACTGAAATCGAAAAAAAGCCGAAACAAGCGGGGTTTCACAGCTAATAGATAGGCCTCTCAAAAAATGAGTTAGCTTTCCAACCTAAGTAAGGGGAGCCAAGTTTGAGCAGAGGTTAGCTCCTTATATGTTGGCTCGGTATGGGTCAAATGTTATTATGAACTTGTGATATAATTGTGAATAGTTTTTTTAGGTTTTTGTCGTCATGCGATCCATACTGTCAATCTTTTAAAACTTTAATAGTTAATATATATAAAATATATAGATTAACTACATTAAAATAATGTTATTGGATTTATCCTGCAAAATACTTTTATATAATATATAATTTTTATTGGTATATTAATATTTACTGCAAAACCTTAGTTAAAGCACTACTACAGAAATCATCATCACAGATGATTCAAAAACGTCATCACAGACGGTTTTTTGAACCGTCTGAATTTATGAGTCAGTGATAATCGAAGGTTATCACAGACGGTTTGTGAGCCGTCTGTGATAAATACAATATAGATGGTTTATAACTAAAATCGTCTGTGAAAAACACTATCACAGATGGTTTTATATATAAAACTGTCTGTGATATTAGCTATATATATGCCGATACAATATAAACAACTAGTTTCAAAATATGAAATAACAAAGTTCTGTATGGGTTTTACATACTCATTTGAAAGGTTTCGACGAGATCTATAACTTTGCAGTTGAGACAAACCTCAAATTTCGAAGGGAAGATCAAACATTTCGGCAAAAACAGAAATAAAAAAATTTTGATGCAAATTTAAGGCTAAAGATGGACGATTTTGGTGGTCTTCGAGGGCGACTAGCGCTAAGGCTGGACATTTAGCTTGAGGCTTGCGAGCCGGCTCGGCTCGTAACGAGCTCGAGCCGGCTCGGCTCGGGCTCGCAAAAAATCAAGCCGAGCCGAGCCCCGTGTTCAGCTCGTGAAAAAAACGAGCCAGGCTCGAGCCGGCTCGCGAGCCGGACTCGAAAACATGCGCCGTCTCCAACTCCAATTGTCTCACTTGCGTGACTCGCGTCCGGCCCATTCTCCGCTCACTCGCCCCTGGCCTCACCCCGCGCAGCCGGTCCCCCCGACCCCCCCACTCCGTGCCGCCGCCTCCCTCCCTGGTCCCCCCCCATGCCGTGCCGCCGTCTCCCTCCCCGGTCCCCCCACCTCGCGCCGCCGCCTCCCTCTCCGGTCCCCCCCCACGCCGCGCCGCCTCTCCTCCCGGTCCCCACCCCGTGCCGCCGCCTCCCTCCCCGGTCCTCCCCACGCCGCGCGCCGCCTCCCCCGGTCCCCACCCCACGCCGCCGTCTCCCTCCCCGGTCCCCCCCACCCCGCGCTGCCGCCTCCCTCCCGCGCCCCCCGGTGCCCTTCCCCATGCGCTCAGTCGCCGCCCGCCGTCCTCCAAGGCTCCAACCGACGTGCATGGGCCGCGAACGGAGCATGGAATCTCGTGCTCGAGGGAAGAAGGCGGCCGACGTCGTGACCTCCCCGTCGGCCCCGCCTCGTGACCTCGCCGAACCAGCAGCCTCGGTGAGTAAATCTGTTGAGCATCTTTTGCTTTCGGTGGATGTGGATGTGTATCAGGAGGATGTGGATTCATGCTTCATGCTTTGATTCATTGGCTATAGGAGGATGTGGATGTGGATTGGGAGGCTTTTGGTGGTGTACCATCTGATGAGGAGGAAGGGGATATTGATGTGGACTCTTCAAGTTCAAATGGTGCTGAAGAAGCTGCTGTAGCATTGACAACAGAAGAGGGTACAGTGTCTCAGAAGAGGGGGGCAAAAAAGAGGAAGCAAGCTAGTAAACAAAAACAGAGATCAAATTGTTGGAAAATCTTTAAGGTGGTGAATGTTCCATCAAAGACAAAGAAAGGAGAGGTTGAGACAAAGGCAAAGTGTAGGTTCTGCTACAAACTCATGTCTTACAAACAAGGGGGTGCAACTTCACATCTTATGAGGCATATGCACGCCATATATGAACAAGATGGCTAAGATGAAAGCTCAAGCGAAACTAAACTTAGGTGAGACTGGTTTACCTTTTGTTTCTACTCCTACGGAATATGATCACGATGAAACTCATCGAATTATTGCTAAGATGATAATTGTCCATCTCGTATGCACAAATTAGAACCTTTGATTCACAAGCTTAGAGAAACAGTAAAGTATATAAAGAAGTCTCCATCTCGTATGCACAAATTCTTACAAATCTACTCATCGCTTGCTTTGCAAATTGGCCCTGGATTGAGTCTTGATGTGTGTACACGATGGAGTTCCATATACAAAATGCTGTCAGTATGTATTGCTTATAAGGATGCTTTAGTGTGTTATGCTGACACGGATGCAAATTATCAATGGCAACCATCAGGCCAAGATTGGTTATTGTATGAAAAAATTGCACCAATATTGCAGTCCTTATCTGAAGTGACTAGTGCATTTTCTGGATCAACTTATCCGACGGCAAATATTTTTTATCCTTATATAGTTAATGTTAAGATTGCATTAAGAGCTGCAATTACTTCTAGAGATGAGTATTTGAAGAAAATGGCTGCTGCAATGTTGGATAAGTTTGACAAATATTGGGAAGAAAAGAACAATGTCATGGTCCTTGCTACTATTCTTGATCCCAGGTTTAAGATGAGGTTCATTAGTTGGTGCTTCAACCAAATGTATGAGCCCTCCAAAGCTGCAGAAGAGCTTGATGATGTCAAGGTTGAATTGGAAGATTTGTATTCACAGTTTGAGATGGATCATCGGCACAACAGAATGGGCAACAGAGGTGAAGCAACCTCCTCTTCAGCTATGGGTACAAGCAGCTCATTATCATCAGTTTCATCTCAGTTTCAGTCATTCTTGCGTTCCACTTCTACCGAGCCTTCAAAGTCAGAGTTACTCATCTACCTAGATGAAGTAAACGAGAGTTTAGATAATAAGGATTTCAAATTGCTCGCGTGGTGGAATTTGAATGCACATAGATTTCCAGTTGTGTCAAACATGGCTAAGAATTTCTTGACTGTACCAGCTTCTAGTGTATCTTCAGAATCAACTTTCAGTGCTGGAGGTAGAGTACTAGATGACTATAGGAGTTCTTTACGTCCGGCTATGGTTCAATCTTTGATTTGTGCCTCCAGCTGGATCAGAGGTGCACATGATGACATGAGTTCTCCTGTGGATGTGGTAGGTTCATCTGTACTGCAATATTTGTCTAATTTGTTTTTGCTTATGTTAACTTGAATATTATTTATCTTTTCAGGAACAAGATGCAGAGGATGATGTTCAACCATTCCATTTCCTAAAAGCGTCGTAGAGAGTAGCTAGTGTCTGGTAAGCGTTGTAGATTTCGCATTTAAATTATAATAACAAATTAAGCAATGTGGTTCTTTTATTTTGACAAGGGATATATCCCAAGGGATATATATGTCTTTGGGATATATATCCTTTATTTTGACAAGGGATATATACCATTGGAGGTTGATTGAAACAATGATGTGATGGTGTTCATGTATATAGACAAGTATGCTCGCTCGTCGCCTGACCGCTTTCTTGATCGACTTCTTTGATCGCCGTCGCTCAACCTCTTTCCTGCTTTGTTGTTTGAATGGCTGGCCGTTGAACTATTCTTTGACTTCTTTGCCAACTCTCTCACGCTAAATCGCTGTCTTGTAAACAATTCTTGATTGTAAACTTGTGACTTTTGAGGATGTTGTGAATCTCCTATAATGTGTTGTCTGCTGTGCTGTTTGTAAACTGCTGTGCTGCTGAATGTTCTGCTGTTGAATGAGCTTGCTAATGCTGATGTTGTGCTGCTGCTAATGCTGCTGAATTGCTGCTGTTATGTGCTGCTGTTATGTGCTGAATTGCTGCTGTTATGTGTTGAATTGCTGCTGTTATGTGCTGAATTGCTACTGTTATGTGCTCTGTTGTGTGCTGATGAATTGCTGCTGTTATGTGCTGCTGCTATGTGCTGAGTCAGCTGACTTGTTGCTGTCATGAGCACTGCTGACTTGCTGCTATCACGAGCTCACGAGCCGTCCGAGCCAGCTCGAGCCTACTTCCAAGCCGAGCCGAGCCGCTCTTTTCGCTCGTTTCAGAAACGAGCCGAGTCGCACTCCACACCGAGCTCGGCCGAGCCTGGATCGAGCCGGCTCGGCTCGGCTCGTTTCCACCCTTAACTGGCGCAAGCTGGTCATTTTTGGATCAGGCTTGTCATTAGCTTTCTAACGAGTACAAAAATGTCGAAAACGGACACCATATGTAAAAGTTATACCCGTTTTACTGAAGGTGTGTCAAAACAGAATCCTACTCGAATTCAAGCGGAAAATTATGAAATTTTAGAGGTGTATGAGGTGGGAGACATATTGATACGGGGTCGCCCGATCTTCTGGACGTAGGATAGATATTCACGGGAGTCTTGATGAATCGTAGCTATCATCTAATGCCAATGCAACGGACAAACACTCTTTAATCCGCCAAAACACACTCGCGTCGATTTCGCTGACCACCAAGCGAAGATTTATCATGCACCCAATTCCCAGCGGAAAGTCTGAATGATCTTGATTGAAGAACACTCCTAATTCCCTATTGAATTTTGGTAGCAATGATAAACTCGAATAAACTTTAGTAGATTGATTATTCTCAAAGGTGGTATGAGCCCTAAGGCTACCAATACATGGCTTATATAGTCCCTTGGGATGTCCATAGAGTCAACAAACCTAGTACAACTCAAACCTATATGGTTTTAGATATGAATTCTCACAAAAATGAAACTAGATTTTACAGCTGTTATATTATTTCAGTCATAACTTTTGATCTGTGAAGAATTTGATACTGGGACTAGATCCATTGCATAGCCCTTGAAATTATCTTTCCAACGAGTATAAGAACACCCAAATCGGACTCCGTTTGTGAAAGTTATGACCTTTTTAGTAACTGCATGTCAGGCTGTCCCGAACCGAATCCGAATTGAATTCTGAGTTGAATCCGAGTTTGAATCCAATTGGCCTTGTGGGAGGTACAAATTAGGCTTGAAAATCTTATCCAAAATTTGTAGTTTATGTCCTTGGGTTTCTCCCTTTTGCTCTCTCACTGCATGGTCTTTCTTCTTTCATGTCTTTGGCACCTAATATGGTTATTCTCTTCCTTTTACCTCTCTATTGTTTTGCCATTGACAAACCTAAGAATGCACCATTTAATAACATGAGGTAGTATTCTATTCTTATGAATAACAATATTATATTTAGTTTGGAATGAGTTCATGTCGAGACCCGAATATGCAAATTCGGTCTCTCTGTGTAAACTGCACTAGTCCAGGATCACGCTAGTGCACACAGTCAAACATAGATGTAATCACAACCATACACACGATATAATAAAGGTAAAACTCAAAATATCGATAAAATCTCAAAGGTACGACCTTATGGCTAAGTTTACAATATCTCTAGCCGGAAGGGCTTAACAAAATAGCAGCGGAAATCCAAAATAAAGCGTAGCGGACAATCGACAAGCCCACAGGCTATCGAGTGGACAACGAAGCCTAATCCATGAAGTCGTCGTAGTACTCTCAACAAAGGCGTAAAGTCATGAGTACATTGATACTCAGCAAGTCGTTTGTAAAAAATGAATGCAACATAGTATGCAAGGCTTACCAATGGAAGACTGAAAGGTTAATTTGTATAAAAGACATTTCACAGTAAATATAATAAACAGATTGAAAACGAAATTTAACTGAAAACAATAATAATAAATAATCAAAGGGATAAACATGAACCACTTGTGAACACCTATCCACAAGCTAAACCAACGGTGAACTACCTGTCCACCTCCAACATAACCACCAAGTTATAAATGAAAACACTACCCCTCGTGTGAAATCACCGAGCATTGTACATGACCGAGGACGCGGCTATTTGAATAGTTTTACACTCTGCAGAGGTTGCACAACTGTACCCACACGATGTGATTAGCCTCGATCTCAGGAAATCACAACAAGATCTTTACAATGCTCTACCTCAACCTAATCCTGCCCGCTAGGGTTTCGCATCACACCCCCCTTTGCGCCACATGGAAATCAACAACCATGTCTATCACAATGGCAGAATTGAATTGAAATATTACAAATTAATCAGTCAGGTCTATCCCATACTAGACATGTGGTTTGCACGATTAAGCTCAGATCAATGGCGCAAAAAGTTAAGTTCTTAACATTACCCGGGCGAGACTACCATCCCCAAAGTACAATCGCATTTCCCCTTTCTCGCACGATCACTCGCCCGAGTGCAAAACCAATTTGTATAACCAAGCCAACGACACACCAATGACGTGGCACAAATTTTATTAAACATGGCACCAACCACAGTTCCATATATCATGAAGTTAAATTAATAATTAACATATGATAATGAGACCAAACGTAAGTATAAGCCAGCTAAGTAGTCTAATCGTACCAGCCCAAGTGACAAGTAATCTAGCATCACTAGTATGTTTTCCAACCTATGGTGACAATCGTATCATGACATTCCAAAATATCAAGGAGGGATAAACTCAATTGGGTTGATAACTACCAATACAAGGGTTTGAATAAAAGTTGCGATGCAACGTAATTTAAAACAAAATAAATAAATAATAGATTGCAAACTGGGTTCAACATGATCAAAGGGCACGACTTGCCTTGGTTATGCTCAGCGAGGTACTCCTGATCTTCGGGCGTAGAATCTGCTCCTCCGGAATCCGAATCTAACGAGAGAGAAAACGACCGAAATAAAAGAAACACATAAAATGATGAGCAAATGAACTCCAAAAATCACAAAACCAGAACCAAAAGCTAGAGCTCGATTTCAGATGAATTTAGAAAAAAGAACGGGGTCAATCGGAGCTAGGATGGAGCAGAACGGGCTCTCAAAAAATTTAATATAAATAAAATCTGGAAAATCAGAAAAGTTACTGTGCTGTGAACCCGGTCCACGGAAAACCGAGTCCACGGTAGACCTGGTCCATGGAATAGTGTCACGCCGTGCGCGCGGGTGTGGATGACGTGGCAGCTGTTGGTGCTGCCACGTGTCACGTGCTGACGTGGCGCTGACGTGGCGAAACGTGGCACTTGGGGGGTCGGCTTTGGCTGATGTGGCGCTGACGTGGCATGACACGTGGCTGCCACGTAGGCTTAGGGCTGACGTGGCACGCGCTGGTGCTGCCACGTGGCGTGGCCGAGCCGGGCGGGTTTGGCGCGGCGGCGCGAGATCGACGGCCGCGGCGCGAAGCGGCGGCGCGATCTGATCTCGATCCGACCGAACGGCGCGACGAGATGAGACGGCCGAGCGTGGGCGACGGGAGGATCACCGACGCGTGGCGCGGCGGGTCGCGCGAAGCGTCGCGCGGACGCGGGCGCAAGGCGAGGCGGGGGCGCGTCGGCGGGATCCGACGGTGGAGGAGAGGACGCGTGGCGCGCGCTGGTGCCTCGCGGCTCCGATCTTGGATGGACGACGGAGATGCGGGGGCGTGGAGGCGGGAAGGCGGCGATAGGCGCGCGGGGGTGCGCGGTGTTCGGCGCGGGGACCGAGGGGCGGTACGAGGCACGGGGTCCGGCGACGTGGAGAAGGGAAGCGGCGAAGGGGGCTCACCGGCGGGACTCCGGCGACGGCGACGACTCCGGCGGCTGCGGGGGAGGCAGGGGAGGCACGAGCGACGGCGGTGCGGCCGGGGAACGACGGCGCGAGCGCGCGGGGGGCGGAGCTAGGGTTCGACGGCGGCGAAGAATAGGCACGCGAACCGAGGCGGTCGACGGGTTAAATGCACGCAAACCGAGGGAGTTTGATCCGGAGACGTTCGCGGGTGCAGAGCAGATTGGTTTGAACGGCTCAGATGCAGCCACGGGGCGCGATCCGACGGCATTGGGTGCGGGCGAGCGCGAGTCTTGCTGGTGCCGCCACGTGGCTTGATGAACGGCGCGGATGCGGGTGCGCGGGCGGCGGGATTAGGGTTAGGGTTTGCGGGAGCGAACGCGGGCGCGGCGCGGCAGATGCGCGACGTGTGGCGCGGGGCCGATCGGGCGGCGGGGAAGCGTGGGCGGGAAAGGGTACGACGGCCGCGGGGAGGCGACGCGTGGCGGGCGCGGCGATCGAACGGCGCGGAGGCGCGATAGGCGGGGGCGGCTGAGCAGCGGGTTGGGTCGACGCGATGCTGACGCGTGGCGCGGGGGAGGATCGGACGGCTGAGGCTTTTTCCCATTTTCTTTTATTTCCAGAAATGCAAATAAACTTCAAAGAGCTCTAGAAAATAGCAAATAAATCCCAAAAATTCACCAAAAATATCAGAAAATTCCTTGAGACTTAAAGAATCCAAATAAAATATTTCCAACTTATGTTAATATTTATTTTAATTATATTAAATCATGAAAAATGCTAAAAATTCATTTGAAGCTTGAATTAATTTCAGAAAATTCTAGAAAATTTATTTTTAAAATCCTAGCTTTAAAAATAGTAGAAAACTGGATGTTACAAACTTTACCCCCTTAAACGAGATCTCGACCCCGAGATCTGGGCCAACTAAGAGAATAGATTCGAAAACTCTGCTATGAGGTCCTCCTCGCGCTCCCAGGTTGCTTCCTCCTCGGAATGGTTGCTCCACTGGACTTTGCAAAAACGGACCACTTTATTCCGGGTGACTCGCTCTGATACTTCCAAGACTTTGACTGGATGCTCCTTGTACGACAGATTCTCCTGCAGGTCAACTGCCTCGACTGGCACAACCTCTTCTGGCACACGCAAACACTTCTTCAGCTGAGACACATGGAAGACATCATGTACCCCGCTGAAGGACGCAAGTAGCTCCAACCGATAAGCAACCTCTCCCCTGCGTTTCAAAATCTTGAACGGTCCAACGTATCTCAGTGCAAGCTTCCCTTTTAACTGAAACCTCTTCACACCTTTGAATGGTGTGATCCGGAGATACACGAAATCATCTGGCTCAAAACTCAGTTCTTGACATCTGGTATCTGCATAACTCTTCTGTCTCGCCTGGGTAGTTCTCAACCTTTCCTGTATCAAACGGATCTTATCCTCAGCTTCTTTTAAACAGTCTGGACCGAAAACCTGACCTTCCCCCGTCTCTTTCCAGTTGAGAGGGGTTCTGCATTTCCTGCCATAAAGTGCCTCAAACGGTGACATCTGCAAACTGGGCTGATAACTGTTGTTGTACGAGAACTTCGCAAAAGGTAAACAACTGTCCCACTTGGATCCATGATCGAGCACACAGGCTCTCAACATGTCTTCCAGAATCTAATTTACTCGCTCTGTCTGACCATCTGTCTGGAGATGATATGCTGTGCTGAAATTCAGGTGAGTTCCCATAGTCTTATGGAAACTACCCCAAAAACGGGAGGTGAACTGTGATTCACGATCTGACACAATCTTCTTGGGCACACCATGCAAACTGACAATCTTCGACATATATAGCTCTGCTAGTCTGTCACCACTGTAGGTTGTCTTAACTGGAATGAAATGAGCAACCTTGGTCAATCGATCCACGATGACCCAAATCGAATCATAACCCTATTTGGTCTTAGGCAGACCGACTATAAAATCTATACCAATTTCTTCTCACTTCCACTCGGGGACTTTTAATGGCTGCAACAAGCCTGCTGACCTCTGATGCTCTGCCTTTACTCTCTGACAAACATCACAAAGGGCTACATACTCAGCGATCTCACGCTTCATGCTTGGCCACCAATACTTATCCTTAATGTCATGTTACATCTTGGTACTATTTGGATGAATCGAATACAACGACTCAAGAGCCTCTTTCAACAACACATCCTTCAGCTCTTACTTGTTGGGCACACACAACCGCTGCTTGAACCACATGGTCCCTTGGTCATCCAATGCAAACCCTGACTCTCTACCTTTACTTAAGTTTTTCCTGATCCGCTGAAAAGCCTCATCATTTGACTGAGCCTGACGAATCTGACCATCTAAGGTAGGCTGTAACTCCATAGCTGCCAAAAATCCTTGCTCAACCAACTCAAGGCTAAGCTTCTGAAATTTCTCATGCAGCACGGGTTGACTCTCTCGAACCATCACTGAATTGCAATATACCTTTCTGCTCAAGGCATCTGCAACAACATTGGCCTTCCCTGGATGATAATGTATGCCAACATTATAATCCTTGATCAGCTCCAACCACCTCCTCTGCCTGAGGTTAAGCTCAGACTGGGTAAAGATGTACTTCAGACTCTTATGATCCGTGTAAACCTCACATCTATTACCCATCAGATAATGGCGTCAAATCTTCAAAGCGTGCACTACGGCTGCTAGCTCCAAGTCATGAGTAGGGTAGTTCTCCTCATGCGGTCTCAACTGGTGTGAGGCATAGGCTACCACTCTCTTGTCTTGCATCAAGACACAACCCAAATCTTTGCGAAAGGCATCGCAATAAATCTCAAAATCCTTATTTATATCAAGCAACACAAGCACTGGGGCTGTGGTCAAACTCTCCTTAAGTTTCTGAAAACTCTTCTCGCACTCTGGCGTCCAAGTGAATTTCTTTTCCTTCTTGAGCAACTGCGTGAGAGGTCTGGCTACACTGAAAAATCTCTCAATGAAACGACGATAGTATCCTGCCATACCCAGAAAACTCCTGATCTGGGTAACTGAAGTAGGCGACTGCCAATCCAACACATCTCTCACTTTCTCAGGGTCAACTGCAACTCCTTCTACTGTTATCACATGACCTAAGAAGGCGACCTCCTTCATCCAAAACTCACATTTGCTGAACTTAGCATACAACTAATTATCTCTCAGTTTCTGCAATGCCAATCTCAAGTGCTCCTCATGCTCTTTCTCATCCTTGGAGTAAATCAAAATATCGTCAATGAAGACAACGACAAACTTATCTAAGTACTCCATGAACACCTTATTCATCAGATACATGAAATAAGCTAGGGCATTGGTCAAATCAAATGACATCACGGTGAACTCGTATAAACCATAACGAGTCGAGAAGGCTGTCTTAGGTATGTCCTCCTTTCGAATCATCATCTGATGATATCCTGACCTCAAGTCAATCTTGGAGAAAACTCCTGCTTCCTTAAGCTGATCAAACAGGTCATCAATCCTGGGCAGAGGGTACTTATTCTTGATGGTGACCTCATTTAGTGCTCTGTAGTCCACACACATACGCTGACTACTATCCTTCTTGACAAAAAGCACTGGTGCTCCCCACGGGGATGAACTCGGTCTGATGTAACCCTTATCCAAAAGCTTCTGAATTTGCTTCTTTAACTCCGCTAGATCATTAGCTGGCATCCGATAGGGTCTCTTCAAAATCGGAGCGGTACCTGGTACAAGCTCGATTAGAAACTCCACCTCTCGCTCCGGTGGCATACCTGGAAGATCATCTGGGAATACGTCGAGATACTCCCTAATAACCGGTACATCTTCCAACTAGATCACCTTGCTCTGGCAAACCATGACTGACTCTGGCTGACACTCGCTGGCTGCGAATCGCACCTTAATCCCATCTGAATTGGTCAAGGTTACTGCTCTGCTCCCGCAGTCTAATACTGCTTGCTGCTTCTGGAGCCAATCCATCCCCAAAATTACATCTAAGGACTGCATATCCAACAAAATCAGGTCGGCCCTGAACTCAACTCCCTGAATGGTTATTCTAACTCCTGGACAACCTAGGTTGGATCTCAACTCGGAACCGGGGGATTGGATTAAAAGAACAGATCCAAGAGCAACAGTTTTCAATTGTTGCTTTAAAGCAAAACTCCGAGAAACAAACGAATGCGAAGCTCCAGAATCAAATAAAACGGTGGTAGGAACTGAATGTACTAGAAACGTACCGATCACAACATCTGGTGCTGCCTGGGCATCCTCTGCGGTGACGTGGTTCACCTGACCTCTCACCACCGGCGTCCTGCTGGCCTGTCCTGATGCCAGGGGTGCTCCTCGTCCTGCTCCTGGGGTAGGAGTCCGACCGGGTGTGGCTACCAAGTCGAAGCGAACTGGAGTCGGGGCCTGTCTCTGGGGGCACTTGCTAGCATAGTGATACGGGGTCGCCCGATCTTCTCGACGTAGGATGGATACTCGCGGGAGTCTTGATGAATCGTAGCTATCCTCCAAAACCAAAGCAAGGTACAAACACTCTTTAATCCGCTAAAACACACTCGCGTCGATTTCGTCGACCACCAAGCGAAGATCTATCGTGCACCCAATTCTCAGCGGAAAGGTTGAACGATCTTGATTGAAGAACACTTCTAATTCCCTCACGGAATTTCAGCAGCAATGATAAACTCGAACAAAGTTTAGTAGATTGATTATTCTCAAAGGTGGTCTGAGCCCTTAGGCTGCCAATACATGGCTTATATAGGACCTTGGGACGTCCATAGAGTCCACAAACCTAGTACAACTCAACCCTATATGGTTTTAGATACGAACTCTCACAAAAAAGGAAACTAGATTTTACAGTTGTCACATTGTTTTAGCTATAACTTTTGATCCGTGATGAATTTGATGCTAGGACTAGATCCATTGCGTAGCCCTTGAAAATATCTTTCCAAGGAGTACAAGAACACCCAAATCGTACTACGTTTGTGAAAGTTATGACCTTTTTAGTAAGTGCCTATCAGGCTGTCCCGAACCGAATCCGAATGGAATTCTGAGTTGAATCCGAGTTTGAATCCAATTGGCCTTGTGGGAGGTACGAATTGGGCTTGAAAATCTTATCCAAAACTTGTAGTTTAAGCCTTGGTCTTCTCCCTTTTGCTCTCCTGCTGCATGAGTTTTCTTCCTTCATGTCTTTGGCATCTAATGTGGTTATCCTCTTCCTTTTACCTCTCCATTGCTTTGCCATTAACAAACATAAGAATGCACCATTTAATAACATGAGATAGTTTTCCATTCTTATGAATAACAACATTATATTTAATTTGGAATGAGTTCACCTGGCAATGTTTCATGCGGCTCAATAATTCTTTCCAGTTAAATAATATATTTAGCTGAAAAGTACAAGACACGTGCGTATCCGCATCATCCTCCCCTTCTTCAAGAAAAGCCGTCTTCGGCTTTTGATAGTCTGAAATTATACTAAACAGAGAATACAACGTGTATGCATGGTATATATATTTGTCATCAACACTTCTTCTGCTTAGCACATCATGAACATCTGAAGATGTAATAAACGAAAAGAACAACACATACGCATGGTATATGTAAGAGTCAATTGTTGTGGCATTCTCACTACTTCGCACAAACCGATGAATATAGCAGCGACTAAAAGATGTATGCATTGCAATATTATTTTTCACATCATTCTCCCTCCCATAAAAGAAAGTCGTCCTCGGCTTTTCTAAGGACATGGACGGATCATTAACGGGTAAAATCAGATTTAGTTGTTCAGATATAGGGGAGAATATCTTTAGTACCTTCCATGTTTCAACTGCGCTACTATGATTACTTGTACATAATTGTTTATCAAAAGTTAAACAAATAGACTTAGGAAATCTTTCAAAACAGCAAGTTCTATTGTTGACACTTATCTCATTGCGATCATGACATGACATAAAAGGTTGTTTATCTATAATATGCAATTTTAAATTAGCAAGCTTATCACATGTAATGCAAATTCTGTGAACGTAAAATTTGTCATCTACACTATAATCTCCGATCAAATTGAACTTATATATGTAGGCATAGGTACTAACTAGCAATTTTGAACTTGAAATTTCAGCAAAATTATAAATCACACTAGATAGCTCTCTAGAATCATTAAACATGATATAGCACAAAGAATCATTAGGAGATATTCTAGTAAGAACTTCCTTATGAGTAATCAATTCCACATTATATAAATTGAGCAAAGAAATTTCAGAACATAGAGTTTTCAGTTGATCATATGAGCTCTCAAAATTACAACCTTTGCATAACTAAATTCAGCACCACTATTGTTACCTTTATCGTCCTTCTCAGATGATGTAGGTGCTGGGGGTTTAAAATTGTTAGGATATACCCTCGGGGCAGCAAACACTTTATCCCTTCCCGTGGTTATCTCCTCATTTGGCTTCAAAGGTGCCGGTTGTTTAATGTTGAATTCTTCATCTTTAATGTCAACCTGCACAATGTGAGAAACAACACTAGATGTAGATATTAATGTGTTAGTTTCAGATGCATCCTCACTTTGTCTATCTTCTACATCTCTCTTTTCTTTTGGTGTCTCTCTCACACTCTTAATTTGGATGCTCTCAACCTCACATATGGTAGAATCGCACAGCTCACTCTTTTTATCACTCTCACTCAATTTGACTATGTGGCTCTCATCCTCAGATGGGTTGTGGTGTATCTTAGGAGCTATATGTAGTTTTGGAATACTATATATCTCCTTGACCGAAGGGAAAGTCCTATGCTTGGTCATCTTCTCATGTGTCACACTAGTAGAGGGAGCAGAATTGAAGTATGGACTGGGAGAAAACTGTGGTGTACGTGTCTCCAAAAGTCTCTTCTCTTCTTTAATAGCACAATTCACAAGATCTTGCACACTACCAAAATATTTATGTTGAAGTGTAGCGGCAATCTTAGAATTCAATCCTGTTTTGAAGTATGTCTTTTTTTGTAGTTCACTAATGACACCGGCCCAACGTAATGCATCTTGCAGCTCAAAATAATATTCTTGCACGATATTACTCCCTTGTGTGACACTCTCCAAATAGCGAAGCAATCCCTGTGCATAATAGGATGGCACAAATTCTCTCCTCATAAGTGCCTTCAAATCTGACCAAGATTTAATGAATTCATTTCCAAATCGCTGATGCCACCAACTATTAGCATACTCTTCAAATTATATAGTGGCACGCATCACCTCTTGATCTTTGGGAAGCTTTTGAATTCTAAATACTTTCTCCATTCGCCATTCCCACTCAAGATATTCTTCTGGATCCTCACTTCCATAGAAAGGAATAAAGTTATCTTCTTCTTGTTGTGGATGAAGTGCCCGCACAACATCATTCACGATGCTTGAGCGTAACACTTTCATTTGATGATTGAATTCAATGCGCATATCTTGTGCAGAATTGTTGATCTCCGCCTTGAGATGCCTTTTCAAGGTGGAATAAGTGGCGGTGAATTCATTGTGCAAAGTCCCTCTCAAAGATTGGAATTGAAAACGACTCGCCAGGGTATGCTCCTCTCCCATATTATCGTCTCCACCTGTCATGGTTAGTTGTACAAATACCACAACATATATATGATATGTGGAGTTCACTCTATCTCACTTTTTCCTCCCCCAAGTAAAGTTCTTACCTTTCCAAAGTGAATTGAGGTCGAAAAGAAACTTACACTTGGTGGTGGCTACAATAGCAGGTGATGATCAAGCGGATTTAAAACTGACTCACAATTACAGGCAAAGGATATTTAGTGGAGCTTGGTATGGAAGTGTTTATTCAACGCAATCTGAATTCACGATGTTGTAAAATTAAGTAATAATCCAAGCTAGAAAGTATTGCCTATGTGCTGATCCAAATGATATAAGTGAAGTATATGAACGCACACGCAATGATCAATGTGACTCAATGCAAACAAAAGGAATGAGCTAAAGGAAACAATCGGGAATATTAGCTCGTTTTGCACCAAATACTAGGAGAGACGCTAGCCAATTGCAATAATATGAATTTGAGGGCACAAGATTGTCCAAAGAAATTAAATACACAATCTGAATTTATGGACTAAAATTAACTCACCCAAATTCGGCCAATGCTTCCTTTTCTTTCTTTCTTTCTTTCTTTCTTTCTTTCTTTCTTTGTTTTTTTTTGCTCAAGTCGTGGCTCCTCTTTTTTTTGGCTCTTTTTTTATACTCAAGGCCGAACTAGGTTTAATTGTTCGTAGATACTACGCAAGTCCAAAGTTGTTCAGCAATATGTAGATAATTCTAGAACTGCCCTAAAGCAATTATCAAAGACTAGTCTCAAGGTTCAAAAGATGTAAGTGAAGATCTTAACAGACGCTCAGAATTCAAACCACAACAAATTTTAGACGGTCTGAATGTGTCCAACTAAGATTCTTGTGGCAGCTAGGGTTTCTTGTGGCCAAATCAATCAAGAAAAAGGAAACCCAGATATATTCAGATGTGATATTCTTTCAAGATGTGCAAAGATCTTATGTGGACAGCTAGAACAAGATTTCAAAAAGTGAATTGAATCTACTTTTTTTTGGATGCTAATTGAAAAATCAACTAGCAGATTTTAAAGGATTAAAGACGCAACGATCAAGCAACGCAAAAGGACACTAAGATCAGCACGTAAATAAAATTTCTAATGGATTAAAACTTAATAAAACTCACAAAAATAACAGATGCAAAACTAGGGTTTGGATTTTTTTTGTGAGGCAATTTTCGGTTTAATGGACTATAGGACAAAATAAATCAATCTAAAAGTAAAGGGATAAGATCCTACCGAGTAAACCGCGCTCTGATACCAAGATGATACGGGGTCGTCCGATCTTCTCGACGTAGGATGGATACTCACGGGAGTCTTGATGAATCGTAGCTATTCTCCAATGCCAATGCAAGGGACGAACACTCTTTAATCCGCCAAAACACACTCACGTCGATTTCGCTGACCACCAAGCGAAGATCTATCGTGCACCCAATTTCCAGCGGAAAGGCTGAACGATCTTGATTGAAGAACACTTCTAATTCTCTCACGGAATTTCAGCAGCAATGATAAACTCGAACAAAGTTTAGTAGATTGATTATTCTCAAAGGTGGTCTGAGCCATTAGGCTGCCAATACATGGCTTATATAGGACCTTGGGACGTCCATAAAGTCTACAAACCTAGTACAACTCAACCCTATATGGTTTTAGATACGAACTCTCACAAAAAGGAAACTAGATTTTACAGCTGTCACATTGTTTTAGCCATAACTTTTGATCTGTGATGAATTTGATGCTGGAACTAGATCCATTGCGTAGCCCTTGAAAATATCTTTCCAAGGAGTACAAGAACACCCAAATCGGACTACGTTTGTGAAAGTTATGACCTTTTTAGTAAGTGCCTATCAGGCTGTTCCGAACCGAATCCGAATGGAATTCTGCGTTGAATCCGAGTTTGAATCCAATTGGCCTTGTGGGAGGTACGGATTGGGCTTGAAAATCTTATCCAAAACTTGTAGTTTAAGCCTTGGGCTTCTCCCTTTTGCTCTCCCGCTGCATGAGCTTTCTTCCTTCATGTCTTTGGCATCTAATGTGGTTATCCTCTTCCTTTTACCTCTCTATTGTTTTGCCATTGACAAACATAAGAATGCACCATTTGATAACATGAGATAGTATTCCATTCTTATGAATAACAACATTATATTTAATTTGGAATGAGTTCACCTGGCAATGTTTCATGCGGCTCAATAATTCTTTCCAGTTGAATAATATATTTAACTGAAAAGTATAGGACACGTGCGTATCCGCATCACATAGTGTCCTGGCTCATGACACTTGAAGCAAGTGACGGATGCTGATGGGTTATTGCTCTTCTGCTGCGATCATTGGAACCACCGGGGCGCGGTCTGGATCAAATCGCGGTGTGTCCGGCTGGGATCCGGAAAGCTGATGACTGCTGCTGCTGCTGAGGCACTCGTGCGGGCTGGTATAAACCAAAACGGGGCCTCTGAGACTGGTGTGACTGGGATCCCTGCTGGATCATCCTCCTCTTGCGAGACTCCTCGGGCTCGCGGCGACTCTCCTCAATGAGAATGGTCTTATCCACCAACAGCTGAAAACTGGCATAGTCGTTGCCTACAACCTGCACCTTCAAAGCTGGGTTCAAGCCCTTCTTGAACCTCTTCTGGCGAGCTGCATTAGTGGCTACGTCCTCTGGCACGTAGCGAGCTAACTGAGTGAATTTATTGAGGTATTCACTTACTGACAGATTCTTCTGCTGAAATTCCCTGAACTCCTCCTTCTTCATCTCAACCACTCCATCCAAGACGCTGCATCATAGCCTGCATGTTCTGCATCATTGTCTGCATCATCTGAGTCTGGGCCACCAAAAACTGGCTGAGAGCGGGGTCCAAAGTCGGTGGCATGGGCTGCGCAGCACTGTTCTCTGGGTCCTGGTTCGTCTGGCTGCGACCTAAGGAAGTCCTAGTATCAACCATCTTGCTCTGAAAAGAAAACAACTGCTGACTGACCAAAGGCAAAAGATGAGGGGGAAAAGCATAGAGAAGAGGCAAATGCGTCTAAGAGGGTTTTGCTAATGGAAACCTAATCTAAACAAACACTTAGCCAAAAAGGCTAACAACAAAACTGAATAGAAATAAACTCCATTAAAAGATTGACATGATTGCAATATAATGCTTTTAGGGGTAATATTTGCAGCTCACATCACACACAACTGCAAATAAAATCCAACGTGTCTACTCGCACTATCTAATCTGAAGGCTCCCACTCTGGTCCTGACAAATAGGGTACACTACTATCGTCCTCTGAATCGATGTAGACAACCCACGAGTTGTGGACTGACGGCGACTGCTCTCTGACTGGAACTGTAACTGGAACCGGGTTGAACTGGCGAAGATATGCTCGACGATCACCGGTGATACGACGTCTCGGTCCGGGGCTCAGCGCTGTAGGCGACGGTAGAGGTACTGGCGACTGCGGTCGGGGCTCCTCCCTGACTGGCTCTAGTAGTCTCGGGGTGACTCCGTACTGCTCCTTGAACTTCCGGATGAGTCTGGCCATGTTGATCTTGTATAGCTTGCAAAGGTGACGGATGGCTTTGTGCGCAACTCCTTGTGCTGACATCTCTCCACTGGCACCGGCATTCTTGAAACTGTGATGTATAACTTGCATGCCGACTCGGGTGGTGAAGTATAGCCTGGAGATGCTTCCGATGCGCTGTCTTTTATGCTTCTCATCCTTGGTAAGGTAGACGGGCAGTCTCTTCAATCCGAGGGTCCGCAACAGAATACGTAGAAGTGCTCTCCATCCTCCTGTCGGGCTGTAAGAACCTTGGGACATCTAATGCATTTATAAAGGAAAGATCAGTTTATAGCTTTATGAAAACAAATTTTGCAAGAATGGGGCGAGAGACAAGAATCCTTAAGAATGAGATAAGAAGATAGAGATATTACTAAATATCAATTTAGTTGGTTTGATTTAGAAATTAAATTTCTGGGCTAACGACCATTTTAACTAGGGCTTCGTCCTACAGTCGATATGGCTCTGATACCATCTCTGTCGAGACCCGAATATGCAAATTCGGTCTCTCTGTGTAAACTGCACTAGTCCAGGATCACGCTAGTGCACACAGTCAAACATAGATATAATCACAACCATATACATGATATAATAAAGGTAAAACTCAAAATATCAATAAAATCTCAAAGGTATGACCTTATGGCCAAGATTACAATATCTCTAGCCGGAAGGGCTTAACAAAATAGCATCAAAAATCCAAAATAAAGCGTAGAGGACAATCGACAAGCCCACAGGATATCGAGTGGAGAACGAAACCTCATCCGTGAAGTCGTCGTAGTACTTTCCTTCTGGAACCTCCTGCTGATAATACTCCTCGCTCTCAACTAAGCAACATAAGCGTAAAGCCGTGAGTACATTGGTACTCAGCAAGTCGTTTGTAATAAATGAATGCAATATAGAATGCAAGGCTTACCAATGTAAGGCTGAAAGGTTAATTTGCATAAAAGACATTTCACAGTAAATATGATAAACAGATTGAAAGCGAAATTTAACTGAAAAAAATAATAATAAATAATCAAAGGGATAAACATGAACTACTTGTGAACACCTATCCACAAGCTAAACCAACGGTGAACTACCTGTCCACCTCCAACATAACCACCAAGTTATAAATGAAAATACTACCCCTCGTGTGAAATCACCGAGCATTGTACATGACCGAGGACGCGGCTATTCGAATAGTTTTACACTCTGCAGAGGTTGCACAACTGTACCCACATGATGTGATTAGCCTCGATCTCAGGAAATCACAACAAGGCTTTTACAATGCTCTACCTCAACCCAATCCTGTCCGCTAGGGTTTCGCATCACACCCCCCTTGCGCCACATGGAAATCAACAACCATGTCCATCATAAAGGCAGAATTGAATTGAAATATTACAAATTAATCAGCCAGGTCTATCCCATACTAGACATGTGGTTTGCACGATTAAGCTCAGATCAATGACGCACAAAGTTAAGTCCTTAACATTACCCAGGCGAGGCTACCACATCCCCCGAAATGCAACTGCACCTCCCCCTTTACTGCACGATCACTCGCCCGAGCGCAAAACCAATTGTATAACCAAGCCAACGACACACCAATGACGTGGCACAAATTTTATTAAACGTGGCACCAACCACAGTTCCATATATCTTGAAGTCAAATTAATAATTAACATGTGATGATAAGACCAAACGTAAGTATAAGCCAGCTAAGCAGTCTAATCGTACCAACCCAAGTGACAAGTAATCTAGCATCACTAGTATGTTTCCTAACCTATGGTGACAATGGTATCATGACATTCCAAAATATCAAGGAGGGATAAACTCAATTGGGTTGATAACTACCAATACAAGGGTTTGAATAAATGTTGCGATGCAATGTAATTTAAAACAAAATAAATAAATAATAGATTACAAACTGGATTCAACATGATCAAAGGATACGACTTACCTTGGTTATGCTCAGCGAGGTACTCCTGGTCTTCGGGCGTAGAATCTGTTCCTCTGGAATACGAATCTAACGAGAGAGAAAACGACTGAAACAAAAGAAACACATAAAATGATAAGCAAATGAATTCCAAAAATCACAAAACCAGAACCAAAACTTAGAGCTCGATTTTAGATGAATTTAGAAAAAAGAACGGGGTCAATCGGAGCTAGGACGGAGGAGAACGGGCTCTCGAAAAATTTAATCTAAATAAAATCTGGAAAATCGGAAAAGTTACTGTTTGTGAACCCGGTCCACGGTAAACCTGGTCCATGGAATAGTGTCACGCCGTGCGCGCGGGCGTGGCTGACGTGGCAGCTGCTGGTGCTACCATGTGTCACATGCTAACGTGGCGCTGACGTGGCGACACGTGGCACCTGGGGGGTCGGCTTTGGCTGACGTGGCATGACACGTGGCTGCCACGTAGGCTTAGGGCTGACGTGGCACGCGCTGGTGCTGCCACGTGGCAGGGCAGAGCTGGCGGGCTCGGGCGCGACGGCGGCGGCGAGATCGGACGGCTGCGGGCGCGGCACGCGGCGCGATCTGGATCCTCGATCCAGATCTGAACGGGCGACGAGGATGAGGCGGCCGAGCGCGGGCGACGGGAGGATCGCCGACGCGTGGCGCGGCGCGTCGCGCCAAGCGTCACGCGGACGCGGGCGCGAGGCGAGGCGGGGGCGCGTCGGCGGGATCCGACGGCGGAGGAGAGGACGCGTGGCGCGCGCTGGTGCCTCGCAGCTCTGATCTTGGATGGACGGCAAAGATGCGGGGCGCCGAGGCGGAAGGCGGCGATAGGCGGCAGCGTGGCTCGGCGCCGCGCTTGGCGTCGCGCGCGCGCGCTGGTGCTGTGAGTCTGCGATGTCCGGCTCGCGGACCGAGGGGCGGTGCGAGGCGCGGGGTCCGGCGACGGAGGAGGCGACGGGCGACGCAGAGAAGGGAAGTGGCGGAGGGGGCTCACCGGCGGGACTCCGGCGTCGGCGACGACTCCGGCGGCTGCGGGGGAGGCAGGGGAGGCATGAGCGACGGCGGCGCGGCCTGGGAACGGCGGCGCGAGCGCGCGGGGGGCGGAGCTAGGGTTCGGCAGCGGTGAAGAACAGGCACGCGAACCGAGGCAACCAACGGGTTAAATGCACGTGAACCGAGGGAGTTTGATCCGGAGACGGTCGCACGCGCGGAGCGGATTGGTTTGAACGGCTCGGATAAAGCCACGGGGCGTGATCCGACGACATCGGGTGCGGGCGAGCGCGAGTCTTGCTGGTGTCGCCACGTGGCTTGATCAACGGCGTGGATGCGGGTGCGCGGGCAGCGGGATTAGGGTTAGGGTTTGCGGGAGCGAACGCGGGCGCGGCACGGCAGATGCACGACGCGTGGCGCGAGGCCGATCGGGCGGCGGGGAAGCGTGGCCGGGAAAGGGTACGGCGGCCGCGGGGAGGCGACGCGTGGCGGGCGCGGCGATCGGGCGCGAAGCGCCAGAGGCGCGGCGGTGGCGTCGGGGCGGCGCGTGGCGCGAGGAGGATCGAGCGCTGAGGCTTTTTCCTATTTTCTTTTATTTCCAGAAATTCAAATAAACTTGAAAGAGCTCTTGAAAATAGCAAATAAATCCCAAAAATTCACCAAAAATACTAAAAAAATTCCTTGAGACCTGAAGAATCCAAATAAAATATTTTAAACTTATGTTAATGTTTATTTTAATTATATTAAATCATGAAAAATTCTAAAAAATTCATTTGAATCTTGAATTAATTTCAGAAAATTCCAGAAAATTCATTTTTAAAATTCTGGCTTTAAAAATAACAGAAAATAGGATGTTACAGTTCACCTTGTAATGTTTCATGTGGCTAAATAATTCTTTCCAATTGAACAATATATCTAACTGAAAAGTGCAAGGCTGATGCGTATCCGCATCATCCTCCCCTTCTTCAAGAAAAGCAGTCATCGACTTTTGATAGCCTGAAATTGTACTAAACAAAGAATACAACGTGTATACATGGTATATATATTTATCATCAACACTTCTTTTGCTTAGCACATCATGAATTTCTGAAGGTGTAATTAACGAAAAGAACAACACATATGCATGGTATTTATAAGAATCAATTGTTGTATCATTCTCGATATTTTGTACAACCCGATTAGTGTAACAGCATTATGCTTTGCAATATTGTTATTCACATCATTCTCCCTCACATAAAAGAAAGTCGTCGTCGACATTTTATGGATTTGGACTGATCATTAATAGGCAAAATCAAATTTAGTTGTTCAGATATGGGGAAGAAAATTTTAAATGTCTTCCATGCTTCAACTGCGCTACTCTGATTACTTGTACATAATTGTTTATCAAAGGGTAAACAAATAGGTTTAGAAAATCTTTTAAAATAGCAAGCACTATTGTTGACACTCATCTCATTGCAATCATGACATAGCACAAAAGGTTGTTTATCTATAATATGCAACTTCAACTCAGCAAACTTATCACATGTAATACAAATTTTGTGAACATAAAATTTGTCATCTACATCATAATCTCCAATCAAATTGAACTTATATGTGTAGGCATGGGTACTAACTAACGATTTTGAACATAAAATTTCAGCAACATTATCAATCACACTAGATAGCTCTCTAAAATCATCAAACTTAATATAGTATAAAGAATCATTAGGAGATATTCTAGTAAGAACTTCCTTATGAGTAATCAATTCTACATTATGTAAATTGAGCAAAGAAATTTTAGAACATGGAATTGTTGGTTGATCATATGAGTTCTCACAATTACTTTCCTTTGCACAATTAAATTCAGAACTAATAGTGTTACCTTTGTCGTCCTCCTCAGATGATGTTGGCGCTGGGGGTTTAAAATTATTAGGATGTATCCATGAGGCAGCAAACACTTCATCCCCTTCCGTGGTAAGCTCCTCCTCATTTGCCTTCAAAGGCACCAGTTGTTGAACGTTCAATTCTTTATCTTTAATGTCAGTCTGCACAATATGAGAAACAACACTAGAAGTAAATATTAATGTGTTAGTTTCAGATGCATCCTCACTTTGTCTATTTTCTTCTTCACTCTTTTCTTTTTGTGTCTCTCTCACACTCTCAATTTGGATGCTTTCAACCTCACATATGGTGGAATCACACAGCTCACTCTTTTTGTCACTCTCACTCAATTTGGCTATTTAGCTCTTATCCTTGCATGGGTTGTGGTGTATCTCAGGAGCTATATGTAGCTTTGAAATATTACTGTATATCTCCTTGACTGAAAGGAAAGTCCTATGCTCGGTCAACTTCACATGTGTCACACTAGTAGAGGTAGAAGAACTGAAATATGGACATAGAGGGAACTGTGGTGTACGTCTCTCCATAAGTCTTCTCTCCTCTTCAATAGCATAATTCACAAGATCTTGCACACTACCAAAATATTTATGTTGTAGTGTAGCGGCGATCTTAGAATTCAATCCTTTTTTGAAATATGCCTTCTCTTTTAATGCACTAGTGACACCAGTCCGACGTAATGCATTTTGTAGCTCAAAGTAATATTCTTGAACAGTGTTACTCTCTTGTGTGATACTCTCCAAATAGCGAAGTAATCTCTGTGCATAATAGGAAGGCACAAATTCTCTCCTCATGAGTGCCTTCAAATCTGATCAAGATTTAATGAATTCGTTTCCAAATCGTTAATGCCACCAACTATAAGCATAATCTTCAAATTACCTAGTGGCACACATCACCTCTTGGTCTTTGGGAAGCTTTTGAAATCTAAATACTTTCTTCATTCGCCATTCCCACTCAAGATACTCTTCTGGATCTTCACTGCCATAGAAATGATTAAAGCTATCTTTGGCTTGTTATGGATAAAGTGCCCGCACAATATCATTCACGATGTTCAAACGTAACACTTTCATTTGATGATTGAATTCAATGCGCATATCTTGCGTAGAATTGTTCATCTTTGCCTTGAGTTGCGCTTTCAAGATGGAAGAAGTGGTAGTCAACTCATTGCACAAAGTCCCCTTCTAAGCTTAGAATTGAAAATGATCCGCCGGGGTATGCCTCTCTCCCATATTATCGTCTTCACCTATCATGATTAGTGGCACAAAGAATACACAAATACCACAACATATATACGAGATGTGGAATTCACTCTATCTCACTTTTCCTCACCAAGTAAAGCTCTTACCTTTCCGAAGTGAATTAAAGCGAAAAGAAACTTACACTTGGTGGTGGCTACAATAGCAAGTGATGATCAAGTGGATTTAAAAGTGATCCAAAATTACACGGCAAATGATATTTAGTGGAGCTTGGTTAGGAAGTATTTATCCTACACAATCTGAATTTCACGATGTTGTTGAATTAAGTAATAATCCAAACTAGAAAACTTTTGCGTATGTGCTGATCCACAAGATATAAGTGAAGGATATGAACGCACATGCAATGATCAATGTGACTCAATGCAAACAAAATAATGAGCTAAAAGAATCAATCGAGAAATATTAGCTCGTTTTGCATCAGGTACTAGGAGAGACGCTAGCCAATTAAAAGAATAAGAATATAAGGCACAAGATTGCTCAAAAAAATTAAATACACAATTTGAATTTGCGTATGTGTCCAACTAGGATTTTTTGCGGTGCAAACTTGTGACAGTTAGGGTTTCTTACGGCCGAATCAATCAAGAAAAAGGAAATCCAGATATGTTCGGATATGATATTTTTTCAAGATGCGCAAAGATCTTACATGGACAGTAAGAACAAGATTTCAAAAAGTAAATTGAATCTACTTTTTTTGGATGCTAATTGAAATATCAACTAGCGGATTTTTAAGGGTTTAAAATAACAACGATTAAGCAACGCAAAAAGAAACTGAGATCAGTACGTAAATAAAATTTTTAATGGATCAAAACTTAATAAACTCACAAAAATAACAGATGCGAAACTAGGGTTTGAATTTTTTTAGGCAATTTTCGGCTATGTGGACTGTAGGACAGCAAATAATAAACTAAAATTAATAGGGATAAGATCGTACCGAGTAAACCGCGCTCTGATACCAAGATGATACGGGGTCGCCCGATTTTCTCGACGTAGGATGGCTACTCACGGGAGTCTTGATAAATCGTAACTATCCTCCAATGCCAACGTAAGGGACGAACACTCTTTAATCCGTCAAAACACACCCGCCTCAATTTCTCCGACCACCAAGCGAAGATCTATCATGCACCTAATTCCCAGCGAAAAGGCTTAACGATCTTGATTGAAAAACACTCCTAATTCCCTATGGAATTTCGACAGCAATGATAAACTCGAACAAATTTTAGTAGATTGATTATTCTCAAACATGGTCTGAGTTCTAAGGCTACCAATACATTGTTTATATAGCCCATTGGGACGTCCATAGAGTCCCCAAACCTAGTACAACTCAACTCTATATGGTTTTAGATACGAACTCTCACAAAAATGAAACTATATTTTACAACCATCATATTGTTTTGGTCATAACTTTTGATCCGTGAAGAGTTTGATACTGAGACTAGATCCATTGCGTAGCCCTTGAAATTATTTTTCCAACGAGTGCAAGAACACCCAAATCGAACTCCGTTTGTGAAAGTTATGACCTTTTTAGTAACTGCTTGTCAAGCTGTCCTGAACCGAATCCGAATTGAATTCTGAGTTGAAGCCAAGTTTGAATCCAATTGGTCTTGTGGGAGGTACGAATTGGGCTTAAAAATCTTATCCAAAACTTGTAGTTTAGGTACTTGGGCTTCTCCCTTTTGCTCTCCCACTGTATGGGCTTTCTTCATTCATGTCTTTGGCATCTAATGTGGTTATACTCTTCCTATTGCCTCTCCATTGCTTTGCCATTGATAAACCTAAGAATGCATCATTTGATAACATGAGATAATATTCCATTCTTATAAATAACAACATTATATTTAGTTTGTAATGAGTTCACCTGGTAATGTTTCATGCGGCTCAATAATTCTTTCCAGTTGAATAATATATCTAACTGAAAAGTGCAAGACACATGCGTATCTGCATCACATATCATAGACGATTCTTGATTAGACTGATAGTGTCACAAACGGTTCTTATCAAGAACCGTCTGTAATTGCATTCAATACAGGCAGTTTTTATGAACCGTCTGTGATGAGCCGTCTAATATAAACGTTTTTATAGTAGTGAAGTTGTGCACATGAGACTGCGAAAAGTTAAAAACAAGCCTTATATTTATGGACAAAAGGGTAGTAAAGAAAAATACTTCGGTACAATAAATTGGTGGTTGAATAAAAGGTATATCGAAAAGCCTCCCTAGATTCAATATAGGGCTTGAGAAAATCCAACGTACAATTAAGATAAGAATTGAGCATGAGGCCACTTTCTAACTTGATCTCCAACTCGACTAGACGTAATTAAGCTTGCTTAGGTTTTCTGAAAGAGTACAGTCTGACTCGCTCCCTCTCACCTTGTTTGCAGCTCGAGGTACGACGTGCGAACCAAGATTAAGGCATCCAACATCGGCTCATGACTTATGATTGTGATTAATATCTTCTGGCCTTAGCGCATGCGTTTGTGCGGATAAACCGAATGTCGATAAGTCACTTCAAAAAGATTATCCCGATAAGTCACTTTAAAATGATGACAGAGAAGTCATCCTATTTGTTTATTCAGGAAAAGGCATAAGCTGAAACAGTGGGTTCTTTTGAGCTGTTATTTTGACTTTTGACTTATAATTTTTGAATTATGCTTGTTCGTGAGAGACAGTATGTAAGAGAAATAGTAGTATGTGATTTTAGTCGGTATAGCTGAACTTAGTATAGTGTCTATTATAATCTATCTGTAGATCTTGTTTTAAAAAGATGCATCGTTTATAGCAGAAAATGATAAGTTAAAATTAAAGCAAAAAAGGAGGCCACTTGATCACTTAACCCTTGCATTACGGTTTTTTTCCTATTTTTATGTACTGCATGAACGACGAAAAAGGTGATGGATTTGTACCAACTATATTTAGTATGACCTGGCATGCATCGACACGTTCTTTTAGCGGTTAGGGATGCCCATTTTTGGAGTGGGCAGCATAGAGGCTGTGAGGAATTCGGGGTGGTCTTCTTTTGCTTGCAAATGAGGAATATTAGGGCCCTATGGATTATGGAACATAGAATTGGAAATATTGAAATAGGAAAGGCGTAGAAATGGAGTGTAAAGACGAATGGTACGGTGTGTGCGCATAAGGTTTTCGTATGTTTTTAATGCAGCTAATCCTATACTTCAAATCTTTGTAGAAAAAAGTCCCTACGGGATTTCAATCCCAAGACATTGTAGAATTCCTCTCTTCTATTTTTTTTTTGAGACAGTGTAGAATTCCACTTAAACACCCCTTATGCTCTGTTTTAGAGCCGCTCAGTTGAGCTAAAATTTAATGACTTATGACTAAATTTGCACTGTAACTGGCTTATTTTATACTGTAACTGATGGTGTCTTATTTGATGTAATTAATTTTTTAAAAAAAAATTAAAAATAGAAAAAACAGATTAGCTCATCACAAACAATGCAAACGAATATAAGAGAAAAAAAGAAAAATACGAAAAAGCCCAAAACACAAGCTAAAAAGCAAGAAGTGGAGGGCGGGAGAGACGACCGCGACCACCGACACCAGCGGGAGGAAGGGTAGGGAGGTGGAGGGCGGCGTGAGGCGACCGGGAGCGGCGACGATGGGAGGGAGGGAATGGATTGGGATGGCGGTGCGAGTGCGAGGGGGAGAGAGCAGTGCTGATGTGGATGCCCTGGCTGGCCGGCAATTCCTTCGGCTATAATAGATGTATGATTTATTAGAAAATGATATATTCCTACGTTAATCTTAAGAAATACATATGTTCCAAATGAGTCTTTAATACACATTCGAGCTACGACAAGACGAGATTATATGTTTGCAACACATCCAAAATGAAAGAATTTTCAGGACATCTTAGTGCCTATCTGGGTAGAAGGAAAAAGGTTACAACTCGAAGCAAAAGAAAAAAAGTACACTCAAACAACCAGCAGAAGGTTGTGAGGAGGAAATATTTTGTGCTGCCTAACTTACGGTGATATAATGTTACATCCTTTAAAACACGGTGCAAACGATCATGAAAAATTAAAAAAAATGATAGCATTGACACAAAATCAATCTATCCTACCACCCAATTTCAAATATAATTTCGACCTACACAACAAATTCAGCTCAAAAGGAAATCAGAAAATAAAAAAGATAAAAGATAAAGATAAAATACTATTCACTGAAATTTGTCCTTTTTGTTTCTCCTAATGAAAGTCATGCTTTCGGTTGAATTTTTGTAGGGCACTTGCTCATATCATGACATATTTAACCAATATTTTTATAACTATTTGTACCATATTTTATTGAGGATAGCATTATGGCATCGTAAAGTAGGTACTACGTGATACATACATATATATATATATATATATATATATATATATATATATATATATATATATATATATATATATATATATATATATGGGAGCATATCTAGTGCAAAAGGGTATTTCAGTGCAAAAGTGCAAAAACTTCTCTACAATCATCGGATCTGCATTTATACGGATTGGATCAAAGAGGGTGGAACCCCCACCTCATTTAATTCATTTAATCAATCTTTCACAAAACCCCCTGCATAGATTAAGTTTTATGGGGTGGGGGTTCCACCTTCCTTGATCTGAGTCGTACATGCCAAATCCGATGGCTCTTAGAAGTTTTTGCACTTTACATGAAATACTCTTTTGCATTAGATATGCTTCCTACATATATATATATATATATATATATATATATATATATATATATATATATATATATATATATATATATATATATATATATATATATATATATATATATATATATATATATATATATGAAAAATAGGGCATCATGGTGTCTGGACTCCAGGGCTTTCTCCCTTTGGATTGCTTTTAGATGTGTAAGTGTAATGGTATATAATATATATAAGGCAAACTTGTTATCATTAATTAATTCGAAAAGACATCGATTTGGAAAGGAAGTCATTGATTTAGTATGCTGAGTCAATCATGGATATAAATTCTTAATTATGGATGAAAAGTCTTAATCATGGAGCCTAAGCACCATAGTGGCCCTGTTATTTATACTATATATAAAGCCTTTTTCGTACTCTCAGGAATATATACTCTCACTTTCAATATACCATTTAAACGAACATATTATACAAATTTATTACTTTCAGTATACTTAAATACTAATTCTAAGATGCTCTAATGTGATTTGGTTGAAAAATTTTATTAGAATTCTTTATTTTTTTTACTATATACCTTTTTCCATATATAAAAAAGTATATACACAAATTATGCTATAAAAGTGGTTTTTGATGAAATATTTTATGGAACTCACTTTAGAGTATTTTATAATCATTATTAAAGTATACTCAAAAGGATAAAGAGATATAACAACATCATTTAAAATAGTATATAAGAAGTGGAAGTACATACTTTGAGTATAGAATAATTATATATATATATATATATATATATATATATATATATATATATATATATATATATATATATATATATATATATATATATATATATATATAATGACACAAAAGTGATATCATTTGATTTGTATTTGATTTTGTAGCTCTGAACAAAGCATTGCAAAAGAGGTCAAAACTCAATCTTGGAGACCTTACAAGTCAAATAGCACCTTATATTTTTTTTATTGGAGGGAGTACTCTTTTACACATCATAGCTTTGAACATGGATTTAATTGCATTTAGCTACAACATGTGCATCATTCCCTTAAAAAAAAGGTGCGCGCGGCAGTACCTTACTGGCTTACTGCAAAATTATTTTGGAGAGTACTGCAATTTAGTTGTATTGTTTCAGCAATCATTGTAGTACACCATACTAAGAAAAATTCACAAACTCCAGGAGACAGTAGAGTGTTTTTTTAGGAGGCAGTAGAGTTGGTTCAATGGAGGAGGGAAATGGTTAAAGAGAGAAAGGATGATGGAAATAAAAGAAAAAGGAGGGGAGACAGATAACTGATTAGAGAGGAGTGAATAGGAGATTATAAAAACTCTTTTCTTCTAAATCTGATTATCCCAATTTTAGCTAGGTAATATTTCAACGTAAATAAAACCTACACAATTCTAATAAACCTAAGGCACCACAGGAACTAGTCTGTACAAATATCTCTAGCACAAGTAAATTTAAACTATCACAATTATCATAAAAATGCTATAAATATAAGTGCAGAAAGAGAGACAAGAAAATAACCAAATGATATACGATGTTTTACCGTGGTGCTCGGAAACTTGCCGGTTTCTCCTAATCCATGTTGAGGAAAACCCAAACGAATTGGACCCGCTCCACAAATTAAGTCTTAACTCCTCAATCCACTATTGGTTGTCCTTCCTCCACTCCGGAGATGGTGGACACCAAACACTCACAAATTGGTGTTGCGTCTCTTCATAATCTTCTTGAAGAGATCACCTTGCAATCTTCCACCAAGCCGTTTAGGTGCTGGCAAACACCAAGACTAACAGATCACAGTTTTGCTTGACAGCGATCAAGTGCCAAAGGATCAATCTAGAGATGAAATACACTTAATGTGGCTCAACTACCTCAAATGAATGTATAATAAGAAATGGAGGTGTGGGAGGAATGCTCAATGCTCAAGGATATTCAAATGAAGTCTCTTCTTACGTTCTTGAGCTGGTGGGGGAGTATTTATACTCCTACCAACCAAATATAGCCGTTGCATGAAACAATCCTGAAAAATCAAAAAAATTGATGGTATCGCTATACAAATTGCGGAACTACCGCATTGTACTGTAAAAAGTAATAATGGCTATGTCTTAGCGTTAGAACTAGTTGTTCAAAAGTCAGTGCGGTACTACCGCCAATGAAATCATGGTAGTTCTGATGATCGGTAGTTTCGATTTATGGTGCGGCACTTCTGATTTCTTTGAGACTAGAAATTGGTCCTCTTTGAAAAAATATACCGCCCAAATTTTTGATACTTTCGAGGTTCAGTAGTTCCGTTTTAGAGTGATGTCGTACCACTTTGTGGTAGTTCCACCGTTCATTTTTCGGTACCACCAATATCAGGGAATCTAAATGTTCAAGTGGGTGCTCTCTGGAAAAAATGTATCGCTCAAAGTTACCGGTGCTTCCAAGTTCCGATAGTACTGCTGTGTACACGCCAGTACTTTCGGAGTCCGGTAGTTCCGCTAAACACACTCTGGTACTTTGGATTTTTCTGACAGAGTACAGTTGGCTTTTAGATTTAATTTTAAGTGCATACATGATCATAAATAGATCCAAATGGCATAAAAACATATTTTCAAGTTACTTTTTATGATCCGTCTTAATAGTACGATGATTAACATATAATCTAGTCTTCCAACCTTTCACCCAAGACCGGTAAAAATAAAAGAGATCCTAGACTATTTATACCTTTATCTTGAACCATCTTGACCCTCGTGTTGGCCTTTATCATACATTTCTATTTTTTCACGTTCATCATTAGGAATTAAACCTATGTGATACTCAGCAAACATATTAGTCCTATATTTATGTTTTGTCATTAATTATCAACACAATTTTTAAGAGGCCTAGATACTTTCAATCTCCCCCTTTTTGGTAATTAATGACAACACCAATTTATTTGAAAGGAATTTAGTTTTGAATATACTACTAGTTTGAGAATAAATTGTATATTCTTTTGTGACTTTGGAAAATAATTAATTCTTGCAATGAACTTATATGAGGTTAAAGAATTAATTGCTTTCAAAGGTCAAATTAGAAGAACTCTATCTAAATGTGTGCATGTAGATGACAAAATGTATTGTAAACACATGTTTGGAGAAAAATTTTGGCGGAGTTTTCTTAGTTTGTTGAACCTTGAGGAAATAGACAATTACAAATTATATAATGAAAGAGCACAGATTGCGCTTGAAGTTCAACTAAATTATGTAATAACTACAAATGTATGTTCAACAAATAATTTAGTTTCATTCATTGTAATGATTGGATAATTTATGGTTTCGCTTAGTTCCTTATGGTTCATATTATTGTTAGATGATGCTTTCCTTAGTTCAGATTTATGTATAATGACTTCAGTAATTAATTGGTTTATATTAAGTTCAATTTATAGTTTATCATGTTGCTAAAATTTATGTTTAATTTCATATGGAATATTGATTCTTTATATCTAGTGGTTTTTAATACTTGCTTATTGGTTTTAAATAGTAGCGGTAGTAGCTGTAAGTAACATCTTGGATTTTTGTTGGGCTAGGGTGTTACACTATGTACTTTGAGAGCACACAATCTTACTGTAGAAGGGTAGACTCTTTTTTTTAGAACATTATACTTAGCTAATTTAGAAAACAACTTTTCTCTAAATTCCCACACACTACACAACACGTTGGGGGCACAATTGCAGTAGAAAGAGCAAATTAGAGAATAGAAAAATATTATTGGAAAGGTTAGAAAATAATTTCTAAAGGACCCTTGGATTGAAATTTTACAATAGACCCAAGATTTTTATAAAATTACATATAGGTTGAAAGATGCTAGATAAGAATCACCTTGGTAAAACTTCAAAAATTTACTAAAGGTAAAATTTACCATTCATTTAGTAAAAATTGCCATTCGTGAAACATCAAGTCAACCTTAATTCATAACTACCACATTAGTACAAATTACAAACTATGCCATCAATTGTAAAATAGCCAAAATGCCTAAAATGCCAACTCATGCTATTAGGTGGCAAGACCATATTTAATTAAACATTTTATTTCACAAAACAAATGAAATTGTTTTCAGATTTTCATAAAACTTAATATCCTTCAACTTCTAAAGTTTTACAAAAATTCCATGGTGGTGAAGTTACCATTTTACCATCAAGTGCTTAGGTATCCACATAGGTGTCATAAGCATGTGAAGGATCGGAAATGGCAACAGAGGGGGGTGAATGGTGCCTTCAAAATCGCCTCAAAGGTTTTCATAATTCTTTTCTTTGATAACTATAAAAGCTATGAAGAAAGTAATTTTCTTAAAGAAAGCCACAAACAAACTTGCCAATATACTAAAGCTACTCACAAAGGAGGCAAAACAAGACCAGCAAATATCTCTCTGAAAAACAGGCTTGCAATCTCTGAAATTTTCAGCATATACTTCAAAAGGTCAGCTTACTACTGTTCTTGTAAGAGCTAATGACCGAAAACAGAATTTGCAATATCCTTATCTAGCGTTTTACTGCACCAATTAACTGAGGTAAGCACAACCCGAACCCTGTTGCTGCAGCTGAGCTTCACCAAGAAAGGAATAGCTAGTTGAGAACTTGGAGGACTAAAACCTGAGCTCAGAGGACTGAAGCTGCCGAACACAGCAAGAAGGATGCAGGCTGAAAATTAAATACTGCAGCAGCACTGCTGAAATGCTAGCCAAAAGAGAGAAAAACAGACTGCACATTAATTAAGCCAAGACCAAGGACTAACAGAAAACCAAATGCTTTTCAGGAGTGTTAAACATAGCCGAAGTCAGCCCATCCAACTGCCAGCAGAAGACATAACAGCCAAGCAAGAAAATAAGAAGCAAGGCCGACAGCATAGACTGCACCCGACTGAAACCGAAAATTGAATTTTTTAAGAGAGATGCTTAGCACACAAAATAATTCTGCAGCAGGGAGATCAATCGGCTAGCAAAAAGGAAGTTCAGAGGTGATGCAGTTTGGTTGGGAGAAGAGAGGTGCAGACCGGAAACTCAGAAAATACAAATTGACTGAGAACGGCAGACTCCAGTGGCTGAAAACTTGAGGCAAAAAAATCAAACGAGAACAGCACTGAACTGCAGTTTTCAGCCGACACTAGAAATTCAGACAATTAGCCTAACCCTGAAGAATTCAGATCACTTCCGACAACAGCAAATAAACCAGCGACACAGAGATTACTGAACTGCACCTAATTTAGTTCACTAAAACTGCACACTGCCGCAGCAACCGAACACCAGCAACACAACACTGCAGCAGCCGAGGGGAATTGAGAAGGTGTCGACTGCATATGCAGCTGCTAGCCGAACAGCAGCAGTGAAATAAACAGCACTCTGTTCAATTATTACCTGCAGATTGGTACAGCAAAAGGGCAGAGAAAAATGCAGAAATCAGCACCAAACAAATAGCAGGCTGCAGCCGAATTCAGCACTAAAATGCAAACCGAAAATCAGCAGAGAAGGTGCCGGCTGCATTCAGAGGTTTCTGGTGGTCGAACTAAAGTTGCTGAACAGTAAAAGCTGAACACAATATGAAAAATAGGGAAATTAACCAAGGATTGCTTGATGATTTTGAGACAAACTAACTGGGCTTTAAGCTAAATACCATCATGACCTCAGGGATCCAAAGAATTCACCAAGAGAGCAAGAGATCAAGAATTTATCAGAAATCTGAAGATTAAATTAAGAATGGGAAAGATTTTCAATTTGCCCATCTCCTTGGATCTTTTGCTCAATTACTTTTGAGAAAAGCAGGGAGATGACCTCAGAGACAGAAACCACACCCTACATGGGGGTTTGAAACTAGGAAATCCAAGAAAGGAGAGTTCCCTGGCAACAAACCCTAAAAGGTGCAAGAACAGAGGAAGAAGAAAATCAAACACTTCATCCACATAGATTCTCACATTGAATAGAGATGAATGATTACAAGATAAGGTGCTACAATTAGTTCATCCCCACTCTCACTACATGCTTTCACATTTTGGGGAGAACACACACACGCAGGAACATACTCCCTAACCAAAATGTGCAGCTTTCTCTCGATTTCTCGTCAACTACAATCAACCAAAAGAGAAACCAACCCCATTTTTCATGCACTGCCCAAACTCAACTAAGAGCACTCTCTTCAGAATACTACACACACACTAGCACGCTCTTCTCCATATTTTGCACATACGCAGGAGCTCATCTCCATATGGAAAATCAAGAGGTGCAGACCCTGGAGCCGCTCTCACACCGTGAGCATGCGCAACCGCCCCTCTTTTTCTGCTGCCCACCAGGAGGCAACCAAAATCCCAGATTTTTCTCTCCAACACAGATTACATGGCGCCTTTTTCTCCCAAACCAAGGCAGACTTAAAAGTTGCTGCTGCTCAAGGTTATATGCATAGACAAAGAGACAGCCTAAACACTGCTTCCAATTTGTAGCCTTGCACATTTCACCGAAATGCCATTCCTGCAGCTTCCTGGAAACCTCCTCATCTCTTGTCATCCAAACCTCGCAACCACCTCGAGTCCTCGCCGTCTTCGGCACATCCCGACCGCTCCGACCTCGGCACCGCCTATGCCTAGTCCGGTCATCTCGTGCCTCGCCACGACTCCACCTCGAAGTCCTGCAGTCATCACAGACAAGAAACACGTCACATAGCACCGCACGAAACAGAGTAACAACAATAGCATAAGTAAAAAGGTACTCAACCCTAGAATACCCAAAACAAACTCAAACTCACTAAACCAACCGTCAATTACTCATCACAAACATGAGGATACCTCCACATGGTGTCTCAGCATGTCATTCGGTGTTAAGGAGAGAATATTTTCACTCTTTTCCATAGTAAAACATTTCATAAACTAATTGGTAGTTTGCCATGTGAACTCACCTATAAATAGGGCACTAGGAGCATTGTAAATAATGGTTGACAACATCAAGGGTGAGCTCATCCCTCTTCTCTTCTTCCTTTCTTCTTTCTTGCAAACCATAACGCCTTGGCTGCATAGGTGGGGATTAGCCAAGACAGGGAAAGGCAAGGAACAAGGAAGAACAAAAGGGGAAAGCTCAAGAATCCATCATATAGACATCATGCATCACTAGGGCAAGCTCAAGGTTAATTCTTCCCACTATATGCCATCCTTCTCTACTCCTTTTTTAGCAAGTAATCAATATACGTTGCTACAGATTTGAAGTAAACAAGGAGGAGTTGCTTGAGAGCACAAAGGAAGCAAGAAACCTCAAAGCTTCATATTTTGCATTTTCAGTTAGATCAAGGTGTGTATATTTTACATCTCATCGTGATGTTTAAGATGCATGTCCATCCATTTAAATGGTGTGTGATGATGCCACGGAAACTAGCATGCATAGGTTGCACATGTATATTGCTCTCAAATTTTTATCATCATTGAGCTAGATGCTAAGGTCTTTACATAGTAACAATGTCCTTATCAAGATTTTCCTTGAGTTCTTTAGCAAGAATGTGATTATTGTCAATCAAAAAAATGAATATCATGTTTAGATCTTTATTCTCAGTGTTTTACTTTACTTCATCTTTAGATCATATAGGTAGGAACAAGGACATACTAGAATATGTGGCAATTTTGTACAAAAGCCTAGTTTATCATTTTTCTCCATCATTTCTATGCTAGATAACATGATTTGTATTAATAATTGCTCATTGCAATCATGTCAAATGATATGTAACACACTCATTTTATCTGCTTTGCTGACTCCATATTATTACCATTTTCCTTGATATTTGAGCAACATTGTGCCACCTAGCAACCAAACCTAATGAGATCTAGAGATATGTCGTATTCCGTCTATTTTGTAGGAATTTGTCTAAAAGGAGTTGGTAAAGAGCTTTCTTTGTAAAATGTGTCAAAATGAACTTCATAAGCTGATGCGGATATGCACGTGTCTTGTACTTTTCCGTTAAATATCTTATTTAACTGGAAAAAAATATTGAGCCGCATGAAATATGACCAGGTGAACTCATTTCAAACTATACTTAATGTTGTCATTCATAAGGATGAAAATACTACCTCGTGTTATTATATGGTGTATTCTTATGTTTGTCAATGGCAAAACAATGGAGACGCAAAAGGAAGTGGATAACCACATTAGGTGCTAAAGACATGAAAGAACAAAGCCCACGCAGATGGAGCCAACAAGAACGAAGCACATGTGGCTGGTTGAAGCCCATGTGGAAGGGGAAAAGAAAGCCCATGTGGCGGGAGAGTATAAGGACGGAGCCCAAGAACTTAAAGCACAACTTTTGGACACTATTTTGAAGCCCAACTCAGACTTCTCACGTGCTCAATCCAATTCCAACTCGGATTCAACTCAGAATTCAATTCGGACTCGGTTCGGGACAGCCTGTCAAGCAGTTACTAAAAAGGTCATAACTTTCACAAACGGAGTCCGATTCGAGCGTTCTTGTACTCGTTGGAAAGATAATTTCAAGGGTTACGCACGGATCTGGCCCCAGCATCAAATTCATCATGGATCAAAAGTTATGATCGAAACAATATGATGGCTGAAAAATCTAGTTTCCTTTTTTTAAGAGTTTATATCAAAAACCATATAGGGTTGAGTTGTACTAGGTTTAGGGACTCTATGGATGTCCCAAGAGGCTATATAAGCCATGTATTGGTAGCCTTAGGAGGGGGACCAATTTTATACATCAGATTGATCAAATTGAAACACAGCTATTGCTTGTTCTTTCAACACCAGAGTTCATGCGAGGACTTTGAGAGAGAATTAGGTGATCCATTGTTTGTTCTGCAATTCAGGGTCAAGCCGTCGTTCTATTGGGAATTGGGGACTTGGCGTTCGTCGCTTGTGGTCTCGCGGCGAACAATTATTCGGTGTGTTTTGGGCGTATTATGAAGAGTTGAGGATTCGTGCATGGGCACAAGTGTTCAGCTAGCGACATCGTCTACTTCGCATCAACTATCTACGGTTTCTCACTGAGAAGATCGGGACCCATCCCCGTATTATAAACTATCAAATTGGAGTTCACCATGACGTCTGTCTCATCGAGTCGATCGAAATGCATATATTATTTGCCTAAATAAGAGGTTGGACGCAAAAGTTATGGATCCTGGAAGCTACCGGAGGCTTGGCCCATCAGGGCTATGTAGAGGGAGCTCTAATTGGCACTCAGACTAAAAAAACCCCTATTTTGATGTTTTGGATGTCACGACCACTCATAGGAAGGTCTGAGAGTCCAGCATTGCCCTGCATAGCCTCTACGCCGCCTAGCGTACCACCTTTGACCACCTTGTTACTAGTTGTACAAGTTGAAGACACCTCTCCCTCGAGCCTATATAAGCTTGCTAAGAACCCCTTGTGGAAGCACACTCCAAGAAATCAAGTTTACCTTCTAAGAATCAAGTTTCAAAGCCAAGAATTTATCGAATAGGGTTTAGCTGAGCAAACATGAGAAGACACGAAGAAAGCACGGAGTTGTGCTAGGGCTAGCACTTTTGTTGCACTTGCGGCAAGCTGCACTACCCCTACACTGAGTGGCACTGCCTCTGCGTCAATCGATGCCTAGGAGCACTTTTGCCATGACAACTTCCCCTTCTATCCCCATTTCTTCCATGATGTTTCCCTAAACCAAATGGCGGTAGATCTTGTTCTTCCCCTTGGTTTAAGGGTCCTTGCGATGTAATCGTCATTGGTATTATCTATGATGTTTATGGTACTTTATTGCTTCAATCAGTCTATTGGATATTGTGTTATTTAGTTGATGTTAGAGTCAACTTGTTAGTTGCTAGATTAAAATGTGGTGTTTGGATTTTGTCAACCGATCTATATTAAATAGTGTAGAAATTATTATGCTCAGATTGGTAATCATGAAAGGACCATGTTTAACAATTGAAACTGTAGATCAAGATCATGGTAGAACATGTATAAATTTTGTTGATGCGGATACAGACATGCGTACCACTTTTCACTATACAAGAGGGATTGCATCAACGCTACGTGCTTATGATTGGGGCTCACCAAAAGGGAAGCCAACCAACATGTCAAGACCAAGTCAACACCTTCCCCTACTCTTCCTCAAGGTCACCATGTTGCTTTTGGATCAATTCAACAAAGAGTTCAAGTGGGACACGTTTTGGAATCCAATTCGGCTTCCAAATCAATTTAGATTCAGCCTGACAGGTCCGATTTCAAACGGCCATAACTTTTTATCCAGAAAGAATTGTGGGGTCCATACGTACTTGTTGGAAAGCTTTTGAAGTCTATTTTCAGATGGATGCAGTCCCACCTCCGAATTTGTTCTGTGTGCGTTAGAATCATTAAAACAATCTTACACTAACTCAGCTTGACAAGTAGTTACTAAAAATGCCACAACTTTCACAAACGGAAACCAATTCGAGTGTTCTTAGACTCATTGGAAAGATTGTTTCAAGGGCTACGCAATGAATCTAGTCTCACCTTCTAATTTATCACACATCATCTGCTATAACCAAAACAATATGATAGTTGTAAAATTTAGTTTCCTTTTTGTGAGAGTTCGTATGTAAAACTATATAGGGTTGAGTTGTTGATGAGGACATCCCTGCTAGTCCTAGTTCGTCCACTCATATGCAAGAAGCTCCAACTCCTCCAATTGAACCAATAGGGCCGATACACGAGCATGAGCAAAGAAGCTCCAACAATAGGTGAATTTAATCTTTAAAGAGTATAATTTTGATAAGAATTTGCTACTTCCTAATTCTAGTGTGTTGTGCGTAATTAGGTATGAGGAGGAGCTCACTCAGAAAGGTCGATGCGGTCAAGAAGAAGGATTATACGGTCCAAAAACATCAGAGGTCATTTTGAGGGCCTAAACGATGTTTTTTGGAGATGCACTGTTTTTCAGAGCCTCGCGAATGAATCAGATCTACACGGAGTTCAGAACACCCGATGAGCCCGTTTTGGTCGAAAGTTTATCACTGGCTCAGAAGTTGACGAAACGTATGCCGGAGTGAGTTAGGGCGCATATGAGGTCCATTGGGGTGTTTGGGACGCGTTTCGATTTGATGCCTCGTTTTCGTTCGCACGGAGTTCAGAGCACCCGACGAGCCCGTTTTGGTGGAAAGTTTAACACCGACTCAGAAGTTCTCGAAATACATACCGGAGTGAGTTAGTGCGCATATGAGGTCTATTGGGCGTGTTTGGGACGCGTTTCGATCCGGTGCCGCGTTTTCGTTCGCACGAAGTTCAAAGCACTCGACGAGCCTGTTTCGGTGGAAAGTTTATCACCAGCTTGGAAGTTCATGAAACGCATGCCAGAGTGAGTTAGGGCGCATATGAGGTCCATTGGGGGTGTTTGGGACGCGTTTCGATCTAGTGCCGCATTTTTGTTCGCATGGAGTTGAGAGCACCCGACGAGCCTGTTTGGTGAAAAGTTTAATACCGGGTTGGAAGTTCACGAAACATATGCCGGAGTGAAATACGGCGCATATGAGGTCCATTGGGGGTGTTTGGGATGGGTTTTCTTCCAATGCCGTGTTTTCGTTCGGACGGAGTTCAGAGCACCCGACAAGCCCGTTTTGGTGAAAAGTTTAACACTGGCTCGGAAGTTCACGAAACGCATGCCGGAGTGAGTTAGGGCACATATGAGGTCCATTGGGGGTGTTTGGGATGAGTTTTTTTTTCGGTGCGGCGTTTTCGTTCGCACGTAGTTCAGAGTACCCGACGAGCCTGTTTTGGTGGAAAGTTTAACACCGTCTCGGAAGATCACGAAACGTGTGGCTGAATGAGTTTGGGCGCATATGAGGTCCATTGGGGGTGTTTGGGACGCGTTTTCTTCCTGTGCCGCGTTTTCGTTCGCACGGAGTTCAGATCATCCGACGAGCCCGTTTTGGAGCAAAATTTAACACCGACTCGAAAGTTCACAAAACACTTACCGGAGTGAATTAGGGCGCATATGAGGTCCATTGGGGGTGTTTGGGACGCGTTTCGATCCGTTGACGCGTTTTGGTTCGCACGGAGTTCAGAGTAGCCGACAGCTCGTTTTGGTGGAAAGTTTAACACCTGCTCGGAAGTTCGCGAAACGCTTACCGGAGTAAAATAGGGCGCATATGAGGTCCTTTGAGGGTGTTTGCGACGCGTTTTCTTCTGGTGCCGCGTTTTCGTTCGCACGGAGTTTAGAGCACCCAATGAGCCCGTTTTGGTGGAAACATTAACACCCGCTTGGAAGTTCAGGAAACGCGTGCCGGACTGACTTAGGGTGCATATGAGGTCCATTGGGGGTGTTTGGGACGTGTTTTCTTCCGGTGTCGCGTTTTCGTTCGCACGGAGTTCAGAGTACCCGATGAGCCCGTTTTGGTGGAAACTTTAACACCCGCTCAGAAGTTCAGGAAACGCGTGCCGGAGTGAGTTAGGGCGCATATGAGGTCTATTGGGGGTGTTTGGGACGCGTTTCGATCCGGTGCTGTGTTTTCGTTCGCACGGAGTCCAGAACACCCGACGAGCCCGTTTTGATAGAAAGTTTAACACCAGCTCAGAAGTTCACGAAACACGTGACTGAGTGAGTTAGAGCGCATATGAGGTCCATTGGGGGTGTTTGGGATGCGTTTTCTTCCGGCGCCGCGTTTCCGTTCACACGGAGTTTGGAGCACCCGACAAGCCCGTTTTGGTGGAAAGTTTAACACCAGCTCGGAAGATCAGAAAACGTATGTCGTAGTGAGTTAGGGTGCATATGAGGTCCATTGGGCGTGTTTGGGACGCGTTTTCTTCTGGTGCCTCGTTTTCGTTCACACGGAGTTCAGAGCACCTAACAAGCCCGTTTTGGTGGTAAGTTTTACACCGACTCAAAAATTCATGAAACGCATAACGAAGTGAGTTAGGGAGCATATGAGCTCTATTGGGGGTGTTTGAGATGTGTTTCTATCCGGTGCCGCATTTTCGTTCGCACGGAGTTCAGAGCATCCGACGAGTCCGTTTTGGTGGAAAGTTTAACACCGACTCGAAAGTTCATGAAACGCTTACCGTAGTGAGTTAGGGCGCATATGAGGTCCATTGGGGGTGTTTGGGACGCGTTTCGATCAGGTTCCGCGTTTTCGTTCGCACAGAATTCAGAGCACCCGACAAGCCCGTTTTGGTGAAAAGTTTAACACCGACTCAGAAGTTCATGAAACGCATGCCGGAGTGAGTTAGTGCGCATGTGATGTCCATTGGGGGTGTTTGGGACGAGTTTTCTTCTGGTGTCCCGTTTTCGTTCGCACGGAGTTCAGAGCACCCGGCAAGCCCGTTTTGGTGGAAAGTTTAACACCAGCTCGAAAGTTCACGAAACGGATGACGGAGTGAGTTAGGGCACCTATGAGGTCCACTGGGGGTATTTGAGATGCGTTTTCTTTCGGTGCCGCCTTTTCATTCGCAAGGACTTTAGAGCACCCGACGAGCCCGGTTTTGTGGAAAGTTTAACACCGGCTCGAAAGTTCAGGAAAAGTTTGCTGGAGTGAATTAAGGCGCATATGAGGTTCATTGGGGGTGTTTGGGACGCGTTTTCTCTCGGTGCCGTGTTTTCGTTCGCACAGAGTTCAGAGCACCCGACGAGCCCGATTTAGTGGAAAGTTTAACACCAGCTCAAAACTTCGCAAAACGCATGCCGTAGTGAGTTAGGGGGCATATGAGGTCTATTGGGGGTGTTTGGGACGTGTTTCGATCCGGTGCTGCGTTTTCGTTCGCACGGAGTTCAGAGCACCCGACGAGCCCGTTTTGGTCTAAAGTTTAACACCGGTTCGGAAGTTCAGGAAACGCATGCCGGTGTGAGTTAGGGCGTATATGAGGTCCATTAGGGGTGTTTGGGACGCGTTTTCTTCCAGTGCCGCGTTTTCGTTCGCACGGAGTTCAGAGCACCCAACGAGCCCGTTTTGGTAGGAAGTTTAACACCGGTTCGGAAGTTCACGAAAGGCATACCGGAGTAAGTTAGGGCGCATATGAGGTCCATTGGGGGTGTTTGGGATGGGTTTTCTTTCGGTGCCGTTTTTTCGTTCGTACGGAGTTCAGAGCACCCGACGAGCCCGTTTTGGTCGAAAGTTTAACACCAGTTTAGAAGTTCAGCAAATGCATGCAGGAGTGAGTTAGGGCACATATGAGGTTCATTGGGGACGTTTGGTACGCGTTTTCTTACGGTGCCGTGTTTCCGTTCGCGGAGAGTTCAGAGCACCCGACGAGCCCGTTTTGGTGGTAAGTTTAACTCCGGCTCGGAAATTCACGAAACGCATGCCGGAGCGAGTTAGGGCGCATATGAGGTCCATTGCGGGTGTTTGGGATGCGTTTCGATCCGGTGCCGTATTTTCGTTCGTATGGAGTTCGGAGCATCCGATGAGCCTGTTTTGGTGAAAAGTTTAATACCGGGTTGGAATTTCACGAAACACATGCCGGAGTGAATTAGGGCGTATATGAGGTCCATTGGGGGTGTTTGGGATGGGTTTTTTTCCGGTGCCGTGTTTTCGTTCGGACGGAGTTTAGAGCACCCGACGAGCCAGTTTTGGTGGAAAGTTTAACACTGGCTCGGAAGTTCACGAAACGCATGCCGGAGTGAGTTAGGGCGCATATGAGGTTCATTGGGGGTGTTTGGGACGCGTTTTGATATGGTGCCGAGTTTTTGTTCGCACGGAGTTGAGGGCACTTGACGAACCCGTTTTGGTGAAAAGTCTAACATCAGCTCGAAAGTTCACGAAACGCATGCCAGAGTGAGTTAGGGCGCATATGTGGTCCATTGGGGGTGTTTGGGACGCGTTTTCTTCTGGTGTCGCGTTTTCGTTCACACGATGTTCAGAGTACCCGACGAGCCCGATTTGGTGGAAAGTTTATTACCGGCTCGGAAGTTCACGAAATGTATGCCGAAGTGATTTAGGGCGCATATGAGGTCCATTGGGGGTTTTTGGGACGCGTTTTTGTTCGCACAGAGTTCAGAGCACCTGACGAGCCCGTTTCGGTGGAAAATTTAACACCGGCTTGAAATATTCACGAAACGCATGGACTAAGAGCTCTCCCTGAATTCAGCCAATGTTTTCTTTCTTTCCCTTTTTTTTGCTTAAGTCATGGCTTCCTCTCTTTTTTTAACGGCTGCCTTTTTTTTTTGCTTCCTCAAAGACCGAACAAGGTTTAATTGTTTCTTTTGATTTTGCACAGGTCACAAATATTCAGCAAGATGTAAAATACTCAAGAGCAGCCCTTAATGCAATATTCAGCAGCTAGTCTCATTTGATGAAGGGATTTTTTTGCTGCGTGGTACTGTAGCAAAACACTGTAGCAATCGCGCTCTTCAGAGCTACATACGATCTCAGAGTGCCATGAACAACAGTAACAAACGAGACATTGTAGCAATTGTGTACTGTAGCGATGTGGCGCGAGTATTGTAGCAGATCAGGGTTTTTTTTGTGCTGGATTTGAGGAATTCAAACCCAACGAATTTTAGGGTTTAAATGAGACACAAGATCAAGCTACGCGAATGAACACGAACGAGCAGCACCTAAACAAAAATTTTAATGATCAAAATTTAACAAAACTTACAAAAATAACAGATGCAGAAATTAGAGTTTGGATTTTTTTTTTGTTTTTTTGGTTTATGGATTATAGGACAGAAAATAAATCAATTTAAAAACAAGGGTAAAGAATTCTACCGAGAAAACCACGCTCTAATACCAAGATGATACGGGGTCGCCCGATCTTCTCGATGTAGGATTGGATACTCACGTGCCCTCTCTTGAATCGTAGCGATCCTCCGTTGCCAATGCAAGAACGAACGCTCTTTCATTCGCAAGAACACACGCACCGGACTTCACGACCATCAAGCGAAGCCCTATCGTGCTTCCAATTCTCAGTGGAAAGGTTGAACGATCTCAATTTGTAAGAAATCTTAAATTTTCTATTGGATTTTGATTTGGATCTAAAAAGCAAAAAATCAACCACAAAGCTATCAAAGCATCTTCCGTCACGTAGTGTTTTTTTTCAAATAGCCAATCCTGTCTCCTCTTCCGTCCGTCCATGCATTCCTACATACATGGCGGCGCCCTCCACACACACGCATGGGCCTTGGTCCAGTCCTCATCATCTTTACTACTTTAAAAGGAGTTGGTGGTTGATGAGTCCTCCCTTATTTTTTCTTAGCCATTAGATCTGATTATGAGATAGCATCTCAACCGTTCGTTTACACAGAAACCCCAACCCCACCGCACGCCCCCGCCTCCCCTTCGTTATCCCCCCGCCGCCACGCTCTCCCCCCGCCTCCCCCTCGCTCTCTGCTCTCCCCCAGCCGCCTCGCTCTCTCCTCGCCGCCACCCCGCTCTCCCCCCGCCGCCACCCCGCTCTCCCCCCGCCTCCTCTACACCCCCCTGGGCGCCTCCTCCCCTACTCCGCCAACCCCGCGCGCCGCCTCCCCTCCGTCCCCGCGCGCCTCCTACTCCCCCCACCCCTCTCCCTCCTCCGCCGCCGCATCCTCCCAGCCCCCCCGCGCCGCCGCCACTCCTCCGCGCCCCCACCCTCTTCGTTAGCTCGTGCTCCCGCCCTCACCCCCTCCGCCCCCCCCCGGCCGCCGCCTCACCCGACGCCGCCGGGAAGGGCTTCACCAAGCTGTTCCCCATCCAGGTACGAGGAGCTGGCAGTTTTTATATGTTGGAATTGTCTCAAGTGTTCATTATAAGGTTTAGGTGTTAAATGCGGTTTTCAAGGATCTCTTAGCTCAATGTGAGGCTCAACCTTCTGCGATGGTGGAATTTCCATGCTCTTGCTCCTGAAATAGCGCATTTTTTAGTTTGGTATGGCTATTGTAGAAGAGTGCGAGTCCTGGCCATTGAGAAGCCACAAGTCAAGCTCCAGGGGCCTAATCTCAGAGAGCTTCTTACTTTGGTTGGCAATGTACGGAGCCTCGTGCTTTCACCCTGGTGCATTGAGGTATATCACGTATATTCTTGATCTGGTACTCTGGTAAAGTAATTTTGTGTGTTGGGAATCTAATTCTTGAGCTGTTAATAACTTGAAGCAATTTGCACGTGTTGAGGGGTGGTCAAAGGTGCGGCTAGACAAGGTGAGGCGATTGGCATGCGTAATAGAGAGGAGGGAAGAAGGTGCTTTATCCATTGCTCCATTGCTTGCAAATTGCCGAATGTGGAAGAGCTCTGTGTATGCATGCGTGGTGAGATATACTTCTTTCACTGCTCGTAATTCTCTGCAATATAATGATGTCAATGCTAACGATGTGGTTGCTTGTTGTTTCACCATTGCGGTGCAAGCGGAGACGATGTAGTGACGATGGAGCATACCATAGTGTTCAGGTGGTAAAGGGGTGATGGTGAGGCATCTCGGAGAAGTTAGGATGGAGTACATTGATGAGAGCAAGAGTGGATTGGAGCTGGTTAAGCTTCCGCTCAAGAATGCACCAATGTTGGAGATTATGACAATTGTGCCTTCCATGGATGGCCTTGAGCAGGCCAAGTTCGGACGCAGGTGTTGAAGCTCGAAAGGCCTCCCGAATGCCATCATCCAATTTCGTACCCTGGATGAGGAGATGATTATGTGTTAGCCAATTAGTGAAAGCCACATGATGCGATCTGGGCGGAAGGCGTGACTCGCCTACCATCACCGAGGTTCTTCCAGTCTTGTTCTAGGTACTTTTAACTTGTTGTAGAGTGCTTATTATCATTTTAATTCATTGTGAGAGTTCCATTTAGCTTGACAGATCTATAAATTTAAATTTGAAAATTTTCAATTCTTTGGTGAAATCTTGAGATCATCATGAACATATGGTGATAATTTCCTTCAAAGGCTAAAATTGAAGAAAGCATGTACTCTTTGTTATATGCAAACTCTATGGATCTGTTTGGCCTATATGAGGAATATCTAATAAGCTATATTTTTGGGCAGTAACCCAACAAAAGGCATATTAGATAAGCTCAAAGTCAGTATGTGTATACCAAACTTGTAGGTCATTGTAAAACTTATATACTCCATAAGCCACCTCCAACCAGCATTATGTTCTATGTCAAAGAGGCGCCTTATTAAGGCAGTTGTTTGGCTTAGTTTATTTTTAATGTTATGTTATATATATGGTGGCCTGTAGTAAGTATTAATGGCATCCAGACACGATAACTTGATAAGAGAACTTGCTATACACATTTTATGGCATTAGTGGTGTTCCCAAAGCTGTAAAAGCTGTGATCGACTCGAAATATTGGACCTCTTGACGTCTAGAAATTGGCTGGTTGTGATATTCTGGCTAAATGGATATCTACAGTTTGCCCCCTCTCTCTCTCTCTCTCTCTCTCTCTCTCTCTGGATGATATAGAACTCAACATGATTGTTCAATTTTCATGAAAAGGCCATGTGAGAATCGTCTAGAGCCGATTTGCATTACCTGTATCTCTGCAAACTTACAGCTCTGAGAATCGTCCCAATAGAAATGCAGTGTTCTCTAAAGAGGAGATCAAAGGTACACCAACCAACAATGCCACTCATTTTGGTTTGCAATTTGATTATGTTTTTATGCTCCTGCTTTGATAAACAACTTCTCTGTCTATAGGAAGGGTGTGATATTATATGCCATGCCTTTCTTGAGTTCGGTTTATAGCTTCTTTGCGGATGTCTAATTGTCCTTCTTCACTGCATTTAATAGTAGGACATTTCTTCTAAGTCAGAACAAAAGAAAGCTAATTACTTAGTATATTCCTTTCAAGTTTTATGTTGACTAAGTCAACCGGCTACCATTTTCTTTCTGACTGCTTCTCACTGCAAGAAGCCAACCAAATATTTTTTTCATTTATAATTAGAGCTCAGATGTGATATATTTCCCCGAGCTTACAGGACTAGCTAGAAGCCTAGAACTATAGAAGGGCAATTTACCATCTTTCCTTTGATACAATTTAGTTATGATTATCTTTAAAAAGATAGATAATGACATATAATGACTTGAGTTACATAAGCTTAAAAATATTGGTGCAAATATGTACTCATGGTCCTTAATTGATGCACATTGCATCTAATTGATATTTCCCTTTCAGTATAAACACTGCTCAAATGCTCATCCTTACAATTGCCTTACAAATTATCCACGGTAATATAGTATTTAACCTGTCCAAATTAATATAAGGTATTAGTTTTGTAGGCTGTGCTTGCAAATCTGAAGCTTAAATTACACAAGCATAGATGAAATGCTATTATCCAATAGGGTGAGATTTTTTCTTAGTTTTGTTGGAGATGTTCTGGTGCAACATTTTGTATTTGATGCACCTGTCAAACTCCAGGAAATGACGTACTTAAAGGCCTAATAAGAACAGCGGATTTGGAGTTTCGTTTATTCTACCAGTAAGGTCCCGTACATGGATATAAAGATGATAGAATTTGTAATGCATACCAAGCTAGCTGGAGTATGGGCTCAAAGGTAATCCCTTTCTTAAATTTTTGTTTTCTTTGACTTTAGGAGGGAAAATTGGTTAGGCAATTTTAGCTTACTTGAGTTCCTTTTATTCAGAGTGCTATTATTTGTGTTTCGCTCTAAACCCCGAGCAGATTATTACTTGCCTATAATTGTCTGTTTGAATGTAGGTGTTGGAGGACTAGGAAATAGAACCATATGTGCTTTTTAAAATGAAAAAAACAACAAGTTGGAGTATTATTGTGCCTCAACTTTTAATTTGTGTTTCCTTTGCTAGCTTCTCTCATGCTTGTTTGTTTCTTTTTATCAGTTCTTCCAATCACTAAGGAGGTTTTAACATCAAGTGGAGTATTAACCAGCCAATGAAAGGTCAGGCAACTGCATCTCACATTGTGATGGAATTAATTTCTTCTTGTTGTAGTCTGTTTTTATCAGTGTTGTGTTGAGTGTTAACTTGTTGGCTTTAGACATGCCTCATAAGCGGAAATTTATAACATCTACATGCAGTGCAAGGTATGGATTGTTTATAATTTTCTTTTTTACTTGCAGAAACAGGAGGAATTAGTTTATGTGACTGCTTATGATATTCTCTTTGGTCAGGTTTGGAAGATGCTCCTTATGCAGAGTTATGTTTCGCTTTGACACGGGTGAAACAAAATTTATATTTATTGTAAATTTTAGAATCATACTGATATTATATATCACTTTTTTTAGAATTCGTTGCAACGCACGGGCATTGTATTAGTTAGGCAAACAATGGAATTGATCAACAAAAAACATTAATACGGTATGTTCCTGTGATGTGAACCTGTGGACATCCTAATCAAATCACAAGCTTCTTTAGTGTTTTTCTTTTATTTTGAGAGGAGCAAGCAATCTCCATTCCATTAGTTGGAAAATTCCTGAATTTTTAGAACGATGGGCCGTGGAGAACCAATGAATAGGCCCAACAGCACATTCCAAGTTTCCAACAGGGGAGTGGCGACTGCGCTGTTCGTAATTTCGTAACAGTCACGGCGAGGCGTAAATTAAATTCCGCGAACGCAGAGGGAAAGCGGAAATAGGAATAAACAACCCAAACCCCTCTCCTCTCTCTCTCGAGACTCCTCCGCTCTCCAGTTGTCTCCCCGAGTGACGAGTCCACGGAGGCACAGACCAGACCAGAAACGGGGAGATCACCGAGAGTTCTCAGATGAGCGGCGCCAGCCGCCGTCCCTCCGCCGCCTCCAGGAGCCGCGGGAATCCGGAGCCGGAGCCGGACACGCGCCGGGCCGCCGCCGCCGCAGCAGCGCGGCGCCGCGGCCGCGGCGACCATGGGCCCCTGCGCCTCATGGACGTGAGCGCCCGAACCCTCCTTCTCCTAGGGATTGCTTCCTTCGCCCTCCTGGCCGTCGCCTTCGTGGCGTATACCGGCGGGTGGTGGGAGGAGGCGGAGGGGGAGGGCGCGGCGGCTCTGCGCAGGGTCGCGCGCTCCGTCACGCCGCTTGACGCGCCCAGGATGATGGATCTGCCTCAGGTGATGACCATTAGGTCGTCGAATTATTTTTGTCGAGCCTACAATGTTTTGTGAAGTAGCTAGAGATCACAACTTCTCAATTGGTTACGCAGGTGTGATCCTGTAAGGTATGCATGATCTGTTGTAACAGTAGCACTGAGTTGAGACGTTAAATTATCTAAGAGCTAAGCAAATAGGGGAAGGACGCCACTCTTGTTTGTTTGGGAACTTTGTTGGATTTGGCAAGGGCTGCTTATGTTTGAACCACGAAGTAGAGTTGACTGCTGGTTAATCAACCTGGTTAAGCATATGGCAAAATTACTGCACTGAAGTATTGAATTATGAATCCCTTGTGCTTTATTAGAGTTCTAAAAAGTTATCTTAAAATGCACTAGTAAATGTTCCTGTCAATTTGACTATGGTTGTTAAGCTTGTTAGGTGGTCTCAAGTAGAATAGAGTGTCTAGGTGACCTAATGCCGCTTTTGTTATAATGTACTAGTTTCTAATGTACATGTATTCTACTTCTCTTCTAGGTGAGTGTTTGATTTGTTCTGGATGATTTATATGTAAGGCTTCCATTTTTTCCATATTGTTGATTTTTGGTAGTAACTAGATTTGCTGTCTGATGGTTCATATTTTACTGGTTGCAGTTCCAAGGTGATCACAAGGAAAACTTGTATTGGGGTACTTACAGGCCAAATGTGTATATTGGAATTCGTGCAAGGTGCTTAAATTTCGCGGTTTCTTCCCCTTGTTCCTTATAACATGCTAATTGGAAGGATTCTGTTCTTTTAGTCCTCTAGGGCATGCTATAACTATGTAGGAAAGTTCATATTGCTAGCATCATTGGTTTTTATGATGTGACCTTACTAGTTTCACAAACATTAGACACATTAAGGGGTTTTGCTCCCATTTGCTTAGTCCATTTGTGGCCTTGTGGGGAGTTAATTAAAAAAGATCAGACATACTGTTTTGGTGAATCCTGTACTGCACCTTGTGGGGTGGTGTATCATTTGTCCTGCTGGCGCAGCATGTTTTTTGTTCTGCGAGTTGGAAATAATATTTTTATGTGATGAGTGATGGCGACTCTGTACTGCCAAACCGGACGAATCACAATGGTAGGGATTATGGACATCAGGTGTTGGTTGATCATGGCTTATTGTTGACCACTAGCTTTCTAAAAGAGAAAGGAGAGGGCAGTGGCTATGGTGGAGACTGGGCAGTTTGATTGGACGCTAACAATGAGAGGTAAGTTTATATTCATTAGTTGCAAATTGAAAAGAAATTTTCTGTTTTTACTGAGGAGATATAAACTATTTTCTAGTGTTGGGCACAAGATGGAAAGAATGGCGAGTTTTACTTTAGCTGACTTTTTCATTGCCAAATCCCAAATCAGCACTATGCATATGTCATTACTTACCTGCTACCTGCAAAATTATCTAAGGAATCAAAAGAAATTCATCCAATGTATCCACATTTCATTTAGGTCAAGTTTAAGTGAAGCCCAAGAAAGGACCACACATCTGTTTTTCTACATTGCCGACGAAGCCAAAAAGTTGATCACTATGGGCTCACATGAGCCTTCTTCAAGAGGTCCTGTTCTTTTGGCATCCGGGTCGCATGAGGAGATTGGTGATTGGGAAGTCTACTTGAGATCTGAGGTATACATATATTTTAGTAACTTTGTCAGCTTGTTTGTCCTAGTTAGCTTTTCTGTATTACTTGCTACCAATGTATGGCAATACAATTCCATATGGCAGACATTTATGTTGACATATATGGAACACTGTTTTCTCACAGGATAATTTGGAAATTCACAGAGCTGGATTCAAATCAAATAGTATGCATAATCTAAGTGAACTAGTACAACAAGCCCTTGCGACTAATGTATGTCTAAACTCCTCATCATTTACCTTATTATTGGTATAACAAGTTTCAGAATCTTTTGTATGTTACAAAGTTACATTTCCATTTAGCTACTTCTGTGGACTTTTCTAGGCAATGCAAAGTGGGAACCTTAACCTGCCAGACATGACTGAAGATTCTTCAAATATAATGATCTATCATGTACTTCAAAGGTGAAAAAAAGTTATTCCATCAATGTAGGGGGTGTTCTTTGCGGCTTCTAGAAGCGGCTTTTGACTTTTGCTACAGTAACTAACTTTTAAACGGAGTATTTTTTTAAGATGGGGTCTACAAGTTAATTGTAGTACACGTTAAAAAACTAATATCTGTATCATCAAAAATCGCAAGCGAGTATCTCTCTTTCCGCAATCTCTGTCGCAAACAGCCAAAAAGCCATCAGCCGCAGCCAAAAGCCATCAGCCGCAGCCGCAAAGAACAGGCCCGTAATATGTCCTTCATGTATGTGTCAAACCTAGAATAGGTCTACAGCCAGAACTTAACTAGTATTTTCTTTGGCATTTTGACTTATATTTTCCCTCCATTTTCACAGGTTTCCATAAAACTTCCTTCCAAAATAGACATAGTGTTCTTGTCAGGGGCTGCCTCAAAAAATCCAATGGTCGCAGAATGCATTAACAGGCTAACAGGTGATTCTGCTGTATAGTGCATGCTGCATGTGCGTATTTTTATTCTATTAATTATGGATGCACTGAACATTTTGAAGGAATCCACATGGGCTTTTGACTTAGTTTCGGTTCCTTGCATTAGATATCAGATCTGTTTTACCTGCATCCTGTTCTTCCGTTGAACCTGAACTTCAAGAATGTTGAAAGCACAGTATATTCATTTTGCTTGTTATATCACTAATGATGTCAGGTCCCATGCTGAGCACCCGTCTTGAATCAAGACAGAAGGATTTCGAGGAGAGATATGATCAAATTTTCAATGTAAACAATAAGGTGTTGTCTCTTGGACGAGTTTTGTAGTTTCTAGTTTCTACAATATTTGTTTGGGCAGTGTCTACAGTTTTTTTCCTCATTGTGTCTCTGTTTCCTGCAAATTGTGTTTATTTAATTTCCCAATTCAAATGCGTCTTCCTCAAGGGATGCCACCCAGTAACTTACTGACTAGTAATTGTTCGTCTGTATATGTGGGTGTGCAGTGTGCACGATAGTGTGGTTGCCTTTTTGTTAGTGTTTGTGTGCTTTACAGTTGTAAGACACTTTAAAAGCCCATTGTTTTTTTTTTTGGCTAGGAAGATAAGCAGCATTGCAGGCAATTGATAAAGCTTCACTAAAAAGTTTTTGCTGGACCTATGTTGATGTTATTGTTGTTTTCATGCAGATTATTTCCAAAGAATTATCTGTTGGTAGAGCTGCCTTGTCGAATCTCCTTGGTGGTATTGGCTACTTCTACGGGCAGTCAAAAATTGCACTTCCAAAAGGTTTTACAGTAAGTTTTAGAGTTTCACCTGATATCTATTTCCTTTTCCTTATGTCTGTTTGCAACAGCACTCTGTGTAGTGATTTGCTCTAGTCTAAGATGTTGCTACCACCATATAGTTTTCTTTTCTTGTTAGTATTGTGCTGTTTTCTGTTGTATTGGATTGGATCTAAATCCCAGGCGATTACACATCACACACAAACAAAATCTCATGCTTTAAGAGTTTCTCTTGCAGCAAAAAAATGAGGATAAATATTTTCCATATTGGCCTGCTGCGCTATATACAGCTGTGCCCAGTCGCTCATTCTTCCCAAGGGGATTTCTGTGGGATGAGGGTTTCCATCAGTTAGTCATTTGGTAAGTACTCCATCAATTCTTAATGGTCAATGCAGGGCTTCTGCTACTCCAGTTCATTATCTGCAAGTTTTTTTTTTTTTTTTTTGCTTCTGTGCTGGTATTATTGCTTTTGTTGACGCACATCCTTGGCGGTGATGTACAGGCGTTGGGATGTGCATATATCCATGGACATAATTGGTCATTGGTTAGATCTAATTAATGTAGATGGTGGATTCCTCGAGAGCAAATCTTAGGAGCTGAAGCTTTAAGGTGGGTTCCATTGCAGGCTATGAACTATGGTCATAGCTAGTGATAAGTTTAGTGTGGCTCTCATATCATCTGTTTGTTTGGCTTCATGCAGTAAAGTTCCTGAGGACTTTGTTCTGCAGTACCCTTCCAATGGAAATCCCCCAACCATATTTCTTGCGCTGCGTGGTAAGACATTGCTTTCTTCCTTGCTCTTCATTTTGATGATGTGTTGATTGCAGCAGTGTTAAAAATCGAGATCTCTAAATTCTATGGCTTTCTTGGACAGGTAGTTTAATTACATATTACACGCTTTAAAATGACAAATGTTGAAGTATAATGCAGAAAATCAAGTTACACAGTAATATTATCCTTTTCTGTCCCTCTTTCTTCAATATCCAAAGTGCCATAATAGTAAGAAAAAGGGCATAGAAAATAACAATAACACAACAGAAAACCTGTCTTGCAAGTACTAAAAATCATGTTAGTTCGCATTGCTTTGGTGCATGTGTATCAAATTATCAATATAAGTGCCGAGAGAAATTTGTTCACATTGGGCAAGCATCAAAAGTTTGTTAATGTATGGAAGTCTGCGATCTGGCCAAGCACCGAAAGTTTGTTAATGTATGGAAGTGTGTGATCAAGTGCTTGCAACCTCTTGAGTTTATTTATCTTGTCATATTTTGGCTCAGACTTGGCAAGTGGAATACATGCAAACCAGTTTTCAGGCGAGGAAGCTGAAAAGATATCCATTTTTCTTAAAAGGGCTTACGTACGTCTGAATCCTTGGTTTCAGTGGTTCAATAGTACACAATCAGGTGAGCTTTGTTGTTCCATTTTCATGTTCTATACTCTATGCTAACTATCAGGAACTGAGTAACCATTGGTGCCTGTGAAGATGGAAATATATGTGCGGATTGGTTCTTCACTTCATTTTAGGGCTATTATCATGATAGTGTTCAGAAAGAAATGAACATGCTGTGCCTGCAACCTGTTATATGATTACGGACATATTGTTAACGATGAGGGTTACCATGCTCGGTTGAATGTTATTAGGGGTTAACTGTGGTTGTATGATACAAATTATCAGAAGAATAGATAAAATTGAGGCTGTGGTATTACTTTTTAAGGAATTTTTGGGTTAAGGAATTCTATTGTCCAGTATTACTGACTACTGACTTCGGCTCACTAATTGTAGTTAACATAATTTCTGATAAATGTAACCTAAGCTTGATCAGAAGTGCAAACAGATGATACCACTGACACAGCTGACAAATCACAGATGATACCACTGACACAGCTGACAAATCATTCTTCCCTCAAATCATCTAGACTTCCTCCTCTCTTTCAGAGACACATTAGATTTTTTTCAAAAGTTTTTCGTTTTCCCTTCAGTTTCATGCAATGTTTAGTCATCAAAGATCCCCTATTCCTCTATATTACACTCTCTCCTCAAGGTGGTGCAAAAAAAATATATTTTGGTCCTCAACTAGCTCAGTATCTGTTATATCAGAGATCCACTGTTCCAGTGAGAAAGAAATGTTAACACCTTGCTCTTCAGAGTATAAAATACTTATGTACCTTTTTTTTTCTTCTAGACCAATACTCATGTACCTTCTGGTCCAAGCAAAGGATCTGACTGTTCAGAAAAAAGAAAACATGCACATTGGTAGGTCACAGTGCTTGAGTTTTGATGACCCCCAAAGAGATGTGCTCCATCTTATTGACACATGGCATCATGGTTATTAAGGCGTTGCTTAGGCGGTAAGGCGGCCCGGGGGGGGGGCAAGGCGTCGCCCCCGCCTTGCCGTCCGTGCCCAAGGCGGCCTGGGGGGGCGGAGGCGGCGGCGGCGCAGGACCGGATCCGGCGCGGGGAGGCCGGATCCGGCGTCGTCTGGGTGGAGGGGGCGGCGCAGACCGGATCCGTGCGGGAGGCGGATCTGGGTGGGCGGCGCCGAGCCGGGCGGAGAAGGCGGCCGATCTGGAGGGAGGCGCGGCGAGCTCAGGTGGAGGAGGCGGCCGAGCACAGGTGGAGGAGGCCGCGGCGCTCGGGGAGATCGCCCGAGTGACTCGATCGAGATCGACCGCCCGAGTGACTCGATCGAGGTGGTCGATCGGTCAATCTAGGGTTGGGGGGTAGTTTTAAAGGATTGGATATTTTACAATTTAGTCCTTAGAGTTTTTTAAAATTGCAATTAAGTCCTTCCTATTAGAAATATTCTGATTTAGACTTTGATTTAGACTTCCAGAGTTCCGTTTTCTTCGCCTTAAGATGCGTGTAAGGCGTCGCCTCGCCTCGCGCCTTACCGCTTAAAAGTTGTGAGGGGGGTGGGTCGCCTCGCCTCGCCTTACCGCCTTAATAACTATGCATGGCATCACTTTATGCATTAAAGCTTTCTGCAAACTGGTGTAAGCTGTAAGATATTAGACTGAAGTCAAAGAGTTACGTCCTTGTTTAGTCAGTGAATCCCGGATATACATTTGCTCGATCCATTATCTGTAGAATAACCAGTAGTCTATTTCTGCTTCTCATGCCAGATTTTCTACGTTTGGCTTATTTATCATAAAGAAAGTTGCTTTGACCTTAAAACTTGTTCATAGGGAAATATGAAGGCACCTTTTATTGGCATGGAAGAGACAACATGACAACAAGGGAGTTGAACCCAAAGGTTTTTGAACAATTCTTAGTTGCTTGCTCCCACACTGATCAATTGATCGCAAAGAATGATAAAAAGCTCATGTTGGGCTTTTGTCATGCTAGAATCCAGATTAGATCTTCACTTATTTTTTCTATATCATTGGAACTGCACGATCACTCCTTATGTTGCTGACTACTTTACAGACTTTGACATCTGGGTTGGATGACTATCCTCGTGCATCTCACCCTAATGATGAAGAACGCCATGTTGACCTTCGATGTTGGATGCTTCTAGCTACAAATTGTATGCGCTCAATTGCAGAGTTTCTTAAAATGGATAGCTCTCTTGAGAAGGTACTGCAGTATGAATGTTCTTTGACTTGCTAGTTGTTTTGTCTCAACGATTCTCTTTTACTCTTCGTGAGAACTTTTGTGAACTTCTACAGGATTACTATAAGATGTCAAATCAACTTTCAGATTTTGGGACACTTAACAAGGTATTGCTCTGAAAATTCTAACAATTTCTTCTCGTTCTGGGATGATATCTTTTTTGCTTTAGTTATCTATTATACTAATAGGGTGGCCTACGTATTTGTGTGGCTAGATTTATTTCAAAGTTGGTAGTATCAAACAATATAACTTAGATGCGCGAGAAAATATTTACGTATCTTGAAGGCTAAAACTTGAAGGAAAATACAACATGGTTATTAAGGCGTCGCTTAGGCGACGCTTAAGCGTCGCCTAAGCGGTAAGGCGGCCCGGGGGGCAAGGCATCGCCCCCGCCTTGCCGTCCGTGCCCAAGCGCGGCTGGGGCGGCGCGGCGGCGGCGCATGACCGGATCCGGCGTCGGCCGGTGGAAGCGGCGGCGGCATCGTCCGGGTGGAGGCGGCGGCAGCGCAGACCGGATCAGCGGGTGGCGGCGGCGCGCGCGTCGTCGGGTGGCGGCGGCGGCGCGTCGTCGAGTGGAAAGCGGTGGCGGCGCAGACCGGATCCGCGCGGAGGCCGGATCCGCGTCATCTGGTGGAGGCGGCGGTGTCCGGGTGGAGCGGCGGCGCGCAGCCGGATCCGGCGCCCGTCCGGAAGGAGGCGGCCGAGCCGAGTGGAGGAGGCGCGCGTCCGGAGGAGCGGCGGCGCTTCGGAGGAGGCGCGCCGGGAGAGGCGGCCGGCGGCGCTCGGGCGAGATCGATCGAGTGAGAGTGAGAGACTCGGTCGGTCGATCTAGGTGAGGGGGTTATAAAGGATTGATATTTTAAACTTTAGTCCTCGAAGTTCTATAAAATTATAATTAAGTCCCTTTTTAAAGAAATCTTCTGATTTAGGCTTTGGTTTAGGCTTCTAGAGTTCTGTTTTCTTCGCCTTAAGATGCGTGTAAGGCGTCGCCTCGCCTCGCGCCTTACCGCTTAAAAGTTGTGAGGGGGTTGGGTCGCCTCGCCTCGCCTTACCGCCTTAATAACTATGAGATACAATTTGAGGAATGTAATTGAAGTATAAGCTTTGATGGAAAAACAAATCATTAAGCATAATAAGTTGTGTAGAGGGGGAGGTTCTTAGAAACATAACCACTCTCTATCATGCATGGATCATATAGCTGCATACCCATATTCTCCTCCATTAATTACTCTTTTCTAGAATGTATGCATCCACATATACCTCTATTTAATCACAAGCAATGCGTTGATTATTAGTGCAGCAAATTATCTTATTAGTTTAAATAGTATTAAAGTATCTTGCTCAAGCATACATCGATGTACTATGGATGACCTACCTTGAACTTATCTTCCTTCACACTCTAGTTGCTCCACTGAACCGTGTCTTCTCATTGCCACGACTTTTCTACTTCAACCTACAACAACAAGCTTAATTCTTAATTGATCCCTCTCAGTTGATATCCCTTCCAATGCAATACTTTACCACATGGCACGCTTCTAGCTACTCGATGGCCCCATATCGCCCTACCATATCTTCAACGTAAAGTTTCATCTCCTGTCTGCCAAGACTTCCCTATCGAGCTTCTTTGGTCACTGCTTCAACAATGCGATCACACCACCTATCATCGCAGTTCTTGGCTTCTTCGCCTCTGCCCTCTCTTCAACGACTCTGGCGAGCAACACCACATTGTCCTCATCTCCACTATCGTCGCCTTAGCTCTCTTCCTTGTGGGTTAATATCTTCTTGCAAGATAGATCGACACCATTGCACTCTTTTGTGGTCACCTTCGACACCATTCATGCTATCCACGTTATAATTTTTATTTTTATATTTAAAATTTTAGTTATATATTGGAGTTCGTGTACAAATAAAATTGCTAATTTTATTTAATTCATTTCGAATTTTAGCTATTTAGGGATTTTACTATGAAATTCGTATGGAAATCAAATTGCAATTTTTATTTTATTTTTTATTCCGAATTTCAATTATGTTTTGTTGGAATTTATATACAAATCAAATTGCTATTTTTTTCTTTACTTTTTATTTTGGATTATAGTTATTTAGGGATTTTACTTTGAAATTTGTATCGAAATCAAATTGCTAATTTTATTTTTTATTCAGAATTTAAATTATTTTTTGTTGGAATTTGTATACAAATCCAATTGCTAATTTTTGTTTGATTTTTATTCTGAATTATATTTATGTAAGGATTTTACTTAAGAATTCATAAAGAAAACAAGTTGTTAATTTTATTTTATTTTTTATTCTGAACAGTTGTTTCTGGATTGTGCTTGACATAGGGCCTGTTTGTTTTAGCTTCTGGCAGCTGCAGCCACTTCTAGAATATGCAGCTCCCCCAAACAGTCCAGATTTTCATCCAGATTCTAAGTAGCCAGAAGCTACAGAATCCAGAAAATGAACTAGTAGCGGAAGTCAAGTTATCCAAATTCTCCAGTTCGACTAGTTAGATAGTCACCAGCTGCTTCTCAGAATCTACAGCTGAAACAAACATGCCCTATAGACTCTTTTTTTTAATCTAGACCTACTACGATCACAATGTAGATTTTTTTCTTTTTCCTCCTATTAACGTGGGAATTTCTAACCCTTGAGGGTGAACATGATGGCTTCTTTTGTCTTTGATTTAATAAGATATAGATAGCGAACATGGTGGCTTCTTCTGCCTTTCTTTAATAAGAATAATAGATAGATATTTAATATGAAAATCAAACAACTAATGGCTATTACATTTTTGTATATGATTAGCGGCTCATGACGCAATGCTAATGATTATATTATAATACAAATTTCTTATATGACCTTTTTGCATAGACAAAAACAGTGTAATGGGTGCTGGCCAATGTTATTGGAAACCCCGGTGAGTAATGTAGTTAGCTCCTGCCCTAACCTTGAGGGTTATATAAACAAATTTCCTGGGATAGTTTTGGAAGCTAGGATGGGCTTTCTGTTGTGAGTTGTGACTTGAGTATTGCGATATTATGGTTTCCATATGCCAATAGGAGACCAAAAATATTGTACAGATGCCTGGAATTCATGATGTCGTTCGCACGGAGTTCAGAGCATCCGACGAACCTATTTTGGTGGAAAGTTTAACACCGGCTCGGAAGTTCACGAAACGCATACCGGAGTGAGTTAGGGCGCATATGAGGTCCATTGGGGTGTTTGGGATGTGTTTCGATCTGGTGCCGTGTTTTTGTTCGCACGAAGTTCAGAATACCCGACAGCCCGTTTTGGTGAAAAGTTTATCACTGGCTCGGAAGTTCACGAAACGCATGCCGGAGTGAGTTAGGGCGCGTATCAGGTCCATTGGGGGTGTTTGGCACGCGTTTCATTCCAGTGTCGTGTTTGTTTGCACGGAGTTCAGAGCACCCGACGAGCCCGTTTTGGTGCAAAGTTTAACACCTACTCGGAAGTTTACGAAACGTATTCCGGAGTGAGTTAGGGCACGTATGAGGTCCATTGGGTATGTTTGGGACGCGTTTTCTTCCGGTGCCACGTTTTCGTTCGCACGGAGTTCAGAGCACCAGACGAGCCCGTTTTGGTGGAAAGTTTAACACCGGCTCGGAAGTTCATGAAACGTGTGTGGGAGTGAGTTAGGGCGCGCATGAGGTACATTGAGGGTGTTTGGGACGCATTTTCTTTCGGTGTCGTGTTTCGTTCGCCGTAGTTTAGAGCACCCGGCGAGCCTGTTTTGGTGGAAAGTTTATCGCCGGCTCGGAAGTTCACGAAACGTATGCTGGATTGAGTTAGGGCGTATATTAGGTCCATTGGGGGTGTTTGGGATGCGTCTCGATCCGGTGCCATGTTTTCGTTTGTACGTAGTTCAGAGCACCCGACGAGCCCGTTTTGGTGGAAAGTTTAACACAGGATCGGAAGTTCGCGAAACGCATGCTGGAGTGAGTTAGGACGCGTATGAGGTCCATTGGGAGTGTTTGGGACGAGTTTTTCTTCCGGTGCTGCATTTTCGTTCGCACGGAGTTTAGAGCACTCGACGAGCCCGTTTTGGTGGAAAGTTTAACACCGGTTTGGAAGTTCACGAAACGTGTTCCGGAGTGAGTTAGGGCGCGTATGAGGTACATTGAGGGTGTTTGGGACGCGTTTTCTTCCGGTGCTGCGTTTCGTGCGCACGGAATTCAGGGCACCCGACGAGCCCGTTTTGGTGGAAAGTTTATCACCGGTTCGGAAGTTCACGAAACGTATGCCGGATTGAGTTAGGGCGCATATGAGGTCTAGTGGGGGTGTTTGGGACGCGTTTCGATCCAGTGCTGCGTTTTCGTTCGCACGGAGTTCAGAGCACCCGACGAGCCCGTTTTGGTGGAAAGTGTAACACAGGTTTGGAAGTTCACGAAACGCATGCCGGAGTGAGTTAGGGCGCGTATGAGGTCCATTGGGGTGTTCGGGACGCGTTTCGATCCGGTGCCGAATATTCGTTCGTACGGATTTCAGAGCACTCGACGAGCCCGTTTTGGTTAAAAGTTTAACACCGGCTTGGATATTCACGAAATGCATGCCGGAGTGAGTTAGGGCGCGTATGTGATTCATTGGGAGTGTTTTGGACACGTTTTCTTCCGGTGCCGCATTTTTGTGCGCACAAAGTCATAGCACCCGAAGAGCCCGTTTTGGTGAAAAGTTTAACACCGGCTCGGAAGTTCACGAAACGCATACCGGAGTGAGTTAGGGCGCGTACGAGGTCCATTGGGGGTGTTTGGGACGCGTTTTTTTCCGGTGCCGCGTTTTCGTTCGCACGGAGTTAAGAGCACTTGACGAACCCGTTTTAGTGGAAAGTTTAACACCGGCTCGGAAGTTCACGAAACGTGTACCGGAGTTAGGGCGCGTATGAGGTCCATTGAGGGTGTTTGGGATGCGTTTTCTTCCAGTGCTGCGTTTCGTTCACACGGAGTTCTGAGCACCCGACGAGCCTGTTTTTGTGGAAAGTGCGGCTAGGAAGTTAACGAAACGCATGCCGGAGTTAGGACGCGTATGTGGTCCATTGGGGTGTTTGTGACGTGTTTTCTTCTGGTGTCGCATTTTTGTTCGCACGGAGTTCAGAGCACTTGACGAGCCTGTTTTGTTGGAAAGTTTAACACCGGCTCGGAAGTTTATGAAACGTATGCCGGAGTGAGTTTGGGCGCATATGAGGTCTATTAGGGGTATTTGGGACACGTTTTGTTACGGTACCGCGTTTTCATTCGCACGGAGTTCAGAGCACTCGTCGAGCCAGTTTTGGTGGAAAGTTTAACACTGGTTCGGAAGTTCACGAAATGCATTCCGGAGTGAGTTAGGACGCGTATGAGGTCCATTGGGGGTGTTCGGGACACGTTTCGATCCGATGCCGCGTTTTCGTTCGCACGGAGTTCAAATCTCCTAGTGAGCCTGTTTTGGTGGAAAGTTTAACATCGGCTCGGAAATTCACGAAACGCATGGCGACACGCGTTAGGGCGCGTATGAGGTAAACTGCGGGTGTTTGGGACGCGTTTTGCTCCGGCGCCGCGTTTTCGTTCGCACTGAGTTCAGAGCACCGGACGAGCCTGGTTTGGAGGAAAGTTTAACATCGGCTCGGAAGTTCACGAAACGCGGGTCGGCACGCGTTAGGGCCATGTGAGGTCCACTCGGGGTGTTTGGTACGCGTTTTGCTCCGGCGCCGGGTTTTCGTTCGCACTGAGTTCAGGGCACCCGACGAGCTTGGTTTGGAGGAAAGTTTAACGCCGGCTCGGAAGTTCACGAAACGCGTGCCGACACGAGTTACGACGCGTATGAGCTCCACTGGTGGTGTTTGAGACGCATTGTGCTCCGGGGCCGCGTTTTCGTTCGCACGGAGTTCAGAGCACCTAACGAGCCCGTTTTGGAGGAAAGTTTAACACCGGCTCGGAATTTCACGAAACGCATGCCCGCACGCGTTACGGCGCGTATGAGCTCCACTGGGGTGTTTGGGACACGTTTTGCTCCGGCGCCGCGTTTTCGTTCGCACGGAGTTTAGAGCACCCGATGAGCCCGGTTTGGAGGAAAGCTTAACACCGGCTCGGAAGTTCACGAAACGTATGCCGGCACGCGTTGCGGCGCGTATGGGCTCCACTGGGGGTGTTTGGTACGCGTTTTGCTCTGGCGCCGCGTTTTCGTTCGCACGGAGTTCAGAGCACCCGACGAGCCCGTTTCGGAGGAAAGTTTAACACCGGTTCGGAAGTTCACGAAACGCATTCCGGCACACGACCTCAGATGCGCCCTAACGCACGCCGACATGCGTTTCGTGAACTTCCGAGACGGTGTTAAACTTTCCATCAAAACGAGCGCGTCGGTGCTCGAACACCGTCGCGACGAATCGCTGCCCGAGCGAGCAGCGTCCCAAACACTCCCAATGGACCTCATATGCGCCTAACGCGCGCCGGCATGCGTTCGTGAACTTCCGGCCGGGTTAAACTTTCCGCGAAGCGAGCGCGTCGGTGCTCGAACACCGTCGGCGCGCGAACAGCGCACCGGAGCAAACGCGTCCAAACACCCCAATGGACCTCATATGCGCCCCAACGCACGCGCGGCATGCGTTTGTGAACTTCCGAGGCGGTGTGAAACTTTGCAGCAAACGGCACGTCGGTGCTCGAACACCGTCGCGAACGCAGCGGCACCGGCGGCGTCCCAAACACCTAATGGACCTCATATGCGCCTAACGTCTGCCGACATACGTTTCGTGAACTTCCGGCCGGGTTAAACTTTGCACGAGCGAGGCACGTCGGTGCTCGAACACCGTCGCGAACGAAAACGCGCGCCGGGCGAACACGTCCCAAACACCCCAATGGATCTCATATGCGCCTAACGCACGCGCGGTATGCGTTCGTGAAATTCGAGTCGGTGTTAAACTTTGCACGCAACGGGCGCGTCGGTGCTCGAACACCGTCGCGACGAAAACGCGTCCCAAACACCCCAATGGACCTCATATGCGCCTAACGCACGCCGGTATGCGTTTGTGAACTTCCGAGCGGTGTTAAACTTTGTATGCAGCGGGCGCGTCGGTGCTCGGAACGCGTGCGAACAGCGGCGGCACCGGTGCGAAACGCGTCCCAAACACCCCCAATGGACCTCATATGCGCCCTAACGCACAACGGCATGCGTTTCGTGAACTTCCGAGACGGTGTTAAACTTTCCATCAAAACAGCGCGTCGGTGCTCGAACACCGCGAACGAAAGCGCGGCGCGCCGGAGAAACGCGTCCCAAACACCCCCAATGGACCTCATATGCGCCTAACGCACGCCGCATTCGTTTCGTGAACTTGGCGGTGTTAAACTTTGTCAAAACGGGCGCGTCGGGTGCTCGAACACCGTCTGACAGCGCGTCCCAAACACCCCCAAGGGACCTCATGCGCCCTAACGCACGCCGGCATGCGTTTCGTGAACTTCCGAGCCGGTGTTAAACTTTGTACGAAAACGGGCACGTCGGGTGCTCCGAACACCGTGCGAATGAAAACGCGGCACCGGAGCGAAACGCGTGATGAGAGGGTGGCCCGATCTTTTGATGAGAAGGATAAATTCGATTTGATATGACGTTGAAGAGGCTACTTGACCGAGACGACCAAGTCCATCCTGCAATCGCTACACCACACGCTAGTCGCTAGGAACCGTGCCAAGAACGCGGTTCACCTGAACACGAGGTTCAATTCCTGCAAGCAATCGAAGAACAAGCAAGAACAAGTGAAAGAGCAATCTTATTGCAAATACAACTAGGAAACACAAAGGGGTTGAGGCCTGCAATCGCAGTTGTTGGTCTAGTCGACACAAGAACACACGACGAAGTTTCACGGTGGAAAACTAATCGAAACAAGCCTGAGTTACATAGCCAATTGAGCGTCTATTTATAGGGACACGCAGTCTTTGCATATGGAAAGTTCTCAATACATGGAAAGTATTCAAATCATAGCTGATTCTATCTCTGTTTCCAAAACCGAAGATTGTTTCGTTGATTGCGTCGCGCACAAAAGGAATTTTGGGATGGGGCCAGATCGTTGGAAAGAGGACGAAATAAGCTTTCCATGCTGTACTTACATATTCCATTTGGACTCTTGATGCGAAATCTATGAGCATTTAAAGTTGGTCCTATCAGGCTGAGTCAGCGTCGGTTTGTTTTGATGATTCCAATGCGCACAGAATGAATTTGGAGGTGGGGCCAAATCCATTAGAAAGTGGACGAGCTCTTCTTTCTTTGCTGTACTTGCACACCTCAAAAGGAGTTTTTATGCAAAAGTTATGCACATTTAAAGTCCGACTGTCAGGTGACTCGAATTGATCCGAGGCGAATTGAATTCCAAAATGTGTCTCACTTGAACTCTTGCTTAAATTGATCAAAAAGTGACATGGTGACCGTGAACAAGAGTTGGGGAAGGCGTTGACTTGGGCTTGATATATCGATCAGCCCCCCTTTAGGTGGACCCCAACCACGAGCGTATAGCGTTGATGCAATCCTCCTTGTACAGCATTTCTTTATTCTTGAGAGCTTTGGTTGTATGAGTATGTGGCGTGGTCACATCATCCTCCCCTTCTTGACAGAAAACCATCCTCGGTTTTAATAGCTGCGTGGTCTCACGTATTGCATGATCTTGATCATAAATCTCGGTACATGACATAGAACGCAACAAATTCGTATTATGTAATATCATAAGTTCTTTATCAAACATAGTAGAATCTCTTAGAAACAATTGTACCTGATTGGTAGTATTATCACTAGATGATGTATGTGCTTCATCTTGCTCCCATTTTTTAGAAAATGTTGTATTGGGCTGTGACTTGATATTGATGATCTCAATGAGAGGCAAATTCTTTTTTGGCGCAAATAGGGAAATTGTTGTGGTGTACGGAAGCAGCCCACAATACTCCCCTTCTTGAAAGGTTTCCTGTAGCTTATAAACAGCAGAAGATAAACTAGAATTGATAATGTTAGTGCCATTAGTTTCCTCTATATGATTGTGTTCCTCCTCCAATGTTGAACCTTTTAGTTCTGAATTTATGCAAATTCTATGAACCATGTAATTTTTCTTTTCATCATATTCGTCTTTCAGATAAAATTTATAACAAAACAATGAAAGTGAATTGGGAATCTCAAATAACTTTTTCTCTAAACAACTTAGTTCACAAGGATGATCAATCTCAATATAACCTAAATTGTTTGAAGTAGAAATTTCTTTCGGCTCATCTCTAGCATGTATCAATTGCACATAGATAGAATCAAATGCATTTATTTTAACGCATTGATTTGGAAATAAAACTGAAGAAGCAAGTTTTATTTTTGGTTGCGTCAAAGATTTATGCAAGGAACAAGCACACAACTCATTCTCAACACTCAAATCAATATAGTATGAATTCTCTATTTGAAATATGTGCATATCAGAATTACTTTTCATAATGTTTTGGTCTAATGTAGCACGAACAGTAGACAATAGTTGTTCTTCATAGGCATACTCACCTTGAGTGATGATAGCACCATTATATTTACCTTTCTGACTCTCCTCACATGATGTAGGGGCTTCCATCACCTCAACTTCTTTCTCAAGTAACTCATTGATCTTTTCAGCATGGTTCTCAACTCGCTGCAAGTTGTTAGTCACAGAAAAAGGCACAACCACAGGTTTGCATTCATGTGTCCTATTATCAAGTATTCTCAATTTTTCCGCAATCTGACTCTCAATCTTACAAGCAAGTATAAACAAATGAGATAGAATTATATTCTTTGTGAACAAGAAGGTCTTGAATTCCTGATTAAGCCCACTTAAGAATCTATTCTCCGTAGCTTCAGCATGTTCCTCTAAACCACAACGCAATAAACGAGTTTTCAATTCATAATAGTATTCTCTTACAGTTCTACTACCTTATCTGAAATGTTGCAATCTAGCTAGCAAATAATCAACATGATTTTTAGGAACAAATTCATCTCTCAAAAGTTTCTTCAATGCATTCCAAGTTTGAGGCACTCTACCATATCTACCAAGATATTTCCACCAAATTATTGTATTATCAATGAAAACACTAGTGGCAGCTTTAATCTTTTGCCTATCCAACCAATCATAATTTTTAAATTCTTTCTCTAATGCTATATCCCAGTCAATATAGGTATCAGGATCAAATTTTCCAGCAAAAAATGGAAGAGCATACCTGACTTTAGTTAATGCATCATCATCCTCATTCGACGAAGGTTTGAGAGGAAACAGTGCATGTCGAGTAGCTGTGGATGAACGTTTATCAAGGTTCTCAACTCTTTTGTTGATGGTGGTGAGGGTTTTATTAAGCCGATCCAACACGTTATTGGTATCACGAAAATTCCTATTATGTGATCTTGATCCTGTCATGGTTAGTAGAAAACAAAGAAATACACGAGAATTATGTAAGTCCCTATAAACTACTAGGAAATGGAGCTTGACAAGTCACACATCTCTCAAACTCTTACCAAACTCTTACATGTTCTTACCAATGCAAACAGGTGGTGCAACCGGTGGCTGGTTCGTGATAGTCTTGACTTGAGTGATGAGTATAGCGATTACCAGTACGTCAAGGCCTGTAACGGTTAGTAATAGGTGTAGCTTGGAAGGCTCTAACTATTTAGCAATGGAGAACAATCGGTTAATTTCAGAAATTGCATAGAATTGAATTATATTTCGTATTTAGCACTTAGCCTTATGTTGCTGATCAAAGAAGGATAGATGAAGGCTAAAACAAGTGGATATCAAAGTATAGGAGTGATAGACACAAGATAATTCAATTGAATGCAGTTGGAAGTGGAAAGCACAACTATTGACCCAAAATATTAGAATGTCGATTTACATCCATTGGACCAGTTGTCGGTATTTTATCTGTAACTTTTTGTCGATTGCCTTTTTTGATGATTCTTTTTTCCTGGTTTCTTGTGGCTTTTTCTAGGACTTTTCTTTTGGGGCCAATTTCTAAAAACCGACAGAAAAATTCGCACAAAAATCACAAGTGCAAAATGTTGCAGATTCGAAACAGAAATTTGGGTCAACTTTCACCGCATGTATCTTTTACTTGCAGTATTGGAATGAAGCGACATTTTGCAAAAAGATGGATAATGAAGTTAGGAGTCTAATGGAAGTGGTCTCACTCAAAAAGGATCAATGAATCAAAAGTTATGCTATTTTTGGTGGCGGCTGCACAAGAGGGAGTCTTCTGGCCGAAAATCGGAAATAGAGTTTGATGTGTTCTTGATGGTGTTGGACGTGGGGATTTTTATTTTTGGTGTTTTATGGGACCAAGAATATGACCAGCAATAAGACAAAGCAAAACGGACACATTCAATTTAGCAAACCGAAACTAACAAATTGAAAGGCACTACGGGGTTTGGGCAATGAAATAACTCTTTTGTAGGGCAATTTTAGTTATAGGTATGAAAAATAAATCTAAATGGATAATCTCACCGCAAAGCGTGCTCGATACCAACCGATGAGGGGGTCTCCGATCTTCCGATGAGAAGGATAAATTCGATTTGATATGGCGTTGACGAAGAGGCTACTTAACCGAGGCGGCCAAGTCCGTCCCCGCAATCGCTACACCACACCCTAGTCGCTATCAACCGTGCCAAGAACGCAGTTGACTTGAACACGAGGTTCAATTCCTGCAAGCAATCGAAGAACAAGCAATAACAAGTGAAAGAGCAATCTTATTGCAAATACAACTGGGAAACAAAAAGGGGTTGAGGCCTGCAATCGCAGTTGTTGGTCTAGTCGACACAAGAACACACGACGAAGTTTCACGGTGGAAAACCAATCGAAATAAGCCTGAGTTACATGGCCAATTGAGCATCTATTTATAGGGACACGCAGGTCCTTCCATATGGAAAGTTCTCAATACATGGAAAGTATTCAAATCATAGCTGATTCTATCTCTGTTTCCAAAATCGAAGATTGTTTCGTTGATTGCGTCGCGCACAAAAGGAATTTTGGGATGGGGCCAGATCCGTTGGAAAGAGGACGAAATAAACTTTCCATGCTGCACTCACACATTCCATTTGGACTCTTGATGCAAAATCTATGAGCATTTAAAGTTGGTCCTATCAGGCTGAGTCAGCGTCGGTTTGTTTTGATGATTCCAATGCGCACAGAATGAATTTGGAGGTGGGGCCAAATCCATTAGAAAGTGGACGAGCTCTTCTTTCTTTGCTGTACTTGCACACCTGAAAAGGAGTTTTTATGCAAAGTTATGCACATTTGAAGTCCGACGTGTCGGTGACTCGAATTGATCCGAGGCGAATTGAATTCCAAAATGTGTCTCACTTGAACTCTTGCTTAAATTGATCAAAAAGTGACATGGTGACCGTGAACAAGAGTTGGGGAAGGCGTTGACTTGGGCTTGATATATCGATCGGCCCCCCTTTAGGTGGACCCCAACCATGAGCGTATAGCGTTGATACAATCCTCCTTGTACAGCATTTCTTTATTCTTGAGAGCTTTGGTTGTATGAGTATGTGGCGTGGTCACATCAACGCGTCGCAAACACCCCCAATGGACCTCACATGCGCCCTAACGCACACCGGCATGCGTTTCGTGAACTTCCGAGCCGGTGTTAAACTTTGCACGAAAACGGTCACGTCGGGTGCTCCGAACACCGTGCGAACGAAAACGCGGTACCGGAGCGAAACGCGTCCCAAACACCCCCAATGGACCTTATATGCGTCCTAACGCACGCCGGCATGCGTTTTGTGAACTTCCGAGCTAGTGTGAAACTTTGCACGAAAACGGGCACGTCGGGTGCTCCGAACACCGTCTGACGAACGCGGCACCGGGCGAAGCGCGTCAAAACACCCCAAGGGACCTCGGATGCGCCCTAACGCGCGCGGCGTGCGTTTCGTGAACTTTCCCGAGTCGGTGCTAAACTTTCCGCAGCGGGCGCGTCGGTGCTCGAACAGCGTCGCGACAAAACGTGGCTCGGGCGGCGCGTCCCAAACACCCCAATGGACCTCATATGCGCCAAGCGCCGCGCGGCATGCGTTTGGTGAACTTCCGTCGCGTCGGTGTTCAACTTTGCAGCGCACGCGTCGGGTGCTCCAACACGTCGCGAAAGAAAACGCGGCATCGAAGGCGGCGCTTCCCAAACACCCCAATGGACCTCATATGCGCCTAACGCGCCGCGGCATGCGTTTACGCGTGAACTTCCGGAGTCGGTGTTAAAGTTTGCACGCAGGGCACGTCGGGTGCTCGAACACGTCGCGACAACGCGGCATCGGAGAAGCGCGTCCCAAACACCCCAATGGACCTCATATGCGCCTAACGCGCGCGCCAAGATGCGTTTAGTGAACTCCCGAGGCGGTCTTAAACTTTCCACGAAAACGGGCATGTCGAGTGCTCCGAGCACCCGACGAGCCCGTTTTTGTGGAAAATTTAACACCGGCTCGGAATTTCACGAAACCCATGCCTCATGAGTTTGGACGCATATGAGGACCATTGAAGTGTTTGGACGCGTTCGATCGATGCGCGTTTTCGTTCGCGCGAGTTCGAGCACCCGACGAGCCCGTTTTTGTGGAAAATTTAACACCGGCTCGGAAGTTCACGAAACCCATGCCGGAGTGAGTTTGGACGCATATGAGGACCATTGGGGGTGTTTCGGACGCGTTTCGATCCGGTGCCCCGTTTTCGTTCGCACGGAGTTCAAAGCACCCGACGAGCCCATTTTTGTGCAAAATTTAACACCGGCTCGGAAGTTCACGAAACCCATGCCGGAGTGAGTTTGGGCGCATATGAGGACCATTGGGGTGTTTCGACGCGCTTCGATCGATGCCGCGTTGTTCGCGACGAGTTCGAAGAACCCGACGAGCCCGCTTTTGTGCAAATTTAACACGGCTCGAATTTCACGAAACACATGCCTCATGAGTTTGGGCGCATATGAGGACCATTGGGGTGTTTGAGCGAGTTTCGATCGGTGCGCGCGTTTCGTTCGCCGCGGAGTTCGTGAGCACCCGACGAGCCCGTTTTGTGGAAAATTTAATCTGGCTCGAAATTCACGAAACCCGTGCCTCATGAGTTTGGGCGCATATGAGGACCATTGGGGTGTTTGACGCGCTTCGATCCGGTGCGCGTTTTGTTCGCGACGAGTTCAAAAGCACCCGACGAGCCCGTTTTTGTGAAAAATTTAACATCGGCTCGGAAGTTCACGAAACCCATGCCGGAGTGAGTTTGGGCGCATATGAGGACCATTGGGGTGTTTGACGCGCGTTCGATCGGTCCGCGCGTTTTTACGTTCGCACGAGTTGAGCACCCGACGAGCCCGTTTTGTGGAAAATTTAACACCGCTCGGAAGTTCACGAAACCCATGCCTCATGAGTTTGGGCGCATATGAGGACCATTTGGGGTGTTTGGACGCGCTGCGATCCGGTGCAGCGCGTTTCGTTCGCCACGGAGTTGAGCACCGACGAGCCGGTTTTGTGGAAAATTTAACACCGCTCGGAAGTTCACGAAACCCATGCCTCATGAGTTTGGACGCATATGAGGACCATTGGGTGTGTTTCGGACGCGTTTCGATCCGGTGCGCGTTTTGTTCGCCGAGTTGAGCACCCGACGAGCCCGATTTTGTGGAAAATTTAACACCGGCTCGGAAGTTCACGAAACCCATGCCGGAGTGAGTTTGGGCGCATATGAGGACCATTGGGGTGTTTCGGACGCGTTTCGATCCGGTGCCCGTTTTACGTTCGCCGCGAGTTCAAAGCACCCGACGAGCCCGTTTTGTGTAAAATTTAACACCGCTCGGAAGTTCACGAAACTCATGCCTCATGAGTTTGGACGCATATGAGGACCATTGGGGGTGTTTTGGACGCGTTTCGATCCGGTGCCGCGTTTCGTTCGCCGAGTTCGAGCGCACCGACAAGCCCGTTTTGTGGAAAATTTAACACCGCTCGAATTTCACGAAACCCATGCCTCATGAGTTTGGGCGCATATGAGGACCATCGGGTGTTTGGACGCGTTCGATCCGGTGCGCGTTTTCGTTCGCACGGAGTTCAGAGCACCCGACGAGCCCGTTTTTTCGGTAAATTTAACACCGTCTCGGAATTTCACGAAACCCATGCCTCATGAGTTTGGACGCATATGAGGACCATTGGGGGTGTTTCGGACGCGTTTCGATCCGTCTGCGCGCTTTGATCGCACGAGTTGAGCACCCGACGAGCCTTTTTGTGGAAAATTTAACACCGGCTCGGAAGTTCACGAAACCCATGCCTCATGAGTTTGGACGCATATGAGGACCATTGGGGTGTTTCTGACGCGCTTCGATCGGTGCGCGTTTTTCGTTCGCCGCGGAGTTGAGCACCCGACGAGCCCGTTTTGTGAAAAATTTAACACCGCTCGGAGTTCACGAAACCCATGCGGAGTGAGTTTGGGCGCATATGAGGACCATTGGGGTGTTTGGACGCGTTTCGATCCGGTGCGCGTTTTGTTCGCCACGGAGTTGAGCACTGACGAGCCCGTTTTGTGTAAAATTTAACACCGGCTCGGAAGTTCACGAAACCCATGCCTCATGAGTTTGGACGCATATGAGGATCATTGGGGTGTTTCGACGCGTTTCGATCCGATGCAGTGTTTTGGTGCACGAGTTCACAAAGACCCGCGAGCCCGTTTTGTGGAAAATTTAACACCGCTCGAATTTCACGAAACCCATGCCTCATGAGTTTGGGCGCATATGAGGACCATTGGGGTGTTTCTGACGCGTTCGATCGATCTGCGCGTTTCGTTCGCCGGAGTTGAGCACCCGACGAGCCCGTTTTTGTTGAAAATTTAACACCGGCTCGGAAGTTCACGAAACCCATGCCGGAGTGAGTTTGGACGCATATGAGGACCACGCATATGAGGACCATTGGGGTGTTTGGGCGCGTTTGATCCGGTGCCCGTTTCGTTCGCACGGAGTTGAGCACCCGACGAGCCCGTTTTGTGGAAAATTTAACACCGGCTCGAATTTCACGAAACCCATGCCTCATGAGTTTGGGCGCATATGGGACCATTGGGGTGTTTGGACGCGTTTCGATCGGTCTGCGCGTTTTGTTCGCCGGAGTTGAGCACCCGACGAGCCCGTTTTGTGGAAAATTTAACACCGCTCGGAAGTTCACGAAACCCATGCGGAGTGAGTTTGGGCGCATATGAGGACCATTGGGGTGTTTGGACGCGTTTAGATCCGGTGCTCGTTTTTCGTTCGCCGCGGAGTTTAAAGCACCCGACGAGCCCATTTTGTGCAAAATTTAACACCGCTCGAAGTTCACGAAACCCATGCGGAGTGAGTTTGGCGCATATGAGGACCATTGGGGTGTTTGGACGCGTTTCGATCCGGTGCGCGCGTTTTCGTTCGCCGAGTTCGTGAGCACCCGCGAGCCCGTTTTGTGCAAAGTTTAACACCGCTCGAATTTCACGAAACCCATGCCTCATGAGTTTGGGCGCATATGAGGACCATTGGGGTGTTTGGACGCGTTTCGATCCGGTGCGCGATTTTCGTTCGCACGGAGTTCAGAGCACCCGACGAGCCCGTTTTTGTGGAAAATTAAACACCGGCTCGAAAATTCACGAAACCCATGCCTCATGAGTTTTGATGCATATGAGGACCGTTGGGGGTGTTTCGGACGCGTTTCGATCCGGCGCGTTTTTCGTTAAATGCGGAGTTGAGCACCTGACGAGCCCGTTTTTGTGAAAAATTTAACACCGGCTCGGAAGTTCACGAAACCCATGCCGGAGTGAGTTTGAGCGCATATGAGGACCATTGGGGTGTTTCGGACGCGTTTCGATCCGGTGCCGCGTTTTCGTTCGCACGTAGTTCAGAGCACCCGACGAGCCCGTTTTGTGGAAAATTTAACACCGGCTCGGAAGTTCACGAAACCCATGCCTCATGAGTTTGGACGCATATGAGGACCATTGGGGTGTTTCGGACGCGTTTCGATCCGGTGCCGCGTTTTCGTTCGCACGGAGTTCAGAGCACCCGACGAGCCCGTTTTTGTGGAAAATTTAACACCGGCTCGGAAGTTCACGAAACCCATGCCGGAGTGAGTTTGGGCGCATATGAGGACCATTGGGGGTGTTTCGGACGCGTTTCGATCCGGTGCCGCGTTTTCGTTCGCACGTAGTTCAGAGCACCCGACGAGCCCGTTTTGTGGAAAATTTAACACCGGCTCGGAAGTTCACGAAACCCATGCCTCATGAGTTTGGACGCATATGAGGACCATTGGGGGTGTTTGGACGCGTTGCGATCCGGTCAGCGTTTTCGTTCGCCGCGGAGTTGAGCACCCGACGAGCCCGTTTTGTGGAAAATTTAACACCGGCTCGGAAGTTCACGAAACCCATGCCTCATGAGTTTGGACGCATATGAGGACCATTGGGGGTGTTTCGGACGCGTTTCGATCCGGTGCCGCGTTTTTCGTTAGCCGCGGAGTTGAGCACCCGACGAGCCCGTTTTGTGGAAAATTTAACACCGCTCGGAAGTTCACGAAACCCATGCCGAGTGAGTTTGGGCGCATATGAGGACCATTGGGGTGTTTGGACGACGTTTGATCGGTGCGCGTTTTAGTTCGCCGAGTTGAGCACCCGACGAGCCCGTTTTTGTGCAAAGTTTAACACCGGCTCGGAATTTCACGAAACCCATGCCTCATGATTTTGGACGCATATTGGGACCATTGGGGGTGTTTCGGACGCGTTTCGATCCGGTGCCGCGTTTTCGTTCGCACGGAGTTCAGAGCACCCGACGAGCCCGTTTTTGTGGAAAATTTAACACCAGCTCGGAAGTTCACGAAACCCATGCCGGAGGAGTTTGGACGCATATGAGGACCATTGGGGGTGTTTCGGACGCGTTTAGATCCGGTGCCCGTTTTCGTTCGCACGGAGTTTAAAGCACCCGACGAGCCCATTTTTGTGCAAAATTTAACACCGGCTCAGAAGTTCACGAAACCCATGCCGGAGTGAGTTTGGGCGCATATGAGGACCATTGGGGGTGTTTCGGACGCGTTTCGATCCGGTGCCGCGTTTTCGTTCGCACGAGTTGAAGGACCCGACGAGCCCGTTTTTGTGCAAAGTTTAACACCGCTCGAATTTCACGAAACCCATGCCTCATGAGTTTGGGCGCATATGAGGACCATTGGGGTGTTTGGACGCGCTTTTCGATCCGGTGCCGCATTTTCGTTCGCACGGAGTTCAGAGCACCCGACGAGCCCGTTTTTGTGGAAAATTTAACACCGGCTCGGAAGTTCACGAAACCCATGCCTCATGAGTTTGGATGCATATGAGGACCATTGGGGGTGTTTCGGACGCGTTTCGATCCGGTGCCGCGTTTTCGTTCGCACGGAGTTCAGAGCACCCGACGAGCCCGTTTTGTGAAAAATTTAACACCGGCTCGGAAGTTCACGAAACCCATGCCGGAGTGAGTTTGGCGCATATGAGGACCATTGGGGTGTTTCGGACGCGTTTCGATCCGGTCGCGCGTTTCGTTCGCCACGTTCGTTGAGCACCGACGAGCCCGTTTTGTGGAAAATTTAACACCGCTCGGAAGTTCACGAAACCCATGCCTCATGAGTTTGGGCGCATATGAGGACCATTGGGGTGTTTCTGACGCGTTGCGATCGGTGCGCGCTTTTCGTTCGCCGGAGTTGAGCACCCGACGAGCCCGCTTTGTGGAAAATTTAACACCGGCTCGGAAGTTCACGAAACCCATGCGGAGTGAGTTTGGCGCATATGAGGACCATTGGGGTGTTTGGACGCGCTTCGATCCGTGCCGCGTTTTCGTTCGCCGACGAGTTGAGCACCCGACGAGCCCGTTTTTGTGGAAAATTTAACACCGGCTCGGAAGTTCACGAAACCCATGCCTCATGAGTTTGGACGCATATGAGGACCATTGGGGTGTTTGGACGCGTTGCGATCCGTGCGCGTTTTGTTTCGCGCGGAGTTGAGCACCCGACGAGCCCGTTTTGTGAAAAATTTAACACCGGCTCGGATGTTCACGAAACCCATGCCTCATGAGTTTGGGCGCATATGAGGACCATTGGGGTGTTTGGACGCGTTTCGATCCGGTGCGCGTTTTTCGTTCGCCGAGTTGAGCACCGACGAGCCCGTTTTTGTGGAAAATTTAACACCGGCTCGGAAGTTCACGAAACCCATGCCGGAGTGAGTTTGGGAGCATATGAGGACCATTGGGGGTGTTTCGGACGCGTTTCGATCCGGTGCCGCGTTTTCGTTCGCCGAGTTGAGCACCCGACGAGCCCGTTTTGTGCAAAGTTTAACACCGCGCGAATTTCACGAAACCCATGCCTCATGAGTTTGGGCGCATATGAGGACCATTGGGGTGTTTGGACGCGTTTCGATCCGGTGCGCGTTTCGTTCGCCACGAGTTGAGCACCCGACGAGCCCGTTTTTGTGGAAAATTTAACACCGCCTCGGAAGTTCACGAAACCCATGCCTCATGAGTTTGGATGCATATGAGGACCATTGGGGGTGTTTCGACGCGTTTCGATCCGTGCGCGCTTTTCGTTCGCACGAGTTGAGCACCCGACGAGCCCGTTTTTGTGGAAAATTTAACACCGGCTCGGAATTTCACGAAACCCATGCCTCATGAGTTTGGGCGCATATGGGACCATTGGGGTGTTTGGACGCGTTTCGATCCGGTGCGCGCTTTTCGTTCGCGCGAGTTAGAGCACCCGTCGAGCCCGTTTTTGTGGAAAATTTAACACCGGCTCGGAAGTTCGCGAAACCCATGCCGGAGTGAGTTTGGACGCATATGAGGACCATTGGGGGTGTTTCGGACGCGTTTAGATCCGGTGCCCCGTTTTCGTTCGCACGGAGTTCAAAGCACCCGACGAGCCCATTTTTGTGCAAAATTTAACACCGGCTCGGAAGTTCACGAAACCCATGCCGGAGTGAGTTTGGGCGCATATGAGGACCATTGGGGTGTTTGGACGCTGCTTCGATCCGGTGCGCGTTTTCGTTCGCCGAGTTGAGCACCCGACGATCCCGTTTTTGTGCAAAGTTTAACACCGGCTCGGAATTTCACGAAACCAATGCCTCATGAGTTTGGACGCATATGAGGACCATTGGGGTGTTTGGACGCGCTTCGATCCGTGCAGCGTTTTCGTTCGCGACGGAGTTGAGCACCGAGCGAGCCCGTTTTGTGGAAAATTTAACACCGCTCGGAAATTCACGAAACCCATGCCTCATGAGTTTGAATGCATATGAGGACCATTGGGGTGTTTGGGACGCGTTCGATCCGGTGCGCGTTTTTCGTTCGACGAGTTGAGCACCCGACGAGCCCGTTTTTGTGAAAAATTTAACACCGGCTCGGAAGTTCACGAAACCCATGCCGGAGTGAGTTTGAGCGCATATGAGGACCATCGGGGGTGTTTCGGACGCGTTTCGACCCGGTGCCGCGTTTTCGTTCGCACGAGTTTGAGCACCCGACGAGCCCGTTTTTGTGGAAAATTTAACACCGGCTCGGAAGTTCACAAACCCATGCCTCATGAGTTTGGACGCATATGAGGACCATTGGGGTGTTTGGACGCTGCTTCGATCCGCGCGCGTTTTCGTTCTCAAGGAGTTCAGAGCACCCGAAGAGCCCGTTTTTTCGGTAAATTTAACACTATCTCGGAATTTCACGAAACCCATGCCTCATGAGTTTGGACGCATATGAGGACCATTCGGGGTGTTTCGGACCCGTTTCGATCCGTGCGCGCTTTTGTCGCACGAGTTGAGCACCCGACGAGCCCGTTTTTGTGGAAAATTTAACACCGGCTCGGAAGTTCACGAAACCCATGCCGGAGTGAGTTTGGGCGCATATGAGGACCATTGGGGGTGTTTCGGACGCGTTTCGATCCGGTGCCGCGTTTTCGTTCGCACGGAGTTCAGAGCACCCGACGAGCCCGTTTTTGTGGAAAATTTAACACCGGCTCGGAAGTTCACGAAACCCATACCGGAGTGAGTTTGGGCGCATATGAGGACCATTGGGGTGTTTCGGACGCGTTTCGATCCGGTGCCGCGTTTTCGTTCGCACGAGTTCAGAGCACCCGACGAGCCCGTTTTTGTGCAAAATTTAACACCGGCTCGGAAGTTCACGAAACCCATTCCCCATGAGTTTGGACGCATATGAGGACCATTGGGGGTGTTTCGGACGCGTTTCGATCCGGTGCCGCGTTTTCGTTCGCACGGAGTTCAGAGCACCCGACGAGCCCGTTTTTGTGAAAAATTTAACACCGGCTCGGAAGTTCACGAAACCCATGCCGGAGTGAGTTTGGGCGCATATGAGGACCATTGGGGGTGTTTCGGACGCGTTTCGATCCGGTGTCGCGTTTTCGTTCGCACGGAGTTCAGAGCACCCGACGAGCCCGTTTTTGTGAAAAATTTAACACCGGCTCCGAAGTTCACGAAACTCATGCCGGAGTGAGTTTGGGCGCATATGAGGACCATTGGGGGTGTTTCGGACGCGTTTCGATCCGGTGCCGCGTTTTCGTTCGCACCTCTTCAGAGCACCCGACGAGCCCGTTTTTGTGGAAAATTTAACACCGGCTCGGAATTTCACGAAACCCATGCCTCATGAGTTTGGACGCATATGAGGACCATTGGGGGTGTTTCGGACGCGTTTCGATCCGGTGCCGCGTTTTCGTTCGCACGAGTTCAGAGCACCCGACGAGCCCGTTTTTGTGGAAAATTTAACACCGGCTCGGAAGTTCACGAAACCCATGACTCATGAGTTTGGACGCATATGAGGACCATTGGGTGTGTTTCGGACGCGTTTCGATCCGGTGCCGCGTTTTCGTTCGCACGGAGTTCAGAGGACCCGACGAGCCCGTTTTTGTGCAAAATTTAACACCGGCTCGGAAGTTCACGAAACCCATGCCTCATGAGTTGGGGCGCATATGAGGACCATTGGGGTGTTTGGACGCGTTT